>OX411311.1:118118425-118718425 GCA_948150685.1 Rhaphigaster nebulosa
ATTTCTATTAGTTATAATTGGAATTTAAAATTTTCATATATTTTTCCTGAAGTGTTACTAGAATTTTGATATCTATGTTTTATTTAGAATGGATTTTTTATGAATGAAGAGTTATAAATTCTCATTTTATTTCAACTGGTGTTATGAGATAATAATCTATAATTTAAAAAAAAAAATATTTGTTCACGATTGCATTTTTAAATTAATTAAAGTATTAACATTGATGTATTCTTATAGAATGGAAAGTTTTTTCCATTTTGATCCCGATCCTCATAAATTACTTGAGCTGAACGCTGAGAAAAAATTGCAGGTTACCCTACTACGGCGAAGCCACAAGGGAAGGAGGGGGTAATGTGTTTCACCGTTAGAAGGTATGTAACGATTTTGTGAGCGAACGGCTCAACTGATTTTCAAGTTTAATGGCTCAAACTATTAGTTATGATCCTGTGAATGTTTTGGAATATTTTGAGCTCAAAATACTGAAGAATTTTTGTATTAAATCTGTCCGTTTGAAGGTATCCAACAATTTTTTAAGCTAACTACATGAATAATTTTTATGTTTGATGGCTCAAATTACTTAGTGAATTCCCTTGAATGTTTTGAAACGTCGTGAGCTCAATATAATGAAAAAATTCAAATGGGGAAGTAAAAACATGGCTACAAAATTCAAAACGCTGTATCTATGCTAATAATAATGGTCCGATTTGGGTTTTCATTTTTAAGGAATTTAATTATCTTTCAAATGATCATATCGTCGGTTAGATGGTAAATGTGATCAACTGCATTTTTGTAAAACTAAAAGTTTGTTCGTATTAACCTGTACAGCCTGAAACAAATTTACGCTTCGTTGTTGACAAAATTGTGAAATTATCAATAACTATTGATTAATTATTGATAATTTTACAATTTCCTGAATAATAAAGCGTAAATTTAGTCCAGGTAAATAACAACGAATTTTTGTTTTCATAAAAATGCACTTGATCAATTTTATCTCCAAACCAATGATATTTAAAATAAAAATTTGTTAATACTTTTTGAGTTACAAGTAAATATAATATTATTTTCGTTATAACATTTGTTTCTGTATTTTCTTATTTACGTACTATAAGTATGGATAGCTGAAGAGATTTAAGTACAAGCCTTATGCAAGTTTATCAAAATCGTTAAAGCTATTTTGGAGCTTCCAAATCCAGTCCATAGAAAATATACTTTAATAATGGTCGAATTTCGTTGATATTTGTTTTATGCACATCTACAATACCTATCCAATGATTTGTATATAAGAGGAGTAATAGATGCAATAGAAAAAGTGCTTGCCTAATATATATATATATATATATATATATATATATATATATATATATATATATATATATATATATAATATAATACAATAATAAATATAATATATAATATATAATATATATATAATATATTATATATTATATAATATATAATATATATAATATATATATTATATATAATATATATATTATATATATATTATTATATATTATATTATATATTATTATATATATAATATATTATATTATATTATATTATATTATATTATATTATATTATATTATATTATATTATATTATATTATATTATATTATATTATATAATATATAATATAATATATATAATAAATATAATATATAATATAATATAATATAATATAATATATATATAATATATATGTATATATATATATATATATATATATATATATATATATATATATATATAAAACAAAAACAAAAAAAAGTTATCTCATACTATGCTACTGAATACAATATAATTTTATTCAATAAATAACCATTGGCTCTAGGAGCCCCGAAGAAACTTTCTGCTAGGCGCCCTTACTTTTTTTTTTTTAAATCTTTCAATTTGTTTTAAATGTATACAAATACATTATAATATAAAATACAATAAGTTGTAAAATATTTGTCAATAAAAACATTTTGGTGCCCTGCTTGGGACGACGTCATGCCGTAAGCATGAATTTTTTCATCAAATCCGTGACCGGTCAAAGGATTAAGCGTAGGCATTCTAATCCAGTTGATACATGAAATTGTAAAGCAAATTATTTGAATGTTTTTTTCTATAAAAACAACAAATCGTAATATAAGTTTGAATTCAACTCACATCTGATACGTCATATTATTTTTTCATGCTTGTTTTTTTGCATCCTCCTTTGTTATTTAACAATCTGTTTCAAAAAGTAAAATGCTTTTTGCTTCAATCAAACTGATTGCCAAACACTTAACATCATACTCCAATTTTCATTTAAACGTCCATATGGCACTTCCATTAATTACTATACAATTAATAATTGTAATCAGTAATGGCTAAAGGCAGCTATTGAAATCCTGTAGGCCCGGTGGTGAATAGATTATTTGTACTAATAGAGGGACAGGGAGTCAACTCCGGCAGCAGGTAACTTGCAAATTGGGCATGGTGTACCGCCCTCCCCTCCCTCCCCCTCCCCTCACTTCTGGGAGTTGCTAATGTCATTCATGAACGGTCCCTTCACAGCTTGACCTCAGCATAATTGTTGCCACGTCCCCTAGTTGGCAGAATTAATATATTGCTCTATCAGGTCCATGCTCAGTCGACAAACTATTGGATTGCTAAAATCAACATTAATTTTGACACTATTGACTCCTTTATTGTATATTGTATATACTCGAGGCATATCTGTTAGCAACGAGATATTGACTATTATATTAGCAATAAATATTGACTGCTAATTACGCGGACGATAAAATAATTCTCACAAAACATCTCAAGATCAGCAATAGCAACCAGTAAATGGAAAATGTCTTCAATTCGCCTAGTCTTAGCGGGAGTATACCAAGGTTCCATGCTGGCTCGGTTACTATACTCTGTGTATACTCACGATATACCTGTCAACACTGCAAACAACGCAATCAATTACTTAGTTTACGCTACAATGCTCATATCGCTATAGACAACTTTAAAAACAGGAAAAAAAGCTATGGAATAGTTCACTATCTCGAAACAGAAGTATAACCTGGTTCTGAAACTGAGACCAAAACCAAAAAGGTACACATATCTAATTAAACCAATATGCACATACTCCTCACTGATATAAGGTATAGCCAAAATGACTAACTTACAAAAAAAAAATTGTAATTTTGCAGTCAAAAATATTACGACTCTATAACAAAAGCACCTTGGTACATGACTAATTAAACACTGTAAAGGGTGTACATAATAAGAACCAGGAAACTTCAGGAGCTGATTCTGCACCTCAACAGCAACAAAAAGGTTCACATAAACTATGGTCCGATTTCCCACATAAAAACAGGAAATTTAATTTTTGGTTTATTTTAGGTAAATAACATTTTTGGTTGAATAGGAAGCGATCACCAAAAACTTATTCAAGGTAATTAAGTTCTAATTACACTATCGTAAAAAAGATAAAATTCGCTTTAAGAAATATGTCCCATAATTAATCGAAACCTAAATTTCGAATTTTTGGCGCTTAAGCCTTTTTCAAAAAACAACGTCGATATATAGGCCTTCCATGAACCCATTGTGCGATTTAAAACTGCTTATGAGCTTCATCAATATTTTTGAAGCACTGTTTTTATAATTTCGACATTATGGTTTTTTGATGATAAAATAAATTATAAATAAAATAAAACGAAAGCTATTTATCCGACGGATATACGCATTATAAGAGTTCAAGTGCTCTATTAAATTGAGCATAAAATATAGACATAGTAGCTGAAAATACGATTTCAATGAATCGGGAAAAGTAAATGTCAAAGTTGTATTAAGTAATAATCATAGTCCGCTAATGTGGGAACGTCCCCACTCACTATACATGCCCAACTCTTAACGTCCCTGCTTTATCCAATTCTCCCTTACGTGAGAAAGCAAGGAATTTTAAACATAAAGAAAAAATCCCATTTAATTTGATTAAGCATAAATAAATACAGCAGAAAACAGAAACAAATAAATAAATAAAAATATATAAAAAATTGAAAACTCCTTAAATAAAAAATGACGGTTTATTAGGGCTTAAATCCCATCTTTGTCCTAACTTTTATCGTCTCTAGATTTCTATAATTTATACTGCTAGCCGAGATCTATCAAGGAAAACAATCTTGAAATATTTTTTATCAAGATAAATCACTTTAAATCAAATGGCGAAAACATTAAACACGGCGGGAGGAAAAAAGATGTTTGACACCTGTAAGGTGTCGCTGCCCGTCCCCTTTGGTCTAAGAGGAGAGGGAAAAAAAAAAAAAAAAAAAAAAGGTGGCTGCTTCTTGTTCTTTTTTCACAACTCTCTCAAGATTGGAGGCCACAACGTCGAAAAAAAAAACTAATAAAAAACTCCTTCTACGCTTCGGCGAACTGTGCGGACTATTTGACACCGTTGTCATGGCCTCTGTCCCCGATTTTAATATTTAATCACTTGTTGCCCTCACAAATGACAAACAATCGATCTCTCTTTTTCTTTTACAATCGAAATTTTAAGCTAAAGTAAATATCAATCTATTTTAAGATTAGATGTAAAATATCTTCTGTATAACATTTGGGTGGGGCCTTAAAAGGAATTCGACAAAGGTCAAAGAACTTGATATATTTTCATGAGGAAAATATGAACTCGGAGAATTCCAAAATAAGCTTTTTATTTACATATGTGTTCCAACGTATAGTTTTTAATTTAATAATTATTTCAAAGAAAATTTATTTTTTCTATGAGAGCAATCATTATCTAATCATTAAATGAGAGCAATTTTTATAATTTTAATTTTAGAATTTTACTCAACAGATTTAAAATTGAATCAAAAAATTATTTTTCTAATATTAAAATAATGTTTTAAATTAAGTCTGCTCAATCGGTATACATTTGAGTTGACCATTTTTACCAAATAAAACAAACTAGTATCTAAACAATTTTTAGAACAGTTTATTTTAAAGAAATGTTATCAAAATTATAAAAATTATGTCCAAAATGGGCATTTATTATACAATTAGAAGCCCAAAGTAAATAACATTTTTAAAAAAAATATATAGTACTCACATACTATCAGAAATAAAGTCACTGCTGCTCCTTACCTAAAAAAAATAAATAAATATATATTAAAATAATAATTCGTAAAGTTAATACAAACGATATAAAAATAAATAAAGTAACATTATCCTAAATAATTACAAACACAATTATGACATTAATACAAGAAGGGTTGTTTTCTATCTGTCATTATTGCCTACATTTAATTTAGGAACGTACACAGAATTTTTTTTTTTTTGGAGTTGGATTTGACAATCATGTGATAATAAGTGTCTATAATCGTCAAATATGTTTTGATAAATTATTAGTTCGACTTGTCAATTGATATTTTCTTCGTTACTTGTTATTTGATTGCATAAATATTACTCAAAATACAAACTTTATAGAATTTTTAGAATTTAGAGAATTTCTACACATTTTGTAACGTTATATAAATAAAACTACCTATGGAGAGGAAAGAGATCCTTAATTCAAATACAGACAGATTATAATTATACAAGCGTAAAAGGCAGTAAAATTGCATGAATTATTGAACTTGCCGAAAGTAGATGAATTTATAAAGAGAAGGAACCATAAAATTTTATGATTCACTAAAATATCGACTAAACCCACAATTTAATGGTCTTACATTGTCGCCGGCTCCTCAGTGATGGGAAGATAGAATTTTAAGGTAGTTTTAAGGACAGTTTCAAAATAGAGGCGAGCCCCATCATCATGATGTACAAAATAAAAAGAAAAAAAAAGAGGTTGGGTAAGAATTAGGAGGATCATTATATACATGTATTGTAACAACCTGCGCTAAAAATTGCTAGCTGTGGACAGGATAGAGGCCCTTCAAAGGTCCTTATTAAATAGTTCATTTTAATATTGATTCAATATTCGATAGACCATTCAATAGACGATAGGCCAGCTAGTTATTAAGGTAAGGGGGAGGCACGTCAAATTTCCGGAACCACTGAAAGCTCTTTCCAAGCCTCTCTTCAATACTTTGATGTCGGCACCACCTCCCCTTCGCTAGCAAAACAGCTCACTACTATCTTCCACTATTAGAATTTAACTAAGTTAGTAGATTAGTTATAAAACAGGCACAAGTACAAAAATTGGGTGAGCCCTATCACCTTTAACATTAACATTATACAAATTCAAATGTTACCACAAAAAAGTAATTTCATCACCATAATCCGGTCTTAAAATGTAACACAGTTACAGAACAAGACGTTTTAAAACAATCGATGCCGGTACCGCTCCTTTGGTTTTGAGGCAAAGAATTCTTCACATCCAATTTTTACATCCTCGTAATTGTCAAAAATCCGAACTTTAAAAATGAGCCATTGATCTAAATAAACCATAATCTGATGGTGCAATATCTGGGCTATACGCAGGAATAGGCAAAACGTTTACTCCTTGCAGTTCCGATAATTTTTCCTTGGCCAAACGAGAACGATGTCCATGGGCATTGTCCTGTTACAAAATGGCTTGGTTCCTGCTGACCAAAGCGGGAATACTTTGCACTCAAAACTTTATAAACGCCTTCTAACTGTTCACAGTAAAGGCTTGAGTCCCTACTACGGCCGATAAATCACGAATTGTTGCATGTTGGTCCTGGTTCGCACATTAAGAAGAACGTCATCATCAACGACCTGATCTGGGTTGTGCGGCAGTTTTTGATGGATAATTGGTTCTCGTTCTATGGCAGAAATTTCTTTGGCGGCTAACATTGATCTTAAACCTTTTTTCCACTTATGCCTCAAAAGACCATGAATCGCGATTTGTTCTTCTGACATTGCACGTGAGTTTTAAGAATGTAAATACCCCGATAAAGCCAACTCAAGTCACAAAGGATTAGTAAAAGTAAAAGTAAAAGTAAACATTGGCAATATTAGGAACAAAAACATTCATATAGGATAATTAGGAGAGTTGGAATTAATGGTTGGGTTCATACACAAGGACTTTTGTAACAACCTAGAAGTATTATAGGACGTAGGAAAAAATCGTTTCACATGTTGCCTGTTAAGTTTGCTAAATGGCGCTTAAGCGTTTTTCAAAAAACGGTGTCGATATCTATGACAACATAATATATACAATACTGGTTTATCTCAGCTGAATTGAAATATTTGAATAGCAGTCTGGAACTGACACATACCATTAGTTTCATCTATTTCTAAGCAAAAAGTAAATAATAGTATTGATTATTGAATTAAAGAACTTAATAGGACATTATCGACTTAACAGTTGAAACACCGACAAGAAGACATTCGGCCAAAGAAGTAAAGTATAAAAAGCCTACCACGCAAAACCATTCCGCCCGGATTACAAGCCCACTTTTGGCCACCCTCCACCGATTTGAATATTCATTCTTTCAATGTGTTCCTTGTTTAACATTCACTAGCGTCCGATTGAAATAGCTTTCAGCTTTACACAGAGTGATTTCTTCTCCCCTTTTCGAAGGAGAATAGATTCTAATCTTGTTCAACAAGTATTTGATTGAAATCGTGTTTTACTTAAATAAGAAAACATAATTTAGATACAAAGTGTATAAATTACATCCATTTATTTATAAAACTTTTAAACTTCTTTTTTGGATTGTCAATATCAGTTATTCTTAATTTTTCTTTTTCCTATGGGATCAATTTTATTTTCTAACATTTCTTAAAGTCTTAAAGTTTCGGGTTTTTTATTAAGATACCTTTATGTACCAAATCCTCTGAAAAACATGAGCCCAGAAATATGAGGACGATATATCAGAAGAAAAAATTACCTCGTGGAAAAAAAGAAGAAAGCCTGATGATTTAATATTATTGTAAAAAAAAATGTATTCATCTCTTTTTTTTCAGCAATAATTGTAACGTAAATGAGTTATTATAATAAAATTATATACAATTTAAAAAATAATAAATTTTGATTAAAAAAATGAATAACAAATATTCTAGTATAACTATAAAAAAGTTATACTACGAAACCAACAATTAATATTATTTATTAAATAGTTATTAATCTAGAAGATGGTGATTAAATTAAAACAAAAACAAAAGAAGAAAAGAACAGTTGTATTTATCACATAGATTTATACTCTTTTATAGTTATATTATTTTTTAATACACACACACACACACACACACACACACACACACACAAATATATATATATATATATATATATATATATATATATATATATATATATATATATATATTATATTTATAGTACAGTTTAGAAAACATTCATAAAAATTAGCTTTATAACTAATGGCACATAGGATAGAATAGTCAAAATCATGGATTATATATATATATATATATATATATATATATATATATATATATATATATATATATATATAATATTATCGTATTAACATTTGAGTTTTTTTCTGAATCTGAGGTAGTTTTAGTAAATTCACAAAATATGCCCTATTGAACTATTATATCCTCTTTGAACCTGTTTTTAAAACAACATGAATCGTTTAACCGTTACTTGATAAGGAAAAATATTCTCCTTTGTTAAATAGATATGAAAGATGTAATTCATTTGAATATAAAAAATGAAGGCATGAGTTTAAAGAATCCTAAAGGTTATATACCGTAATTTTTCCCTTAGGATTTAAACAGTTGAAACGTCTTACTTCTTCGTAAAAGTTAGAGACGTTCTGTTATTTGTAAATAAGACCTCCTTGCTTGGGAATGAAGTCAGATAACTGACAGTAATTACTAAGCAGAGGCAATCTGCAAAAAAAAAGGGTTTAGAGGAAAGTGCAAGCCTAACCAAGTCCAGAATTGAATCTCAACTCAATACACATAAACGGAATTATTAAATAGTTAATAAAGTTATAATTACGAATTACTAGACATGAAAGTAGTTTTACGAAGAATAAATAATTGGATCCTATAAGACACTCTATTTCCAGTGCCAACTTGACATGCGTTGTTGCAGGACTGATTTAATTTATCTTATACATAAATTTATTATACTATTGGAATATCTCTAAAACTTCCAAAATACTAAGAAACTATATATTATAGCTTATAAGAATTTTTTTTTAATAAGGGACGACAAGAACCCCTCATTTTTCGGTGCAGGGGACTGAACACCCCAGGATAGGGATATAATTTAAATAAAAATAGGGAAGATATGGAACGGAGTGACCGATCAGGGTATCCAAGAGGAAAGCCTGCCCAGCGGGGAGGAGGGGAGCTGGGTTCAATCCTCGTCGGGTAATCTAATATATCTTTGAGGCACGTGGCCGTCCTCATGCCCCGTCGTACTCTTCCACTTCATCGAAAACTCATATCACTGTATATCGTCCATCTGAATCCATTTAACTCGGAGGAAATCAATATATATTTTTTTTTTTTATAATTCGCTAGTTAAAATTTAAGAGACCAAGTTCAAAGAACGTCGATCAATCTGTTATGTCGGATTGCTTTCGATGCTATATTAAGTTCATCAGCTTGGGAGCTTCTCCACCAATGAGCGTCGTGTGTGGTGTGACGTTGGGGCAATAAAGAAAATATACCAAGAAGACTCGGTTTCAGCTAGGGCTAAACGAGTTTGGTTAAAAAAAGTTGGAGAGGATGACATGAATCTGGAAAGAAGTCTTGTTCAGAGTTTGTTTTGTCTTGTTTCAGAGAGTCCTGAAACATGGAATCAGGGATGCGCATCGAATTTTCAGCTTAGAGAGGGGTTCAGGTGGTACAAACTGATATTTTGAGGAGTAAGCTATGACTTTTTCAATACATTGTCAAATAAACAATTATTTTGTCCATACCCTGGTAATAACATAATACATAATTATAATGATAAACCTAAAATATCTGATGTGGACAACACATGACTTCCTTGTACGCCTATTAAAATATAAATCGCTGGCTCAAAAAGTGATCCTCAATTTGGTTACTAGTTTCCGAAGATTGCAGTGTCTCAAAAACGACACTCGGCGTCGCGACATCCATCTATTGACACACACTCACACAAAAACAGACACACTCTTATTTCTGGAGGTCTCATTCCGTTATTATATGTCTTTTTTCTTCAGTTCCTAGTTTCCAAGAGATTTCTTCATATTCCGTTGAAACATTATAACTGTCAATATCACTAGATAAAGCGTTTGAAATCGACAATTTCGACATTTTAAGCGGAAAAACCCACTTAACTAATATCTTATTCTCCTGCTGCAGACTTGTTGATCTCACAAATGGAGAGGAAGACCAATATTTTACACTCAATTTTAACACTTAAAACAAGTAATATGTTTAATTGGATTGGAAACCAAATCACGTTTGTAGCCTTTACTACCGAAACATATGATTTTTAATTTAAATATAATTTTTGATGTAAGCTTATTATAATCTTCAAGTAAAGTACCCTTTTCGGCTCACCAATTTTAAGCAAAATTTAGTAAATACATTCATATCGATATAAAAGCCCTATTTACCAAATTTAAGATATTTTACATTATATTTTAATATAATTTTTGATGAAATTCTAATATGACCTTCAAGTAAAGTACAGCTTCCGGTCTGCCAATATTAACAAAAATTTATTATATTATTTAGACCAAATTTAAGTTATAAATACTAAATTTGGGAAGTTTTTCATAGTATTTTAATATAATTTTTGATGGAAATCAATTATGATCTTCAAGTAAAGTACCACTTCCGGTGATCAAGCAGTGACCAAAATGGGAGGTTCACAACTAGATTTTACGGCAATTCTAAATACAAAATTTCAACTTTCTACGGGCTAACCGTTTTTGAGTTATGCGAGATATGAACGTACTAACGCCACGACGAAACTAGTCAAAATGGAATCAGGGATGGTCAAAATGGTTTTTTCGGTTGATATCTGAAAACCGAAAATTTTCGCGATTGCAATACTTCCTTTAATTCGTACAAGGAAGTAATAATTACTAATGATAATCTCTCAGTTTAATTTTAAAATAAATAAAGAGCAATTACGTAAATTGCACATTTATCAACCTTACTTCCTGATCGTTCCTATAAATTGTAACAAGCTTGTTTAAAATTTAGTTAAGACTTAACTTTACTCATCAGACCAACTCCAAGTTTAAGTAGTAAGTTGTGTATCAATTTAATCTCTGTTTATTCGATAGTAATGTCTGAAAGTGTTAAGATGTTTTTATGAGAGTTCAACAAAGCAGTTTATTTTTCCGAAGCAGAACCTTATGTTTGGTTACTTGTTAAGTTTATTTATCAATTTCATGCATACTGTGAATCAAGTTCCATTTTACGGATTTTATCGATTCAGAAAACATTAACGAATATTGTGTAATATCCATAATTTGCATGTAAACAAGTTTTATAAAGTAGACAATCCTAACAGTTATTGTTTTAAAATATCAATACGTTAATATGTGATAGTTCTTATGGATAAAAATTTAGAGAAATTTGATATGAATCACTATTGACACTTCAACTATGGATTATTGATAAAGCTGGAATAATATGTGTATTCCTGAGGATGGGGCAAAATCCGAAAACGAAGAATTAATATATGATGTGTTTTGTACAAAATCATTTAAAAGGAAGGTTCACTTTCAATTATTGACAAATCAAGGATAATTGATAGTTGGGAAATCAGCCGGTATTTTTTTAATTATTATTTTATTATTTATTTATTCGATAATTTGCCATTGGGGAAAACACCCATACAAATAGAGTTGGCCTTAACTCAACATGATAATGATTAAATTACAAATCTATTGAAAAAGAAAACTACATTTGAAAAAATTAAACAGAATATAAAATATTTAAAAAATGAGAAATATCGTAAAATTTAAAAGTAAATTCATAAAAAAAAAATCAACAATTATATACAAAAGAAACGCAATTTTGCCCAAACATAGTTATAAAAAGAAAAAAAGAATTAAATTAAATTAAAAATAATGCTATATACAGGAACATAATATATACAATTATGCTAGAGAAAAATTAAAAACAAAAATTCTTTTCTATTTCTATCTTAAAGTAAATAAATATAAATCCTGTTGCATTTACACATTAAAAAAACGGTCATGTAAATTGATAAAGTATTACTAGTAATGTCAATATATAGCAATAGGTAAGAAAAATAAAAAAATTAAATGTATTAGTCAAGTATTTGCCATCCCACCATAATTTTGTGAATTTATTTATTATATAAGCCAACGTTTCCGTTCTCGTGTCAATCTTCCAGAATTCACTTTCCCTGATGACGGCTCACATGCTTCGGTCGAAACTTCGGCTTATATAATAAAAAATTACAGAATCATTTCCGGACTATTTACTATTCTTGATATACGTCGTAAAATCAATTATTCAGCAACTAAAAATTATAGACTTAGATTATGAGCTCTTCTAATCTTTGTAATACATTTAAAAAAATATTATATTTTACTATTTCGTAAGGTATTCGTCTGGAAGCCAGTTTACTGTTAATAATATCAGTCTAAACGTTTTGGATGTCCGTGACACTAAGGTCCTACCCCAAGAGGCTGTAGATGAAATATCAACTCCTGTATCATTCTGGTCCAACATTTTTTTGAAATCGCGATTTATAAAAAGATAAAATAAAATAAAAATAAATGTTTGAAATATTGTTCTTGAAAATATCTTAGACATTATTAAACAATCATAAACCTGTAATTAATCGCCAAAAATCTTTTGATCAAATTCGTAAAATTTCGTTCTTACATATTTAATATCAAGGTTTTTTTTTTAAGCTTCTTAAAGGTAAACCATTTCTGCGAGAAATAAGCAGAACAGGACAATTGTTCAACAATAAATATGAAATAATATTGCATGATTTTTTAGTGCTGAGGTAGATATTTTAGTTACAGTATATTTTTGGTAGGACACGGTATAATGAAGCACTGCAATTAATTTTAGCTTAATATTGAAATAGTGAATTCCCGAAATACATACTTCCAAAATCATAGGAATTCTGAAGGGAAATTTGCTAAAAGTGTGAGAATTGGAACTCCAATTCAAATGATCAATATAGCAATATAATCGATTCGCATAACATTAATAATTTACATATATATGCGTTGCATTCGAATCATAAATGGATACACCAATAGATATCCAAATATGGATATCTATGCTTATTGGCATAATCATCAGGCTCTCAATAATTCACCAGATCATATCTCATTATCAATATTATTAAATTTTATCATATTAAAATTTTGGTTTTATGTTACCTTAGTACACATTTTAATCCATCTAAAAGGTTTCACAAGCCTGCTCCATGTCAATCATTTATTATTATTTGATGTACAATTAACTATGTTGAAGTATGTGTTATCTTTGTTTATTTTTATCTAATGTAAGTTTTAAATATTAAATCTCCCACGCATTGTAAGTAGATGGATACTTGATCATAGTTATAATAAATCTTCATACATTCATTTCCTGAGATATTGACTAACGAGTTTCATTCAAATCGTAATCCGCAATCGAAAGAAGATAATAAAAAAGTAGAAATAATCCGAAGGATTTGCATTTTCCTACAGTTTATCCCTCTCTGACAGCGGACCAATGAGAGATGGCCTAAAGACGACAGAGTCCGCTGATTGGCAGGACCGACAGCCAATTAGAGAGGATGATGACCTCATTAAATAGAGATATAAAGCTCAACACTTGCAAAGCCTCGACTGGTTCTTGCTAAGTCCTCCAAACAAACTGCTCTCACTAACTTAGCCCTTGGTTTCGTCGCTATCATTCTAGTCCGTCCAAAGCTATTCTCTCAATCGATTTCCTTATCACAAGGAACGCAAAATCGATTGTATTATGTTTAAAACTTTGGTGTAATATTATATAGGAAAGATACTTGAGATATTTTTTGTAAAATTTCGGAGGAGATTCTCCAATATAACACTTACCAGATACATACATAATTAGAAATATAGAATTTACAAATATAATACCTTTTCATCGGGTGCAAAACGCTATTAGAATTTAGCTTTACAATATACTGGAAATTTTCTTTTTCTTGCACTCGATAAAAATTGCGCAGTATGTGATGAAATAAATTTGTAAAGTTTTTTGGATCGATAAAGAAGAAATCAATACAAATTTAATAAGAACAAACGTTCAAAGGATCAACCGAGAAGTAGATGGGGTGATCGCTTTGAGAGGGGAGAGTATAGAACCTTCGGGATCGGTGGCTCTTTTTATTATTATTGCTTATTCGAATCTTCAGGATTTTTATTGAATATAATGCCTGATATTTTCTCATAAAAGCATTTAACCTATTCTCACAACGTTTATAAACCCGCCGACTCAGCCAAACCGACAATGGACGACCGCCAGATTGCGCCAGACCTGTTGAAGGTGCTAGGAACAGGTTAGAGGTTAGAGTCGCCTCAGACGACTTACATCTAAGAAATATCGCGGGCATAAATATTCCAGGAGACATTGTGCCCTCCTCGGGATTAGATCGGAAATAGTATTCAAGGAAAGGAAACGGAATACTGAGTAGCTGCGATATTAAAGTAGAAACTGCGCACTAGATAAATTGACGATTGTGCTGCCCTCTGCGGCAGCTACTTATTGCCTTCTTACACTATCTCCTCTCCCTTCCACACTTTTATATAGATTTCATCCTCTATAATATCTCGCCTTTATTTATTGGTTTGCTATCTTATCTATGCGGGGTCTGGAAGCCAGGTTGCGTTTTTTAAAAATATTATAATATTTTATATTTCATTTCTAGAACTATTCAGTCCATTCAGGAAACTATTCCATCCTTTATTTCCGATATATTGAAGAGATGAAGAAATTCAGATCTTATTGAGAATAAGAGAACAAATTTTTATTTTTGTTTTATTCTCTCCTTTAGATTTCAATAACCTGATGTATAATTTATCTTTTATTTTTTAAAATATATATAGTCCATTTATCCATTTATAAAATTGATTTAATCTGGATTTCGGGCATAAATGGGATATTAGGAAATTATTCTATTGCTTAACGATTTTGAGAAAAGAAATACCCAGATATCACACTTAGGATGTATTTCTTCGTAGAATGAAAGAGGACCAACTCAAAATTTGTTCAGAAGTTTTTAAAGTTGGGCCGCTATCATCCCAAAGCAAAACGAATAGACACAATACGTGATACGTTTTGATACGATTATACAATAAAATTCATTTAAGGCATTTCTAAGTTGAAAGAAAAGGTTTGGTCCTTGTTACTTCACTACCTACTTTCAAGCTCTTGTTTCATTTTTTAAATTGAATTTTTTTTCTTGACAAATGGTTGATAAATTTTTGAATGATATTATTGTCTTTTAAAGTTTTGAACTATAATTATTTTTCGGCGTCAGTTTGTTTCCATAAACATTTTATTATTTTGAACTCCTCGTTTTATTTAATGTAAACTAGTGAATTCGCGTTGACTTTTGTTCAGCAATATAAACAAAAATACCAATTTAAAAGCTAATAAAAACATACAAAGTTCAAACTATTCAGTGGAAAATATTTATCAGACGGGAATGGGGTGAGGAAACACAAATAGAGGCTAAAACAAGAGACTCCTAAAGCATCGGGAATTACTACTTCCCCACCCTGTGCTCAATTCGAGGCGAGAAGAGATAGATTTTTGTTTATTGCGTAGCAAGAGAGGAAAGAGTAAATTGCGGAATATTGTGGAAGTGGCCCTTCGAGGGTGGTGGAAGGAAGCACTTAAGAGTAGGTTGGTATCCTTTTTTCTCACAGTTCTGTTTTGTTCCTTTGATATCACTAAAATTTTGGAAATATATTGGTATCACCACCGTCTATTCTTAGTAAATTATACTGGGTTGTTACAAAAGTCTTTGTACATGGACGCAAATCTCATAATTAATCCTATAAGAATGTTTTTGTTCCTCCTATTTATGTTAAGGATTACTATTTACGAGCAATGTCAGAAGAAAAAATCCTAATTCCCGATCTTTTGAGACATTCCTGGAAAAAAGTTTTAAGCACAAAGGCAACCGCGGAAGAAATTTGTGCCATAGAAGGACAGCCACTTATCCATCGAAATACTGCCGCACTTTGGTTCAGGCGTTTCAACAATGGGAATATGAGCCTGGCAGATGAACCCAGATCAGGTCGTTGATGATGACGTTTTCTTGAACATGTGAATCAGAACCCACATGCAACTACTCGTGATTTATCGGCCGTAGTAGTGGCTCAAACCTTTACTGTGAACAGCTAGACAGAGTTTATGCAGTTTTGAGTGCAAAGTATTCCCGCTTTGGTCAGCAGGAACCAAGCCATTTTGTAACAGGACAATGCCCATGCACATCGTTCTCGTTTGGCCAAGGAAAAATTATCGGAACTGCAAGGAGTAAACGTTTTGCCTATTCCTGCGTATAGCCCAGATATTGCACCATCAGATTATGGTTTATTTAGATCAATGGCTCATTTTTAAAGTTCGGATTTTTGACAATTACGAGGATGTAAAAATTGGATGTGAAGAATTCTTTGCCTCAAAACCAAAGGAGCGGTACCGGCATCGATTTTTTTTTTAAGTCATTGATGTTGTGTCCTATTTAAAAGGACAATATTTTATGAATCTTTTAAGGTTTCAATGAATAAATTATTATTTATAGTGTCGTATCGAGATATAGAGGAATTATTAAGGGGTAATAAGTCTCCCTGACACCAGGATGATTAGTAAGTCTTATTCCAGTTTTTTATTGGATGAAAAAAAGCAAGTGTTATATCACTAAATGAAATGGTCAGTAGACAGTTGACTGACTATATCGTTCAGACTTTGTGAGGGTAAGTTAATGAAAGATCAGTGAGATGTAAGTACTTTAAGTAACTACTAGGGGACCTAATTTCAAAGGGACAACTGATGTGGATTTTGAAGTGGAGGAGAAATTTAGAATGGAACGTGAGAACTGTCGATGCATATAGCAGATGGCTTCAGAAGAGACTCTAATCGATTTTCTTAGAACGCTAAGATAATCAGAAGTACCGTAGCCTGGGAAGTGAGATTTTAATATAATTGGGTGGCTAAGAATTGGCAATAGTCTAATATATTGGTCCTTTCCTAGATGTGCCGGTAGGATTTAGTTTTATATTGCAATTATTGCAAGAGTTCGGTCATAAATGATTTTAATAATCATAAATTCTCAGCTGAAATTATTAATTAAATTATGGCTAAATTCAAACAGAAAAAAAAATCTTTTAAATCAATATGGAATAAGGTAGGTAGATGCCATTGCTTGGCCTAATATATATATATATATATATATATATATATATATATATATATATATATATATATATATATATATTACAATCCTATGGTATTATATTTTCACTAGGTTTAGCTATGTTAGAAGTAAGCACATTCTTGTTCCACCCAATCTTAAACTACTCGATTGAGTGGAAACTTAAACCTTTAATGCTTTTATGGTAAATATGGTAAATTTACTTAAAATTCTTATCTATTTTATTTTTTGTTATTCATCGAAGAATCTTTTTTTTATTTAAAATAAAATATATATTTGAATGATTATTACGTATAATTTTTGGTTATTTCTGAAAGATTTGTAGTTATATATAATGTGAAATTGTAGTTGTTCTGTAATTTTTAGAATGGGTTGTTCTGAGGATTGTGAAATTCTCCGAAACGTCGATAAGGATATAATGTAAAGATGTGATAATCATTTGTAATAAAACATAATATAAAACGAGATGTAATATAACATAATATAAATTTTTATGACCAAAACGTGATATGAAACCTTTTGGAATACCTTAAAAAAAACATAATTTTATAATACTGTGTAATAATAGTTACATAATACGTCAATGACGCTCAGGGATAGAGGCATTCTAAATAAATAAATAATATAAAAAGAAAGAAAATTTACTTCATGAAATATATCCAAATTATCATTTTAAAACAAACAATATCAGAATATTAAAAACTATAGATTTTATTTAATATTTTTTTAGAGTAGTCACGCTGCAGAATACATATCCATCCGTGAGTCTTATGTATGTATCAAGTTGTACTTATATAAACCGACCCGCCCCCCAAGACTCAACGACTATACTTCCAAGAGCTTGGAACTACGTGATCCTCCTGCAACGATAAAGACGAACCAGTATGACGACCTCCGCTCTCCCTTCCCGCTGGATTACAGGCAGTACTCGGACCCGCGGGACATGGACCGATTCGACAATGAGCCACAAGTTTGGCCAACTGCTCTAATCCCTGTCGGGGATGCGGTCGTCTTTATCTGCCGGGCATGTCCTGGCTGCCAACTCCCCCTCGGTGTCCCCCTCACCCTCTTCCTCCACTTCCTAAGGAAATGAGGAGGATATGGCACAAGTTGATAACTGCGCGCTTTCCCTCTTCGCCTTAAGGTTCGTAGGCGTTACCCTCCGCCGCAAAGTAACGAAGAGTAAATCACTTTTACACTTGTTGAGACTTATTATATCATCATATATTTTATTAATTATTTCGAAATACAATTCACGTCCCGCAATTTCATTTAATTTAGCTCTAGAATACGTCATTAGAAACGTTATTCGTACCGAAATTTTTTGTAGAATACTCATGCTAGGCTACACTGATGATTTGATACTGTTTGATACTGGTGAAAATGTTCATACTATTAAATTAAACACAATATTGTTGATGAAAGCAGGCAAAGAATTAAGTTTGGAAACACAAACGGATGAAAAAAATAGGTAAAAGTTCCGCAGTGCTACTGATGGGCGGCTAATGTTTTTATCGAATGCCTGTACATCAAATGCCGAGTCTGCCCCGAAGAAGAATAGTCTTCGACATCGGAATCCAAAATCCAATCACTCCAACCTTATCTTATTATTTAATATAGTTCATCTATATTTATATTAACATTGATAACATTTTAAGTGCTTTTAATAATTATTTTACGAAATTATAGCTTGTAAATGATTTATACCTAGTTTTAGAACTTTTATAATTTATGATGAGGCATTTATTTATCCTAAAATGAGATCCTCATTTAAAGATTCTTGTTGAGGGGTATATATAATTTCAGAACCTTTGCCTATTTTAATAAATTATTCAATTTTAATGCTAAAAAATTAAGAGGAATAAAATGAAAGATAATTAAAATATTTTTACGAATACTTAAAGAACCAAAACAAAAAAGATGCCCCACTATAAATATAACCATGCCTAGTTATAGAAAAGAAATAAATTCTATAACCACACGAATCATAAACCATAATCTCCTAATTTCAATAAAATAGCTTATAAAATTATAAAGAAAAAATGAAAGAGGTAAATAAAGTATAAATAGGTAAATAATAACCAGCTAAAATTCGTTCCTTTAAACAATCCTTTATTTAGGAAGTGGCAGGAATCCTTTTGGAATTCCTTAACCATTTCCATACGTAAAACCTCACCTCTCACTTCATTAAAAAAACAATTATTTCTCTAGCTCCTAAATTATCAAAATTTCACAAATATGTAAAAATAATAACAAATGTATGTCTAGCAGTGTAAATGTATATGTTTATCTATTTGTAATTTCGATACTCTCATTTATTGTACATATTTTTGTAAATTTCATTATTTAATTTAATCATTTGATGAGCCAGACAAATATAGCTCTAATTTTACATAGCTATTATTCTTAGGAGATTAGATATCGCAGAATAAAATTAGTTTAAAAATGAAATAAAAAAAATAGTTAAGGTTTCAGAGACATTACAATTAGGGTAGTGAATTGTTTGTTTACATAGATATGTATGAAATACTATAAAAGCAAGACTAACGGAGAGAACCACATGTAAATTTAAAAAAAAAAACACGAGTTAGAATATACAAGACTATTATCCGTCCGTGCGTGTAACGTTTTAGACATTACGGAACAAATTCGGTCTCCTTTCTGTCTGTCCGCCTGCTTGTCTATAGGCAAATCCGTGTATAAAATATTCAACCGTTAATCCGATTTTGATAGAATGTCCAGGGATTGTGTGGGTTGGTACATAGATGGTCCCATATCAATTTCATCAAATTTCAACCACTACTTTCCCTGAGGTATTCGCAAAGGTATTTCCGTTGACAAGCCTACACTTCAAAAACGGATCGTTGACTTGGATCGTTACACTTGAAACATATAGAGGTACTTATGTACCAAACAGAAATGTAGAGGATGCTTTACTGACCTATTTGGCAGACTCTTTTTTGTTCCACTGAAATTAACAGAGGCTGTCATAAAACTTCGAGTTAATTTTGAATTGATGACATTGTTGCAGCAAATGAGCGATATTATTGGAATAATTGAAGTAATATTGAGATTTTCGTATTAAAGAAATGAATAAATTACAAGAGAACATGTACTTTCCTTTATTTTACTCCTCCTAAAAATGTATTTTCCCAATATATATAATAAAACAACAACTCGGTATTATCTTTCCATCTTATACAGGACCGGTACCGTTGTTTTTGAATCTATCCTCGAGTTGATCTTATCAATAATATCTATATAAATGTAATTTAACGGAAAAAATCAATATTATCACGCGCAGGATGAAAAGATAATAACTTGTGTGCGTATGAGACGAATAAATCAAAAATGTATGCAAATGTTCAAATCTAATTGTTTACATGAAAATAATACAAATATGATTAATATATTTTTACGAAAACGACCATTTTGGAATAATATATATATATTTTTTTATTGTGTAATGTTTCAGCTGTAAATTTTAAATTTTAAACTTCTTACTAACCGTTACTGCACATTTCCTAAATTATCAGCGCAAATAATTTATCAGATTCAAGGTTCATAAAGCTTTAAGCATTAAAGGAAAAATATAATTATAATTTAAAATTTTACAAGCATTCTTGCAGCCTTCCATGTATTGTATTGAAACCATTGGACGACATATCTATAAATTCAAATTCCACCTTTTTCAGCACCTCACTTCGAAGAAAGATGTCAAATCATGAAATTTTAATTCAAGATAAATATCTTGATTACTTGTAAATAATTGTTTCAATTACCATACACAGTTTTAACCGTGTGAGTTGTTTTATTATTTTTATATTGTTGAATGAAATTCTGTCCAGAAGTGAGAATTGGATTTTAATGTTGTTTTAATCCAGGATTGCTCTATAACTTTTATATTTTTATTTTTTACGTTGTTTTTTTTTCATTTTTTTGTTTAACCTACCCAACAAAAATTTTATATTTAGAAATATAGATACAAGTAAATTATATATTAGTAAAAGATATTTGTCGAAATCAACGAAATCAACCAACTAATTATGTTGGACAACTTATCTTCTAGTTTTCGGTCCGACATTTTTGAAATCTCAGACAGTATCGGCCTGTTATTCATTTCAACAGTTATAACACTTTTAGTTGGAGTCCTGGATTTCTTTTTCGGATTGCTATTGCTTTTGAGTTGTATGGATGATTGCGCTACAATTTTTTTCAATGCTATTGTCCTTATCGCATGGAATCAAGCTCAACTGTTTAATTAAATATATTTCCTGTGACGTCAGCCTCCTACTTCTACTATCTCACTTCTCCGGTTTCACCCCGAAATTCCAACTTTTAACCACTAAAAAATAACACTGACGCGGAGCCGATGTGAACAGTAAAATGGCCAACTGAAACCCTGTAGTGCGATGATGAATGATGATTACGAATGATTAGAGCAATAATTCTGTCTTCTGTAACTCATGTTATCTTTTAAAAGTTAAACATAAAAAAACAAAAAAGAAATTTAATTTGGGAGGGTATTTAATTCACAATTCTTTTGATGGGCAACGTATTGTGGGTACAGCGTATTGTTTATAATACGTATTTATAAATAATACAATGTAATGTAATATTATTAAAGATATTACAAAAAAAATTTACCAGATCTAGTTTTACGATAGGCTCAATCACGACATACTTTCACCCCGCTCAAGTCCACCGCATCTTTATGGGCCTGAGGTCTACTTATCTCAGAAACTTTCGAATTTCGAATTTTCCGATAAACTCTTAAAAGTATCCGAAAGATTAGAAAAATCTTTAACCGAAACATGGAACGTAGAGAATTGCTTATCTTTGTTAAAATACTTTTAGTAGCCACTGAACGATAAATGGATAAAGTTTGAGTTTCACCCAACGTATATTTTATATTAAATTTAATCAAAAAAGAAATTAAATGTTTTTACTGAAATTAAAATGTGCTCACAAAAGATATCTTGATATCTACTAAGGAGGATAAATAAATAAGATTAGACCCCATTGGGATAAGAGAATCCAGAATCAAAACTGAGAGAGTCAATGTTCATAAATTTTAACTAGAAGTTTTCAATATACATTTTTAAGTAAAGGAGTGTAATTGTAAAATCACTGATTTTCAGGAAATCAGCTATTCTGTTTAAAAAAATATTAAAAACTTCCCCAGTGTTCAGGACAATAACGAATTAAAATCCTTTTCACCACTGAATAAAATATATGGTTTAATCAGTAGTTTTCAAAACAGCAGAGAGTACAATCAAATGAATTACTTAAATCTCATTTCCTATAAATAAATTTTATATTTCTTCATCAACTGAACATTATAATTGAGTTTTAAAAAATTTTAAACCCTTCAGCCAAATAAACTGCGAAGGCAGTTCAATAATAAATATGCTGTCGCATAAAATTTTTGTTATCGACTTTAACACGAATATTTAAGTAGAAAATCATTGTTTGACAGCTTATTGTAAAAAAAAGGTATAAATTATTGTAAAATCGATTCTTTACAAATAAAATAATTATATGTATATCAAAAAATTTTGTTCGTTACTGCTTTGGGTTAAAGTCCACAACAAAATAAATTTCCTATACCTTCGCTAATATTAGTCCAATTGAAATCTTTTTATAGGTTTAGCTTTGAAGACAATTAAATTATTTTTCAAATTAGCATCTGGAATGTTCCAGGAGACGTATGGTTTTCGAATAATCAAAGAGGAACCGGTTTTAATAGGACCATGTTCAATACGCTATATCCCTGCTATTACTGACCCAATTTCGATGATTTTATTGTTGTTGTGTAGGGAATTAAATTATTTTTAGAATGACTACAATTTGAATTTTACGCATCATGGAATGTAAAACCTCAAATTTTGAGGAGTGTTAAAATTATTTTAAGGATCATCCTGGGATGGCCTTAGGCTTTTTTGTTGCCAAATCTAAAAGAAATAGACCGAGAATTTCTCGGAGAAAAATCGCGGACGGCGGATCAATGGATTTTTGTGTTTCTTTATCGAAACTAATAAAAAAATAAAGCATATTAAAAAAGATTTATCTACATTAAATGGGGCAGAAAATGAAAATGAACTTTTAATCATTGTAGAGCAAAACTTATACACATGTATAGTGACAGATCCTCCACATCCCTAGGGTGGGCCCTGGTACTACGGCAGAGGCAGGTCCCATCCTATATGAGATTTATTAATCTTGTGTTTTCAGACTTGTGTACTTCAGTTCAGTTTAATTTACTAAATATTTTACTTCACGCATAATTTACAATTATGTTGAAAAATGAAATTAGGAAAATAATTCGATTCAAACCAAATTAAACGGTACTACATGTTCGACATCCTACGGCATTGAGAATATAAGGATGGAAGGAAATATTTACGATCAAATAATGGACAATTTAAGTAGTGGCCACGTAATTTATTCAGCATGGATATAAATAGGCTACCCTTTCGAACAAAAAAAAAATCGTGTACGGAATGTTTTTATGGCTCAAGATTGACTTGAGAGACCCCGGCTTGCGAAATTAACTAGCCATAAAGATAAGGCATCGTAAAAATAAGGTAGAGGCTCTCCTGGCAAGGTACAGTAAAACCTGCCGCCAAAGACAAGGGACAATAGGAACAATTTTCAAAGAACTCGATGCCGATGGATGGGACACGCCTCCCAGCCAAAATTCGCAGGCGATACAGAAGTATAGGCAGTGAGAGCTGGAACGTGAGGGAGTGAAGTTGTAAGAGTAGAAGAAGGAAGAGCAGCTAAGCAGTCTATCCGAGTCGGAATCAGAGTGAACTGGCAGGCACAGCAGACCGCAGCAAAGGATATAAAATCAGACCATCAAGCGGCAAGGCGGAAAGTACCTGAGATGGCGAAGAAAACGCCAGATAAGTCATAGTCTCTATTGTGTATATCACTATTGTGTACATTGTTGTTTAATATTATGTGGCACCATTCGATTTTATAAAAGGAAGTTAGACCCAGTACTCTCAAATACAGATGTTAAAGTCAATATTTTTTTATAATGAAGTTAATTCAGGAAGTGAATTATTAACCAACAGTTTAATTAATAACGTATCTTAAATAAAGTAAGATTTTATGTCAAAATCTATTATTATATTTATCCTGCACGCAATCATATATTATAGCTAAGTGAATTGATAAACGCGACACTCTTGGAAAAGATCTCCAATGGTATTTATAATATCCTAACCTAGTGACCATAGCAGGAGGATCTGTGGTCTCTAGCCTTTTATGTTAAAATATAGTTTGATTGATCGGTTCCCCTCTGGAACCGATGCAAATAGAGAATAAATTAGATCAGTAAATTAAGTAAATGCGGTTTCTGGACCCCCCCTCCTGCCTCAGAAAAGCAGATTGCCAGAAACATAGCAATGGTTATCGTCGCCCATATATAAAATCAATGATAATTAATTGACACTGGTTTTTTGTTTTTTTAAAGCGCTTTAAGAGATATGTTGGGGATATATATATATGTACACTTTTTTTACACATAAATTACGAATATCATGCACTATACTTTAGTAAAAAAGTTATGTACTTGACTAATAAGTAGCAATACCATTCCAGAAGACAAATACTTTTGTCATATCAAAACATCTGGTTTTATTGCGCAATAAAAATTGCAATCGAGGCTTGATGGTAGGCAATTGCACAAGTGAGCTGCTGTAAACTTTTATTGCTACTAATGGTTGCATAAGAGGAGTATTAAATGAGAGATAGCGCATCCTTTTATAACTAGACTGCTAACAAATATTTTTATGCTTTAATCTTTTATCTGTATTATGGCCGCTATACCAAAGAAGAAAAAAAGCAATTTCATAGTAAATTTTATGGGTGGATTCTATAGAGATAGTTGGAAAAAAAAAGCTAGTTAATTACGGACCTAACAAGAAATTGTCACTTAATGATATTAATAAAACTTTAGATATTTGTAGAATTATGAAAAATATTAGATTTTTTATTTTTTTCAAAAAAAGAAATATTAAAAAATTATATATTATTTGAGGCACAGAGCTCTAAAACAATCCAAGTACGTTTTCCAATTAAAAAAAAAATGAAAGGGGGTTCCTGACGATCACTCCAAACCAAATGGAATACGAAACAATCGTGAGTGTGAAATACTATGTGGAGCGGTTGGAGTGGTGGAAAGCAGCTGGAATTCCATCGTGCTTAAAATCCACCGCGTTATAACTAAATACAATCACTCCAACTGATCGTGAGTGTGGAAAACGGATGGAGTGAAACAAAAAACTGCTCAGTTTTTCACAGTTTTTAGGCTGTGTCTTACTAATGATAATAAAAATTGTTTGTCTGTAAATACAGTGTTGTAAAAGTTTATGATGTTGACTGTACAAAATATTATTTTTTAAATATTGATAGGGTAACTTATAATTTTGTTTTTAGTTTTTACCAATAATTATCTTAGAAAATACTTATTAATGTTAATTATAAGTAAATAAACATTTTTACTGAATTTATAATTTCTAAAATACCCACTATTTTTTTTAGATTTTTTGGAGAGGGGGTCAAGATTAAATCATTTTGCTATTGTAGAACCACCATAGCAAATTATTATAGCCCCATGCGTGTTTACGAGAGAATAAATCACTCACTACCTTTCGGTAAAAAATGGGGCAATGGAGTTTATGCCCATTTCGTCAGGCCCTTGAAAACGCCTTCACTCCAAGTACTCCAGCTGCTCCAATTCAGTGTTTCATTTGGAATGATCGCTAGTCGCGGCCTTAACAGTTTTTATACCAGATTATCATGCGGCGAAAGAATTTCTTCCAAAAGCATTTTTATCACTTAGAATAAGTGAATTGACAATATTAATTTTTAATGCTTAGCATTTTGAAATATTGTATTAATTTACCTGAATAATTTCCCTTTTCTCTTGTATTTATTAGATTTTCTCTTTTTTAATTACTTGATTTATTTTTATGGTCATTTGTACTTTTTTGGGTTTTTAATATGATTATTTCCTTTCTTTTTTATTTATTTTATGATCAGCTGTTTGTTATTTTACCTTTCTCAGCTGTTGTCATGTAACCTCCCTTTTCTCTCAGTATGTGTCTCGTTGTCTTGGTGTGGGTTATTGTCTCTGGTTAGTATCATTTGGGCTGTCGGTGTGCCCTGTGCTGCATTTTTTGCTTTACATAGATTTTTGGATTTTTTTTTCTCTTCTTCTGTCCTCATGATGCCTTAATTGGCGAAATATTGACAGGTGATTTGTTTTCTGCTATTTTTGAAACTCTTTGCTTCTTGTTTGGAACTTTCCATTTATGTCCTATAATAAATATTTGCGGGTGAATATTACAAAATTACATACATATTTTTTTAATCCTTTTCCAAAATCAGCCATCTCCAAAAAATATTTAGCCATCAGATGCATGCATTTTGTTTTTCCATTGAGTGGCATTGACAAAAAAGAAGTACAGAATAATATCAGCTGTGCATTAATAACACCGATCCATGACCTATATATATATATATATATATATATATATATATATATATATATATATATATATATATATATATATATATATATATATTTATATTTCTAGATCATAGATCATTTCTAGATCATCTAGATCATCAGCACATTTCTAGATCATCAATCAATTTATATCATTCCGACAGAGTCATGGACTACATATCTAGTGCAATTGATCTAAAATGCTTTTAAAGTACTTTTGGACGTCACTCAATGCTCGCGGTGACTAGTTTTCTGCCGTGGTAGTACTTTCACGAGAGTGAGACAGGGTGGAAGTGCGGCAGAGTTATTGTCTAAACGCTGACAGCAAACCCGGTGAAAGTCAGTTTGAAAAATGGCTGATGTAGAACAGCTCACTGAACCATATATTAAAGGAACAGCTGATTTCACGATTATTTTAACCAAGGCAACTCATTTATAGAAAAAAAAAATCTAGAAACTTAATTTCAATAGCTAATTTAATGTATTGTAATATAATAGAAATAAATCTAAATACAAAATTGAAGAAATTTATAATAAATGATAAAATGAAAAAAAAAACAACTAAAACTAAATTACCTTAAACACGGGCTACTTGAACCCACATTATACTGATATTGGGAGTACCCAGAGAACCAAACACCATTTTTCTGTTTTGGGCTCAAGTAAGCCCCTATGGCTCAAGTAGCCCGTGTTTACGGTATATAGTTTTTATCCCTCTTCATATATATTTACATGTACATTAAAAAGATGAAAAAAAGTAAATATATTTATAAATGTATAGGAATACATTTTTCTACAATTATCTGTTTTTTTAAACAAATCGTAAAAAAAACAAAAACAATTCTTAAGTAAAATACAGCGTTTAAAAAAAAAATAAAAGAAAAAGAAATTATCGTTAAATTCATCAACTTTAATTGAGGATGTTCAAGGGTAATAAGTATTATGACTTTAAATTTAAGTTTCATCGAAACTAGCTTCATTAAAGCGATATATTGTTCTAGGACCATCAAAGGTTATTATATTGTCTATTATAGCTTCACCTTGTAATAATAGCCTCTATAAGGTTCGTAATTACACAGTACTTATAGCAATTGAAGGTAATTTAATAATGTTCAATAAAATTTAACGATAAAATAAAATTTATTAATAATATCAGGAATGGCTAAGCATTTATAGACCTACTTCTTGAAAAATTATTCCCAATAAATTATTTAATCGTTGTATAGTCTGTTTGATTGATTCGTGATCATATCTTCATTCCGATGGTAAACTTACGAATGTGAAAATCACTTTCAGAAGAATAGAAAACCTGTTACATTTTTATGTGTATCAGATAAGAGCCGATTTTTATTTCGTACTTCTTTCATCTCATATTTTCATGTGTAATTATGGTTTTACCTTTATAATATCCACTTTCTTTGCTTTAACATGGAAGCTGCAGATTTGAAGATGTATTTCGTAAAAATGCAACTGCACTTTCTAATGCCGTAACAGATTCGTAACTTGATACAGGCTGTATCAACCGAAATTTTATCGAAAAATAATATAAATAAGAAATCGAATTTTTTACATTCATAAGTATAACATGGAACCGACGATATATATATATATATATATATATATATATATATATATATATATATATATATATATATAGTTGTTATATATATGATCTTATGATATTATATATAACATCCATATGATTTTATATACCTCTATAGCGTTGATTCATTTCAATCATGAGCAGCACTGGAAAAGAAAGCATTTTAGTGATAACAAATAGACTTGACTACTGCCATTTTTTTTTTTTTTTATTTATCTGCTTTGCTATTATAAATAATATTGGAATATGAAAAAACTGCCTTACCTAGGGATATTATAATATTTATAAATGTCTAGAATATGCCAGGGAGTAAAATGTATTAGGCCATTGACAATTGAATGACAGTACAGGGATTCCACATTAGGCAGCCTTGATCTGTCAGGTACCTGTCACAATCAATAATATACTAACTATTGCTTGCCATGTACAATACATTATGTCAAACTTAGAGGTGAGGTATCCTGTCAATCCAAACAATATATGTCCGTTTGACAAGCAATTATCAATAATTGATAACGTCATAAGGCAATAAACATAAATATATTGATACACAAAATATTTATTAAACATTTCTTATTCAGAGTTAGGGAAATGCATTAGCGTACTTTATACACTTTAGTAGTAACGAACAGAACTAATGATTATAAATATTAATTATTATTGATTCTTTATTTTTTTAAATATAAAACACTGGTAAATGATTACTAAAAAAAAATTACATAAAATTCGTTATATAATTTGATCTCATATTTGGAAAGAATATATTCATGGCATGCACATGACGGCACTGCAT
Organism: Rhaphigaster nebulosa; assembly: GCA_948150685.1. Classification (NCBI taxonomy): domain Eukaryota; kingdom Metazoa; phylum Arthropoda; class Insecta; order Hemiptera; family Pentatomidae; genus Rhaphigaster; species Rhaphigaster nebulosa. The sequence continues at coordinate 118,147,628 of OX411311.1, forward strand.
CCAGGACCCTATTTCATAACGAAGTAGAAAAGTACAAGTACAAGTGGTAAGATTCGTTTTTTTTTATTCGTCATTAGATAATAATTTTGTATTCAATTTTTTTTTTTTAAATTACTGTTAAATACAACTATTTTAAATGCTGTTGTTTTAATAATTTAAAGTGTAAGTCATAGGCCAACTTGTACCTGTAATTTATTATGAAACGGGGTGTGCCTATAAAGTAAAGTACAGTATGTTATATTTTGTTAAAATATAGTTATAATGATTAAACGCGATAACATTAAAAATATTTACATTAAAAAACAGTAAATTAAAAAAAAATAATTTAATTAATAATAATAATCAAATAAATTATAATTATTAAATAATAATAATAAATAAAATTATTATTATTTAATGACGATAAGTAACTTGTAACCTCTCAACACGAACCTTTCCACTTGTAATTTGTACTTTATTATGAAATAGGGACCAGGACATGTTACACTATTACGCAACAAATTTTCGTAATATTCTCTTTTCATTTTCAATCTAATGGATGTGCTATTTTGAGTGAGGTCCTGATTAATCAGTTATACTGATTAGAAAAGGTCATATGGATTTGTCACTCCAGCAATTATTTTCACATATATTTTTATTTCTTCTTAATATTTCTTTAAAACGTATTTTGTTTATTATTATTTTACAGTTTTTTTTCTTTTATATCACTCAATAGCAAATCTATGAGATACAATCGCCAGCTGGTCCATTAAATTATATCGCTTAAATTATATTTCAAGACTAATAAATTTCAAATGAATTAAACCACCAGTTGGTACAGTATAGAAAATCTTGTGCGGTGCGCGCATCACAGAGCTCCAACTTACCATCCTACGTTGAGTAGAAATTAGCTTTTCCTCAAGTGAAATCTTAAAAGTTTCCGTGAATTTTTTATTTAGTTTCTATGGAAACATTTAATTTCCATTAAACTATACAAAAGTAGAAATAATTAACTACAGCAAAAGGTTTATGTGTTTTTCGTCACTCTCCATTGCCTTCAATGACTTTATAGCTATGACACATATTAATTTTTGTAAAATTTTCCTTTGCAATGCTATATTTTAACTGGAAAAATATATCTCCTTTTTTAATCTGTAGTTAATTATCAAATTCTTACATATTTTATATTTAACATTTTCTTATTACTACTAATAATGAGAGACGGTCAATTATTTTAAATAAATAAAACATTAGAGGAAGCCAATTTGAAAATTCACCTTTTAATCCCTGCCAGACTATTGGAATAAGGATAAGATCTAGCTTAGGTTAAAGACTATTTAATTGTACATTGATATAACGACTTCAATCTGAATCGTTAGTAATGTTTTCTAGAATATTTAAAAAAAGTGTAAAATCGATTATATAAAATGGCATCCGATAAATCGATTATAGTTGCCTTCCTTAAACAAATAATTTAAATTACGTACATCCCTTTTTCGAGCTAAGCTGTCCAGATATACGCACAGCGACCGTTTTGCGAGACTGTTATTTGGTCTCAGGAGACTTTAAAACGTGTATTTTACGATAGCAATACTTTTCCTTACTATCATTTCATATACAGATAAGTGAAATTAAAAATTGTGTTTTTGAACAATCATCTAAAATTAAATTTGCAAATGAATTAATATTTAATTTTTAAAAAACTATCCATTATAATGCCATTTCAGTTCATTAAATCCTAATATGTTTCTTTTTTTTTTTTTTTTTGAGTAAAGAAACGCTTGATTTAAAACTAACATTCCCAGCTCTCCCCTTACAGGAAATGTTTTCCTTCAAAAGCTATAAAGTTATTTCGCATGCATAGAGGAAGTTTAAAAGCAGCGGGTGTTTTGTATTCAAGAGATAGGGCCATTGTAACGTTGTATTGTTTTTGTCCTTACTTATCTCTCCTCTGCTTATTTGCTTTGTTTAATTCATTTACGATGGTCGGTCGGCTACGGGGTCTCTTAACATGGGCCTGTGAAATCCAAGTTTTTATCGTAGTCCGGTCATCCGATAGCTTTGGGCTCGCTACACAGTATTCAGGATTCGTACAAATCAATTTATCCTCTGCAGTTGGCATAGAAGTTCGTCAAACTGTTTTTATTTCAATTCATTCCATTTTTGTTCATTTACTTTTCTGTTTTTTAGCACTAAAATACTCGGTGACCTGGTAATGCTTCGCTATTACTGGATTTTCTAAATAGGCTTAAGCACCAAAATTTCGAAATTTATGTCTCAATTTATTATGGCATGTAAACATCACCTCTATCGATTTTCACATACACAGATTTAGAAAAAAAATTAAGAATGGTCAAAAAATCAACAATTGCTGACGTAATCAGCAAATGACGTAATCGGCCTTGACCACTGCTAGAAGTCTTAAAAATATATTGAAATTATAAAACTTTTGCTACTATAATAAACTCATATACTATACTACAATAAATAAATTGATATTAAGAGAAAAATCGTTTCATGTAAAGTTTAATAAACGGCGCTAACGCCTTTTTCAAAAAAATACATTGATATATAGATTAAATGAACACAATTGAAAGTTTGATAAAAATTATTGTATGCAGAAATGCAGTATTAAAAAACAACAAAAAACTAAAACTAAATTAACTGAAGCTCAAAATAGAATTAGTTCACCCGTTCAAAAGATAATCGTGACAAAGATAGACCAATGGACAAAAATCCGTTTTTTTATTTTTTTACTCAGAGGTGCTCTGCAAAGCGAAGAACTGTTGAAAAAATCACATCGAAAATTTGACCCGATTTCAATATTGCGCAGAGCGCTTCTGTTTTGTTGTTTTCCCGGACAGTAGCTCGGTTTTTAAATGTTTTTTTTTGTAATTTTGTTTATAAAACAAAAAAGTTCTTTTTGTATGGGTTGGAAGTTTTATTGAACAAATAATGATTATTAACTGATTTCATTACCGATGTTTCATTAGAGAAAAGCATATTTTAAAAAACAAGGCCAATTCTATATAGGGTGTGCAGCATAAGAACCAGGAAACTTTGGAAGCTGATTTTGCACCTCAAGAGCAAACAAAAAAATCCTATAAACCATCGTCCCATTCTCCATAGAAAAGCAGGAAATTTAAGTTTTGTGTTATTTTAGGTAAGGCACATTATTTTTTAATAGGAAGCGGTCACTAAAAAACCATTAGAGGTAATTAAGTTCCAATTGCAACATCGTAAGTAGACCAAATTTCCTTTAAGAAATATAGCTTGGCTCAACTAATTCCATTGCCCGAGGGCTTTCGGAGGTACCAATAGTTTTATTTTATTATTAAAATCGCAATTTACTTGAGTATGTTTTTATAGGCTTCCCTGCTGGACTATAAATACTCCATTTTCAGGAAAGTTTCTCCTTTTATTAAGCTTATATTTTGTATCAATGAAGTTGAGGTTTCATTTGGGATCGGTCTAGAATTGGCACCTGATTTGTCAAGAAGTGTGGTGTGGAATTTATGTGTCCCCGACAAAGAAGTGTTTTTGAGAGTAAAATTTATTGAATTCACTTTGTTTTTCACAAATTCACATGAAAATACAGAATAAAAAGCTTCTTTACGAAATAAAACAAAACTTAACCGAAAAAATAGCTGTTAAGTAACCAAAACAATTCTGAAATTAAATATGAAACGAAACTATTTAGAAACTAAATTTATCACCTCACTAACAATAAATATCCTTATTTAAATAAATTTTCGAAAAGACCAGAAAGGAAATTACCACCCTCTTGCACTCATTAAAATGGCGTCTGGCGTTTCTTTATTATTTTTCCTCTGATATTTTTAGTTCTTTGTTAATGCTACGGTTTAATAATTTTCTTCTTTTGAATATTTAAGTATTATTCATTTTCATTGGTCGATGTTTATTTTATTTTTATTTTGAGAATCAGTTACATTTCATATTAGCTTTATTTCATAAAGAAGCTTTTTAATCTGCATTTCCGTGTTATTTTATTGACAAAAACAAAGTGAATTTAATTAATTTTGCACTCTTAACAATTCTTTGTCAGAAAACCTAAATTCCACACCATTCCAAATCAGTTGCCACTTCTAGACCAATCCCAAATGAAACCTCAACTTCATTTACATGAAATTAAAGCTTTATAAAAGAAGAAGTTTTTCTGAAACTGAGATATCTGTAACTCGGGCAGGAGATAGAAAAACATTCATAAGTAAGGTATGATTTTAAAAATAAAATAAAACTTTTCACTATTGGTCACTTTATTTCTTTAGTTGCTATTGGGAATTTTATTTTATTTACAATGGTGCAATTGGAACTTAATTACCTCTAATAGTTTTTGAGTGATCGCTTCCTATTAAAAAATAATGTGCCTTACCTAAAATAACACAAAACTTAAATTTCCTGCTTTTCTATGGAGAATGGGACGATGGTTTATAGGATTTTTTTGTTTGCTCTTGAGGTGCAGATACAGCCCCTAAAGGTTACTGGTTCTTATGCTGTACTTTCTGTATAGAAATAAATATTGCGTAGGTGGCACAATATAGGGGAAAGAGGAGTATATGTCACAGTTGTGACACGCTTCAATATAGGGAACTCTTTGTTGTGGCACATGTTATAAAAAGATTGGGCACTCCTGGGGTATAACTTGTCCAACATCGTCATCATCAAAATGGCTCTACAACACGATTTCGAGTCAAGGCCTCCTCCAGTAGCTCCCGCCCTTTTGACCTTATCTTCTGCGGTTCCAGTTCCTCAGGAGCGAAGTCAGTTCGAAGTCTTTCTCCCCACTACAGATAGTCCCCGTTTTAAGCCGTTACGAATTTACGTCCTTGGCAAATCTCCATAAGGAACTGTTTTACGTCAAAGCTAATTCGAAGTTACGTCATTTAAAAAAAAAATGGTTTATTTTATACAACGAAGACGTTAAAAGTCAATTTAAAAGAAAAATGAAACTATTATATTAATTTAAAAAATCTATAGAGAAAAAAGCAAATGTGCTCGATAACAGGAATTCAATTAGTGCCTTCCCGTAAAACAGTTACATCCAATCTGAGTGAATGTTCCATAATTTTTGTATTTATTATACAAATATTTCAAAGAAACCCTTTCTTTTCTTACTTTGTGATGTTATTTATTAAACTGCTTCCAGTTCTCATGAAGTTAGGATTTTAAGAAGTAAAATGAATGATAAAAGCGGTCCGTCTGGTAGTGTTTCTCGGAAACGGTATATAATTACTCTGGAACTGAAAAGTAATGTCATAAAATAAAGTTACGGAGGTTTATGGAAAACTGAAATTGGAAGAAAATTAGATTTACCGAGAACTACAGTTCAAACAATAATTCAAGACAAATAGAAACGGCTAAATTAAATAAAAAGTACTGGCTCCATGGATTTGGTAATTATTTCAACGGTTATTTTATGATTTATTGGAGATATAGTTAAAATGAACATAAAATAAATTACTAAACTAAAAAAAAAAAGTGCATAGTATAAAAAATATTTTATAGATAAATTAAAGGCCACACAATTTGTCTTTATGAATGTATTCTCATGAGACGTCAAATTCGCTTCTTTTGACTTAGTGGTTGTTTTTACATGCCTTTAATTATAATTTCTTTGAGTTCACTCCATTTTTTGTGTATATTTTTGGTATGTACACCTACTATTAGTAAATGGCCAAAATATTTTCATTTAATGTAAATTTTAAAATTCAAAATTCTTAACACTTACAAAACAAAAGTGCACTTTTTTAAAAAAATGAACGGTATACAAATTTTTGAGCATTTCCAATGGTTAGGAGGTCATCAAGAACTGTGAAAACGAGTGCTCAAGTATGTTGCCACTATAATTTCAGCTGTAGGTCCAGTTTGAAAAAAATTCTCTGGATTCCAGGGTAAAACTGTCGTAACAAGGGGTAAAAAGCATCGTCCAAGGTCAAGGGAGTTCAGGATTACTACCTTATATAACGAATATTAACCGAAATAATAGTGGTAACATACTTGAGCTCTCATTTTCACCATCCTCTGGAGACTTATTAACCATAATTTACTTTAAATGTAAATATTTTTGCCATTCACTATTTACTAATGATAGGTGTAGACACCAATAATATACACACAAATTGGAGTGAACTGCATAATAATTAGAGGCATGTAAAAGCAACCTCAGAGTCAAAAGGTGCGAATTTGACAAGTCGCAAGGGGATGACCAATATTATTTAGGAACCAAAAAAGTTCATAAAAATTTCAATGATGGAACGGTGTTTTTTTGAGGAGAGAAGGGGGCGAATGTGGGCGTAGTACATGTAAAATATCATATACAAAAAATTCGTCTATTCGTTAAAATTTGTAAAAATATTTCATTTGCCAGACGAATGAAGAACCAAAAGAGTGCACAAATTTCTATTATGGCTCCTTCCTCCCTCAAAATATACCCTTCCACCATAGAAATTTTTCTGGAATATTTTTATTCTTCTTACGTATGACAAATGAAATGTTTTCCATCAATGGACCATTTTTTACATGTACTATTTTACCTGTAGTACACTCACCTTAAAACACACCCTTCCACTATAGACATTTTTATAAACTATTTTGATTCTTTGTTCTTATGACAGATAAAACCTTTTCGCAAAGTTTCATAGCCGGACCATTTTTTTTTTATCGATTAGGACTCGAGTCGACTTTCTAAGGAGCGGAACCTGCCTTAAGTACAAGGGTACCACCTGTATATTCCCAATTTCCACAACCAACGGAGTTTCTTCGTTGTTAGGAATACTATTAGGTAAAGTGGCTCTTCTCCTTCGCTCGCAGACAATATTACTTTGAATCTTTCCTGTATCAAACCATTAACTCCCAGCACCCTTCCTACATCTACTTCCTACAATTCAAATCCTCGGTCCGCTCATAGGAAACAAGATCACGCCTTTCTGACCTCTATATCCCTTCCCACAGAACCAAAACATTCCAATGATCCTTTCTTGCCCGCTCCATCGTCCTCTGGAATTCCCTCCCTTCTAGTATCCGACATTCTTCTTCTCTCTCCTCATTCAAATCCCACATTTTCCAACACCTCCTCTCTTCCTCGAAAGATGCTGTCAATTGATGAAATTTTAATCCAAGATCAATATCTTTATTAGTTGTAAATAATTGTTTCAATTACCATACAAAGCTTGAACTCTGTGAATTATTTCATTATTTTTACATAGTTAAATGAAATTCTGTTTAGAAGTGAGAATTTGTGAGAATTTTTCTACGGTTTTTCTTTCTCTCTATTTTTTTTTCTCTTTTCATTTTTTTTTTCGTTACTTATATGTTTAATTGAGATTATTGCAAATATTAATTGATCTTTATTAATGTAATCTTTGACCAGACATTTTTTCCTGTTATCTTTTTTACTTTATATATTCTTAAGGGACCTAGTCTCAGAATAAAGTTTATTTTTCTATTCTATTTTATTCTACTGTTAAAATATCCTCTACAATGAGAAAGAACGTCCTTTGTTGATTAGCAGGTTACTGTTGATTAGCAGGTTACTGTCTTTATCCTTACAAGAACTCTGCTTAGGTATAAATATTCGCTGCTGCTGTTCGCCTTTCGGAAGACACATGTCCGATATATGGGACATTATGGCCATTCATTGTGAATAGATTTATTTGTGACTTAATTTGGGTCAGTTTATCTTACTACTCACGCCCGGTAGATAGAAAAAATTGAATAATAAATTCATGTTAAAGTTATTTGGCGAGCTTCATAATACCAAACCCTTAAAAGATCCTATATCTGAAATGTGTTTATAAATATACATTCTTATATTAACAATATTATTAGAAATGATTAAACCGCTTAGACTAAACAGGAGTTGTGCTAGAGATTAGCAGAAGGCCGATGTAGAGACAGAGCATTATATTATGCTCCTCACTAAACACAGCAGAGACCGTCCGATATTAGTTAGGGCCTGTATTGGTGGGGCTCTGGAGGCCAATACAATCTCGATATTACCTGCCTCTAATACCCTCCCCCCTTCCTCTTGTCTTCCCCATCTCCCTTCATCTTCAACGTCTTACCGCTACAGGTTACACAACAAAGGGATTTATCTCGATTATATAATTAATTAAATTTAACTTATTGTTAGTTATAGTTATGTACCTATATTTTGTAATAATAATTTAAATCGGTACAACTTTACAGTCGGGACGCATCATCACTGGCGCCTGACGAAGTAACCCGAACGTGACCGCAATACCGCTCTCTAGCGCCATTTGAACTAACTACTTAAATTAGATATTATTTAAAATTGTTAGTGTAGTCGGCTTAGTGTAGTTGATATGGGGAAGTTGTAATAATTTAAAGCAGTTATAATTTAAATTACGGTAAGGGCCCGATCTAAACTGAAAAGGAACTTTTGGGAGTTAGTAAAAGTTAGTAATTCTCTTGAGCGAGTGTAGCACAAATGGAACTAGAGTATACTATTTCGGTGACCTTCGGGTAAGTTCGGGAGGAACCGGTGATAACGCGCCCCGATTGAAAAGTTGCACCTGACTCGGTAACTTTGTTTTCATGTTCAAGAAAATATGACGGGAAAATCTTTTTCTATTATAGAAAAAAAAAAATGTTATTAAATAGTTCGACAAATCTAATTTAAATCAAAAAGACTTTACCGCACCTAAAAACATGAAATGAAAAGGAATATAATGGAATTGAATCATTAAAAAAAGAATTAAAAACAAGAGATGATTTGAAGGCGCCACAGACGAAACTATTGAACAAATAAATAAATCAGAAAATACTATTTTTAAAAATACTTTCTTTTGCCTTAACTCAAGCTAAAAAACTAAATAAATTACTTTGAACCAGGAACATAAAAAAATGTAGATTTCATTGATTTTTTTCTTTATAGTTTAAATAAATTAAAACAAACATTTATTTAGTTATTTTTTATGATTTCTCGGTTATAGCTCTCTTTTTCTATGGGTCATAGGGGAGCATTATCACATAACATTAATCCATAATAAAACAACCCTAATCAAAACAATAAAAAAACAGAAATGAATATATTTTATTTAACTTTAAAATAAAAAAATTGAGAGACTTAAGACTATATCCTAACAATAATTGTATGTCTATTTTTTTATTTTATTTTTTTATTCAATTAATGAGCACCATTTGAGCTGGAAGGCAATGGAGGAAGGTCTTATGTAATAGTGGCTAAATTTTATGGCCTGTGTTCAGGAATATATTGAATAGAGAGAGGAAATTTGAAAGAGGGGACGATTTTATGCCATTTTTTTTATGAAATTCCATCCCAGGATTAATAAACCGTCTTTTTGATGTTCGCCATTATCCGACAGTTTTTCACATAATTCTATTCAGTTGTAAGACAATTGAAGCTCTTGCCCTTATCGGGAACGTTAATATTCAAGGGATGTTTCCTACCAGTTTTACGAAGGAGGAAGTTAAAAGGAGGCAATAAAACCAAAGAGGCCAATGGTTGAAGAGATCAAACGTGGGCTGAGGGACCTGGAGGAGGATGTATGAGATATTGAGGGGGAGGGGGGCCGTCAACTTTACGACCACTCACCAACTTACAGCTTCCCGTAAAAAGTTGATGTAGATCTTGTAAATAGGTCGCCCCCCTCCTTTTTTCTATGTGAATTCGCATCCCTCCGATCTTCCTTAATGCCTAAGTAAACAGTTATCTGTGGTAGTGGTTTCCTTTATCCTGAATATAAAAAAAAAAGAAGAATTAATTTGTTTTTCTGTATGAATATTGGCCTTCTATACAAACCAATATCAAATATCTTGATGGAGGCTATCGAGTAGTTAAAAATTATGATTTAAGGTAATTTAACTCTTAAATACCAGTAAATAATTATCATCAGGAGAGAAAAATACAAGATCGCATAAAATGCAGACAAAATACAGCACATCCCACATTAACAACCAGATAAAGACAAATCAAACAGGGACAACATATCCTCCAAGACATGTCTACAACATAAATTCGTTTATAGATAAATTATTTCGAATAAATTGTTTTGGAAGGGCGTAGAATAATTGGCTCTGAGACGTATGAAAATGGTGAACACTATTATATTATGAATATAATAGGTTAAGATGTCTTGGAGTGATGTGTTTCGCAAGATAATGGGTCTTTTTTGGCTGTTGGTTTGGGATGTGTCTGCAATTATGTGATCGGGTCATTTCACACCAAATTAATCAAATAAAAAACAATTTTCAATTTTAGAATCGAGGTTTCATTCAAAATGAATGAAGCTTGTGGTATTTAACAATAAAGTATATTGTATTGTTACAATACGTATCCGCAGTTTTTTCTCCATTTTAATTAGAAAAAAAGACACACAAATTCAAAATTTTATTTTTTTAATAATAAAACCCATAAAAACGCCATCACGAAATTCGGCCCATAGATTCTTATAACATGTATATATAACATACATTTATTAAATAACATATCAAATTAAATCTCTTGTAATTCTAAAAAGAATGCCACTATTTTGAACATTCTAGGTCAAATAGTGCTGGAGAAGGTTTTAAATATTTCAAAACGTTTGAAAAAACATTCGAGTAAATTTATAACTTACAAACTAAAAATAGGTAAATTACTACATATGCACAATAAATCATTGATTTGAGACATCAAGTTGCAGACAAATAGTTGATTTGATATGGAATGACCCGATCTTGCCTTTTTCTTTTCTGATGTAGGCTGAATTGGTGAAACGTTGACTGGCTAGTTATTTACTGTTATTTGAGAGAATTAAGACTTTGTTTTTGGAATCTTCCCTTTGTATCCAAACAATGATGAGCTATATCCTTAATCCATAAAATAATATCGTTAACTAATATAATTGAGTGCATTAAATCGATTGAATAATTAAATTAAACACAGCTCATCAATGTAAAAGAGTCTTACTAAACATCAAAACGATTAAAGAAATTTTTTTTTCGAATGATACTTCAATTAATTTTAAAACGAAACAAATTTAAAGTCATAAACGCCGTTCGATAAGTTAATTTCCCAATTGGAATAAGTCTGGTTGACCGTACATATAAATTAAGGAAGAAATTGGTGGGGCGTGTGGTCAAAGACAAAGACACTAATAAGTATGACTTATTTTGTTTTTTTGTACCAAATTTATTATTCTACCTTATTTATACTTTTATTATATTGTACCGAGGTACAAAATAAATAAGTCATAATTATTAGTGTCTTTGTCTTTGACCGCATTCCACGACCAACTTCTTCCTTAATTAATTATCTGATGTATGGCTGGATGGGGTGACGAAGTTTCTAACTGAGTTTGACAAGATGAGTATAAAGAAAAATCGGACAGAGTCGTAGAGTACAGAATAACACAAATACGTCTTCGCTACTCTAACCCCCACTTTATAAGACGGTTAAAGTCGGTCTCTATAAGGTCAAATAGACTTATCTATTTAAAATATCCTTAACTTTTATAACATAAAAACATGCAGCTAATGCCAAATCGGCCAACGACTCAATCGGCTTTCAAGCAGACAAAGTAGATTTAAAAAACAAACATCTAAACTTTTTAAGTAGATTTAAAAAACAAACATCTAAACTTTTTAATGGCTTCAAGTAATAACTGCTCCGTTATTTTCTAATTTTTTGACAATCTTATTTTTAATAGTAATTGATTTACTGTAATTATTACTGCTACTAAATTGTTATTTATTACGTATATATATATATATATATATATATATATATATATATATATATATATATATATATATATATATATATATATATATACACACACACACTATTACGCTTCTGACTAAAAAAAGGGTATTCTATACCTCAAGAATATCTTAATATCCCAAGAGAAGCAGATATAGATAGATATATAATTTTCATTTGTATTGATATTTTTACATATATAATGAACAAAATATTTAAATAAAGTCAGAATAAGGAGTAAATAGCGTAGCTGCAAAGGCGCTAGAGCTCCACTTTCCCATGCCCTATCAAAGGACTCAAAAGAAAACTGAATTATTTGATACCATCTCCTCTTTTTTTTTCTTTTATTTCTTGATAAAATGAATATCATTCTTTCTGAATACAGTTATAAACTGTTTCTAAACCATTTACAGCCTCAAAAAGAATATATTTCACCAGTTATATTGGATATAATAACCAATTTAAATCACCTATGAAAATTGCTAATTTTTTAACCTAAATGTTGTGACAATGAATTAAGTTATATTATTTAATTCATTGTCAGAACATTTTGGAGCATATCTCGATGAACATCTGGTTATAAATTGCTCCTGGAAACAGCAGTTAATAACTAACCATTCAACGTTCAGCTAACAGGACAGAAAAAGAGACATACATCTCACTTCAACAGACTAGAAAAGGCTATCCCAAAAGAGATGGTTCCAATGCTATTCAACACAAAAAGTATATATTAAACTGTCTTGAATGGATTTATGCTATCTTATCTTTCTTTATCTTGACGATGAATGAATTGGCGAAACGTTGAGAAGCTAGTTTACTCTTATTTGAGAGACTTAATGATTCATTATGAAATCATCCAATAATATCCAAAAAGTAACTTTTGCCACTTTTTTTGAGTTTTTGTTCTCAATAATTAACCTTTTAGCAGCCAATGCTCCAATGTTGGAAATAATTAAAAAGGCTTATCTAAAAGTAAACACTCATTCAATATTTATATTTATATTATATATTGTATTATACAAATCCAAAAGAACACCATATTTTTGAATGCAAATGTTTCAAAGTGGAGTAATAATTTTAGTGGAGTAATAATAAGTCGGTAATAATTTTTCGAAATGATGCCTTTTTATATTTTTCGTTTCAATTTATTTACATAAAGGTTTCAATTTGGTTAGTGCAGTAATATTTTTTTTAAACCTTTTCCTTTTCTATTTTTCCCAGTATTACTCCTATATTTTATAAGTTGAAAAAACAATATATATATATGTATATATATATATATATATATATATATATATATATATATATATATATAACCTAATCGGTAATGGCCAATGTAATTTACCGAAAATCCTACAAAAATTGTTTTTATGGAATTTGGGGATCTATATAAAGAGAAGTCACTAAGAAGACACCGATGTCCGTCTACAAGTCAATGCTTCTGCCCATTCTTTCATATTCCTCGGAGTCATGGGCCCTCACCTCAAAACACAGAAGCCATATCCAGGCAATGGAGATGCGGTACCTGAGAAAAGTGGAAGGGAAGACCAGAAGAGACAGGATGCAACACCTCTATTAGGTCAAACCTCGAGATGCAGCCGGTGGAGACTACCCTAGAGGAGAATAAATTACGATAGTTTCGGCACCTCCTCAGAATGAATCCATCAAGAATCGAGAGGATAACGTCTGAAACACGAGTAGAGAGAAGACCAAGAGGAAGACCACGGATCACTTGGGAGGAAGGCGGCATTCAGGAAACGTAGACTGAACTGGAACAGGAGGAAAGAGCTGGTACACTTGGTCCAAGCTCTACAGAGGGTATCCTCACACTGCACAGCGGTAAAAGAGGATCGGAGTATGATGAAGATGAAGAATTAGAAAGCCAAAAGGCGAAAAAAAGGAAAAAGATTTTAATATGAATTCAGCATGTTAAAGGTTTATGCCTATAGTAGTTAAAGATCCTAATTATTTATATATAAATAAATATATATTTCTTTTCAATCATTTTTTTTCATCTTTTATGTTATCTGATCAACAATTTTTATTTCTATAGCCGATTTCCAATGACGATTAACACCAAACTAAACTCACAATATTGGATTTTAGAAAAGTTCAGACATTAAATAGAATTTTACTAAAGATATTATTTATGAAATTAATTTTGGAAGAGGTTGGTTTTCAGATTTATTTCATGTATATATTTTAAGACTGAGGTTTTTTAATATAATATTAATTTAACCAGTTAATTTCAATCTAATTGAATAATTTAAGCGCTGATTTTATATTATTTTTTTTATTAACTTTAATTTCCATATGAGGGGAGTTAAGGTAGTAACCCTACACCGCACTAAGCTCCCCCTTCCCCTCCCCCCTCGTTAGACCAAGTCCCAACAGACAAGCTACCCCTGGCGTCCCAGCCCCGGGTAATTGTTTACCCTCAGCCCAGATAAGAACGGAGCTCTGTCAGGAATAGTAATCGACCAGGCTACTCGAGTCCTTACTCCTCAGTCCCCAGGTCGAATGTATCCTTGGATAATGAAGAGCCAGTTAGAACACCTGCCTTGCCTCTCAAATGATGCATGAATAAATTAAATATTAAATGATAGGGAATAACCAAGTCTGTGTATTTTTCCGTTTATATTTGAAAAGTGATATTTCACTAATTTGTCCGGAACTCTTCTCAGAGACGAGATTCGAAACCGAGTGTGACCTGAATTAAACCTACTTTTGAGGCTTATAATAATCTTCCCAAATTTTTTTTAACCTAACCTGTCCACCTCCAAAAACCGAATTAAAAGGGTCTCTCTTAAGCGGTAGGCCTATAACTCTTTCTCCTATATTCATAAATATTGGGTTAATCAGTCTTAATGAAGGGCTTCACTCGACAGGTAAGGAAGTGAGTCTGTTAATCTTGTAATTTTAAATTGGAGTATAAAAATAGTTATTTAAAAAAAAAAATATTTTATTGGTTTTAATGAATATAAAATAAGGGATGCTAATATATAAAATATTTATAAAAGTACAGACGCAGTTATGTAATTAGTATGGATATGGGAGAAATGCTCCTCGTGTAGCTACAATTAGGATCCCTTTTAGCATTCCACGGCCGAGCGGCCATTACGATGCACGTGATCGCGCTCTGTACTGCTCGTTCTGATTGAACCGCCATGTTCTTGATGTCAGCTGTTTTGTGCTTTTTTAAATAATTAAATATTTATTTTAGGAAAATATACTACTTATATAATTACACCAATTTCTCCCCCACGCCCTTCCTCCTCCAAAAAAAAACTTTGAACAAGTAGGAAGGGGGACGTTCTAATCTTACTAATCATTTATATTAGAAGTAAGGCCCTTATAGCCAATAATTAACACATTCTAGTATCATTAAAATATAAAATGCTATTTTATTTTACAATATAAGTGATACTTCTGAATACTCTTAAAATATGATTTTTTCGCTTTTAAAATACAAAAATTTAAGCATATAATTTCCTGATAAAATATTACAGGAAAAACAGATTAAATCTACTCGTTATTATGTTCAACAACAGACAACTACTAGATTATTTTGAAGCACTATTACTGAAATAGAGCTTGAACTTCCTCGGATAATCCTGGTCAAGTAAGTAACTGTTCGAGCACTAAGTTTGTAATGGTAGAAGTTAAAATAGTTCTGTTCATAGCGTCAGAACTCCGGAACTCACACCAAAGAAGGACAGTCACATTACATTATGTTAGTGCAGAATATAAACATAGTATTTTAAATTCATGTTTGTAATTATGTGAAATAAATTAAAGTTGAAAAAAGGATATAAATAAATGATTTTTATAACCATCAACATGGGGTTGGTATTATGAATAATATTCTTCGTAATTTTTAAAAATAATAATGTTTAACACAATGTTGATAATTGACCTTGAATTATATGATATGGCATTTATAAATGTGAATATGACCTCATATTCAGTGAGCTCATCGTACCTTCTGGAGTACTCCAGCGTTGGTAACAACTATTTTTACTTTTAGTTTTAGTTTTAAATAGTAAGATCGACACAAAATGAAAGGTGAGCCCCATCACTTAAGTAATAATTAGAAACTATGAAACATTAATAAAAATGTAAGATGTATAATAGAACTCTTTAAAATGCATATCTGTAGGAAAAGGAAAACCTCCAGACAATACAGTATTCAGAAGCGTGTGGGGATATGGAAAACAAAAAAAAAAAGATCTGACACACAGCATCAATGCTATTTAGAAAAGAAATATTGAAATGTTCGATGAATACGTAATTATGTAATTGATGTAGTTTAGATTGGACAATAATATATTTTATATAAATACATAAGAGAGAGAAATGATTTATTGAAAATCAGTGCTGCCCAAATACATTGGGTTGCTGTACATAACATTTATTTCTTTTTTTCATTCATACACATAATTCATAGCTTTTTCGTCTTTATTCGATTACACCACATTTTCTTTTTCTATCTTTTATTTATTTTTATCCATCCAACTACTTTCTCACCTCTCCATAATTTTCCCTTCCAGTTAACAATCAACCCTTTCTTAATCCAGTATATAAACTCTAGATAATTGGAAAATTTATGAAACTAATCAAACATCAATATTTGAACGCACACTTATATAGATCAACAGTACAGGAAAAAATAAATATATATGCATATACAAAAAAAAAAAAAAAAATCCCAAATGATAAATAGACCCAACTAATTACCATGCAGGTGATGGTGGATAATCCCCAGGGAGTCCAGAATAATGTTTTCGTCCAGAAATGCCAGATGATAGTTTTATGGGCGAATAGTGCTAAATGATGAATAAACACGAAGTGAATTATAGTCAGCCCTATATAATTTAGTTATATGTTATTTACAAACATATACATATACATCTTGGTGGAGTAGGTGGAGGTAAATGTACACAATTTTGATATATTATAGCAATTGGTTTCTGCATGAATTTTCCCAACATTCTGCATGAAGTTTATAAATAACAACCTTCACTCCATACGACGGGGCAAACGTAAACACTGATAAAACCCCGTAAGAATTGGTCTATGTTGGGTACTCGTTTGTAAAACACTCCATCATGATAAAAATAATTAATTTTGAAAAGATACACTCGAAAATAATTCTTGTTTTTCCCGTGTATCCTCCCGACAGCAAAGTTACCATTCTGGAGAGAGGCAGAGCCATCATCATCCTATTTATCATCCTGAACCGATTTGAAGAAGTTCGTATCATGGTCAGAGTTGATGTTGCGGAGGATCATATTTGTGTCTCATTCAAAGCTTGAATTTGCAAGTTTCTTTTTTTTTTTTGAAAAGGACCATATTTTTCTTAGTTTTTTATAGCAATTTTCTATTTGGCGTTTTAACATAGATTTTAAGCCCTTGCAATTACTCTTTCTTGTTATTTTAATTTTCGGTAGAGTAGTATATCATTGGTACTGTAAAAGTAGACTATTTTTAAAAAATTGGCAAAATCGAAAAGAGATGGAACGTATGAAGATAAGTCAAAAACAGAATAAAGTTTTTCATTTCTCTCTATTAAAACTGTAGAGGAGAGTACTTCCCTACCCAGCGGGTGAGAGATTAATTCATCGACAGGGAACATGAAGGGAGGGGAGAAGGGGAACGGAGTGATGCTGTCAGCGCAAACTGGAGATAGATTTCAACCATTGCCACAAAAAAAAGGTTAGTCAGACTTTCAAAAGCCATTTTTACAATTGACAGAAGGCATTCTGTCTCAATATGAAGCCGCTCAAGTTTCATATAGTATAAAATATCTAAATTTTTAGCGTAAATATAGATAAATAATAATAATTCGATACAGAGTTTTCAGCTGATTTGACTAGACGTTCCTTAATAAAGATAAATACAAAATTTCCTAATTTAACAACTTTAATTTAACCGTTTTTTTTTCATTTGATTAACCCCTTATCGGTAAATATAATTCCGAAAAAACAGATTTTTCTTTTTTATTGTTAGAGGATACAGTTGAGGGTTTGGGCAGCAAAACTCCCAATTTCTATTGTTTTCATATTGAGATGTGAAATTTTGCAGTTCATCGGTTGCTGTATGAAGAGAGTTTTGCAACAACCATTGATTCTTAAACGTAAAAAAAAACTTTTAATTTGGACAGTAAACACATGCGAATAATAATAACCACTGCTATCTCGATTTTATTAAAAAATGAAAGTTATGAGTTTTCCAGTTCACACCTCAATTAGAAATTAATATTGATAAAAACCATAGTTAGAAAATGCTAATACATAACACAGAGTTGGTTGCAAAAATAGGAGAAAAAAAGTAAAAATTTAATTAATTCATATTAAAATTTAAAAACATTTATTATAACTATTAATTAATTAAACTTTTTGACTTCTTCAATCTCTTATAATCACGTAATTTAAAGAAATAACAGCAAATGTATAAATAAAACAGATATATATATATATATATATATATATATATATATATATATATATATATATATATATATATATATATATATGAGTAATTTATTACTTAGTAGGGATACTAATGTTACATATATTCGAAATGATATCTGATTACGGCAATGATTCCAGATTCTGCCTGCTATGGCTGAAGATGTTCGAATGTGATCCTGCACAGGATGAATGCCAGCAATCAAACCTATTCACAAAGATTGTGGTCAAAGCTCATTACAATCCGGAGTATATTGACCCCGAAACCAATCCTATATAAGGCAATCCCTAGATCTGGGACTGCTGCACAGAAATGTACGGAAAAGTCCCTAGTCATCAGGTGGGGGTAGAGAAAGTCCTTTAGGATGGAGAAGTCGAAACGGGTTCGGAACAGAAGATTGGCAAGGAAATAGTGTTAGCGATGGAGAGGGCCTATACGAAGAGTAATGCGGCGTATCTATCTAATAATACTGTCTTCGATAAGTCCCTCGAAAGAATATTCTTTTACCATTTTCTTTTATGGAACGTCGGAGTCAGAACGAAGGGACAGATATGTAGGTTGAGAAATATTCCTAAAAATAAAATTCCTAACGTTATATTTTATTTTATTTATTGAAATATACTACTGTATTAACTAAAAAAATACAAGTAACTGTGCTGAATTATTATATAATGACATGGCACAAACATGCAGAGAAACTATCCATTGATAGCAGTCTAATAACAATTCTATCTTAGAAGGTCCCGAAGCCATCTTCTTTTCGAATTTGAATGGGATTTCAAAAAGTTTAAACTTTTTTTTTTCAATTCAGTTTTGTCTATGAATAATAAATTGTCTGACTTTTGGTAAACAAAAACTATTAAAAGTGTAACTTCTGAATAAAGAACACATTGTAAAGAAAACACATTGAAACAATTGAAAAGATTAAAAACCAAACAAACAAATGTTTGTATATTCCATTTAGATACTTTAGGCTAGATTAACACATATTTGGGCATTATTTGAATAATAATTCAATATTTCATTAATTTTACATTTTTAATTATTAGTATTCCACATTATCATTAAATAGGCAATAGAATCGAGTGCAATAATAATAGGAGAATCTCGTTGCTAAATTCGGTGTACAAGGCATTGTCATATTTTCTTATTTTAGCACATTGGTTTGGTTCTATTTTATAGGTAATATGGCATATCTAAAAGAATATTTTTAACCATTATTTTACAGCGATACTTCAATAAATTTTATAATTTAAAAAAACATAAATTAAATTAAAAATGAGTATAAATTAAACATAAATATAAATTAAATTATACCCATAAAATATTATTTTATTTTATAATTAATTTGAAGCATTCTGAAGAATATTTTTATCATTCTGTAGAAATTTGGTTCCGTGTCTGTCTGAATGCTTTTATTTTTTGCAAAATAACCTAAAACCAATTTAGCTAAAAATAACAAGTTGATTTGGAATTCGGCAATCGCCAGTCATTGTGAAAATCGTGTAAACGCCGACAATCCACCAATGATGGTGTGTTTAATCTATCGAGCTGCTATTGGTCTCATTCGACGCCAAATCTAATTCTCTAAGACTTAAGTATCGATCCGTTTTTTTTTTTAAAAGTGTTCAAAAACGTACCTTTTTCACCATGTTTTTGGCCTAAAAACTTGTCAAGACTCATGTTTATAGGAAATTTTTTACTATGGGTTAAAATTGCTATGAAATCCTCAAGGGTTATCCTTTTGGAGGAAGAGGGGGTGAGGATACCCTGTATATATTGTATCTTCTGTATATATTGTCGACAAACTTTCTATGAATACAACAGTTTCTCATTTGAAAATCGAAGGCTTAAGGGTCGGTGAGAGGGGGAGGTCCCCTAAAACTGCGGTGCCATCACTAATGATCCCTGAGCTGAGCATTTGTATTCAATTTAGCCGCGGTGATCCGTGGGCCAACTATAGCCCACACCAACTCTGGTAATTAGGAGCTCGTCCTTATTAGCGACAGATAACAGAAGATAGTTAGCAGAGCTGGCATTGACTCAGGAACTTGGGCGTTAACATTGGACAATATCTACCGGCGGCTTTACATCGGTGTCGCCTGCTTGTGTATCTCCGGCTGCTAGAACGCTATTGCTTTGCCAATTAGGAGTCCGAACCTAATTATACACTTTTGTCTTTTGTAATTGAAGTTTAAATTAATTCATTAACTACCTTTCTGACAAGTGAACTCATACCTGTGTAATATGCATTTGCTAATTGAAAATCGTATTATAACTTGGCATTTTAGGATTTTAGATTACACCTTTTACGCTCATGAAGAACACATATACTAACTTTGGTTTTCCAGCCATTTCCTAAATCAAGCGTGACAAAAAACGCGTCATTTCATAAATGCTTGTGCATACACATGATCGATAATTCAGTCAATCGCATCATCAATAAACCTGCCTTGTTTGATGCAATCTATCCATTCAGTCAATCGCATCATCAATAAGCCTGCCTTGTTTGATGCAATCTATCCATTCAGTCAATCGCATCATCAATAAGCCTGCCTTGTTTGATGCAATCTATCCATTCAGTCAATCGCATCATCAATAAGCCTGCCTTGTTTGATGCAATCTATCCATTCAGTCAATCGCATCATCAATAAGCCTGCCTTGTTTGATGCAATCTATCCATTCAGTCAATCGCATCATCAATAAGCCTGCCTTGTTTGATGCAATCTATCCATTCAGTCAATCGCATCATCAATAAGCCTGCCTTGTTTGATGCAATCTATCCAATCTATCCGTTAGATCCATGGGGAATCCATTTATACTTTCTTTACCGGGTCGTAATCGGGTCAAATATTCAATAAACAGTTTTCAACAGATCTTTACGTTTCAGATACCACTGATGAAAAAGAAAAAACATATTAAATCATTGAGCTGCTTGTCTATCAATGTTTCTGCACCACAATTGTCTGTTAAACATTTACAATTATCTCTTGTTGTTGCTTTTTAGGGTTTAAGTTTCCAACATATGTGCGCCAAACCGGGTGCACCTGTGCGCAAAACCGCTCAGACGATTTTGATGAAACTTGCCAAACATATTCTTAAATCCCTTTTAATTTTCATATACAGTATATCCCTGAGAAAAATTAGGAAAAAAGTTATGAAGAAAACAAAATTTTATGCGAGTATAACTCAAAAAGTTACCATAAACACATTTTATGGTCATGATCATATAATTATGTTTTAGTCACTTGAAATAGTATTAAATTTCCTACAAAAGAAAAAAAACATTTTTTAAAAGTATTTAACACATGTTCCCATGGAAACTGAGAGCATGTTCAGTTTATTAAAATTCTAAAACAATACAACTCCAAGATTACAACATTCCAGATGCTCATTCGAATGATAATTTAATTATCTACAAATCTAAGCATTAAAAAAAAATTCTTTTTAGCACCAATATTATCGAACTCATCGCAAACTATTTCTATATTGGACTTCTATAGATTGGGCCCTGACCATCCAAAGCTGTAAAGAAATTCATGAGAATGGACACACGAGGTATTTTCTACGTAACACTGCGGTTTTTCCTAGTTCTCCGCAGTATAGAAGGGATTTCATTTTCTCTCCTCAAATTAATGTTTAGTTATAATAGAATATGCCACACTAATAAAGCTAAAACTAAAAACAGTTCAGGAAGGCTTGGCTGAACTATGGTGGAATAAGCAAAACATTGCTTTAATAGCTTAATAGGTTACAGAATAATAATTGATAAAACCACTCTTACTACGGATCAGGTAGTTTTTCATTATTCACTGACTCAGTTAAATGATTTACCTCAAACATAAGACCGGTCTGATTCTCTAAAATAATCTAGTGCCTTGACTCCCTAAATCAGTGAGAAAGTGGTGACCGGGTCTTCGAAGTAATAATTCACCAAAAAGTGCTACCAATCTTTTTCCTCTATACATTGATAACTTAATACCTCAATCAGGCCACCCATCACTACCTCAGATCTTCATCTGTTGAACATAAATATCAACATTGTTTTTATATTTAATTGGAATATTTTATCTATACTAAAGATAAGGTATTATTTCGGATCATGAAAGTTATACGCTTCTATTGTTTATTTTTTTAAATAAAATAGATTTTCCATTCTGGTCCCGTTATTTATTCTTCGATTTCTTTATCCAAAATCTTTCTTGATCAACCTCGTCCTTGCGTACTTTCCATTGTCAATCTTTCTTTTGGTATTTTTTTTTTTTTTAAATGCCTATAACAATTTAGGTATTTTTTTATCTACTCCAAAATGCTTTCTTCTACTTCCCTTTTTTTTCAGATTATCTCATTTCTGACTTGATCCATTCTGGATATTCTAACATCTCACTTGTTGATTTAATAGGTTAGCTTATGGTGTGAAACCACTTCCAAACCAAAAAACTATTTTTTAATTTTTACTTTGGTACATTTCTGTGAATGAGCCAAGCTAAATAATTAAACAACTACATGTCCTCTTTTTAAACTATAAATTATAGCAAAAATAGCTTAGTTAATGTAGGGCAAATATTCAAATTTTATTTTTCGTGTTCTTATATTCAAGGTAACTATCCGTCATAATTTTACATCAAATGCCCGTATTCGCTTTTCTCACACGTCAATGCCTCACATGGTAAAGGTAAACACATTATTTTAATTAAAATACGTTCTGTAACGGCTATGTTGTTCAATTTTTTCTTCGCAGTACCTTGCTTAAAATTATGCCAATTTTTAACAATACAAAGAATACAATAAATACAAGTGGGAGATTGGCGTCTATCTGAATGTTGGGTTAAATACAACATACTTCAGCTACTAAATAAAATAATTTCTAATTAATAGGAAAGTTAATATATTATAATAAATTAATTTGTGAATGACACTTTCCCTTTGATCTACAACTTTATATTTAAAAAAAAAAAATTTATAACAAGGTTACGACGTTTCAAAGTCCTTCTTCGTCATCAGCATATATGCTTTCTTTAAGTTACATGATTTCCCTCGTCCTTGGCTTCAGTTTTGCACAGCTCGCTCCCTCCTGTTTTATTCAGGTTGTTATTAAGGTTTTTTACCCTCGATCCTGGAGAAGGGCCAGCCCCATTGGGATAAGTCCCTAAGGGATCGTTTATCGAAAACGTACTCTTGTATCCACCCGGTTCAGATAGCAAGCGATAATTTAAGAAAATCCTTAGCGGTATATATTTTTATATTTTATGTGCCTTTATAAAAAAATTAGATTTTTTCTTTTATGATGACCCGATAGACAAATAGTATTTGTTGTTATATATGAATTGTTAGTACAGAAAAATTTAAAATATCTAAAATAAGAATGAAATGTTCTTTAACATGAACAACTCTGTTCAAAACCTATGATTTTATGATAAACACCTATCCTTGAACTACGGTATTGCTAAAATGATTTAGCTAGGTATAGCATAAATTATTTTTGTTATTCAATTTTTGAAATCAAATTGATATAATTTAAATATGCTTTGAACAGCTGTTTAGATGTGACCTCCCTCAGGTATTTGAATGATAGTTCCCATTTCCTCCATCAGAGTTTTAATTATTGACATGAGATCCTCAGTCCCTTTTTAGTATTCATTAGGCTGCGTCGTGAAATTTACTGTTGCTGTATGGATGACTTAATTTTGTGGTTTGCCGTCCTCATGATGAATTTAATTAGCTAAACGTCGCTTGCTAGTATTTGAGACCTACCTTTTAATTTTCCAATAATAAAGTAATTATAACTTTATCTCATTTATTGAATTTTTGATCTTAATTAATTAAATAAATTCCTTTTATAATAATGTTTGTTATTTTTTTGCTTTGCCTGTGTAAAAAAAAAAGAAAAAAAAAAAGAGAAAGCGTTATTTTAAGTTATGAAATGGTTCAGTTACAGGAAAAGAGAAATAACGGATGGATTAGAGGGTAATAGATCTATAGCAAACAAAGGAAAAGAAAAAGGAAAAGAACAGATAATGTAGTGATAATTATAATGTGTTTAGAGCTGGAATGAAAGGGGGAAAAAATGTTATGAATATTATGCATAATATTATTGTATGTCTAGCTATAGATTGATATAGTATGCTGTGTATGTAGCAACCCAAGTTATTTGGTCAGCATTGGCGTAAATAAGGCATTTCTCTCTCCACTTTTGACTATATGCTCGTATTACTTTTAAAATACATGTTAGTTTGATTGAAAAAAATAATTAAATGCTAAATACATCAATTTGGCATTTACGTGCTTACATTTTAGGGGACCTGTATTCATAACTAAAGCACAAAAATCAGTGTACCATGGTTACAATCTTTTCTGAATTTTCTGTTTGTAACTTTTTTTTTTGGCCGAAAAATCGCGATATTAAAAGAGAAAGAGATATGACAGAGCGAACAAGACATTATTTCCAATAGAACCTTCGACGTTCATATTGTTTGTGCCTCATATTTTCCGACTTTCTCCGGAATCTTCCGACGCCAGGCCTGACTGACGTATCGTCGATATGACCCGACGCGTCCCCTGGCATCGAACCTAAACCGATTTCCTTCTATTTCAATAAAGATTTTGATGCTTTTCATCAGTATATGCCGCTAGTCTGAGACGTTTGCCGGAACGCTTTGAATAAATACCAATATTATTTACTCAAAGGAAAATGGTTGTAGAATTTTATTTAAAATACTTTATTATTTCAAACTAGATTAAATTGATTCTTTAGATCGAAAAACCTACACGGGTCCACAATGTTTTTTTTCATTCAACAGCATGGATTATTATATTATATACCTGTTCATGGCCAATTTTAATAGAAAAGAAAAAAACATTTAATTGCAGATTTCCAATTTATATATGCTATCGTCAAGATAGGTGGGAAACAATACCTGGATAGGAATTTCTACCAAGTTGACCAACTCATGACTCTTTACTCTTATGATGGGGGTACCTTAAATGTGGGCACCCAAATCCCCCAAAATAATTTTTAATAATTCATTTTTTCCCTTCTTTTTAGGTTCCGAAAAGATAATTTATCTTATTCAATTTGAATCGAACATACGTTTAAATAAGTAATCATGAAATAATGCATATACTTAACCCTGGCAAGCTAACAATTCGCCTCAGATGCCTCTAGAGCGCGAAATTTTAGCATTTCTCCAGCAGAAAACGCTCGAGCGTTCCAACCTCTCATATATATAGCTACAAGTCAATTTTATTTGTTGCTATAATATTAAAGATATGCGTTTTAATTTTATTTGTGCTTTTATTTAATTTTCATCTCCGATTTCATCCACTTCTATCATACATTGGACGTTTTAAAATATGTATTTTCTTAGTAAAATCCATGCTATGTTTGAAAGTAACTAAACCATTCACCAGTTAATAATTATCCCACAGGTGCATATATATATATATATATATTAATGCTTCTATATTTCATGTGAATATAATGGTTTATCATATTGCATATGACGCTGAGATATATATTTAGCTAAAAGTTGAGGATAATACGTTATGACTAAACTTAAACAAAAAAGAAAAAGAAAAAAAAGAAGAACATTTTTATATTATTTCAAATTAGAGTCTACCAAACTTTACCAGTTCATTGGCTTTCCTATTTTCTACGCTTGGATTTACCTACTCGAGTTTTCGAGGCCTCACAATTATTTATAATTTCAATTAAGTTCGTCGATTTGGTCTATATCAACATTTTCTAGAAAAAGTTGTGAATTTCAAAGTGTTTTCATCATTCTGTCTCCATAACTTTGGCAAAATGTAGTGGATATAATTATCTCGTATCTTATATATTTTGTAATTCTTCAAAGCATACTTCTTTTGCCTACATTCATAAACAATATAAGGTTTGCTACAACAAAAGTCAACGAAACTATTTCACAAGTTGAGGGCGATCCAAATTGGTGGCGGCCATCATGGAGAAGGACAAGAATCATAGGATTTTTTACCAGTAAGAACTGGTGTATATATATATATATATATATATATATATATATATATATATATATATATATATATCAATGTTGTTCAGTGCCTGCTTGGCGTACCGGAGCTCAACAGATTAATGTTGAAGAGGATCTCATACACTAGTTGAAGATCGAAACATCCTGTATGCTTCAATAAAAATAGCTTAATGAAGCAGATGAAAATCGTACATGACCAACAAATCTATTTTAAGCGTCAAATCATGGATAGTTTCAAATATTAGTTGTGGGTTTTTTTTTTCAACAGGCTCCTATGAAAATATGTTGGCATGGAAGTAAACTAACAAGAAAAAAATTATAACCCTGCTCACTCGAAAATAATTGCCAAATTTAGCGAATTTTTTGGGATGTACTTCTCGGAGGCGTCCAGTTGGTAATGATCTAGGTTGGAGCTGTGTTGGCAAGGCAGGATTAATAGTGCTAATTTGAGATGCAGAGTTATTAATACTAAATAACTGTGTATTTTTAAGTATATTCTGGCTTTATACCTCATTACCAGATCAATTTCATACTTTGCAAATCTCCGAAAGATACGTTTCTTATTATCCAAGAGTCACTGGACTCAACGCGGTTGTGTCTCGGGAGAAGCCGAACCCGGCCTTAGAGTAACTACCCCCAAGGACCTGGAAGTAATAGTTGGTCTAACAGCCCAATCTCATAATAGGTCTGGAGGAAGATCAAACCCCGTTGCCTCCTTTCTCCTCAACGGCGAGCTCTTTGGAGAATAGAATGTCTCGAGTCTTTACAGGTACTGGGCTCAAGATAATTAGGAAGATCTAAGGCAGAAATATACAGTGCGCTTGGGCGAGACTTCATTTCGCTGAAGTCTGTGTGCAATGCATTTGCGTGTGCAGGTATTGAAAATATGATGCAGTGAAGTCACTGAAAAGAGGACAGATATGATGAGAGATTATTTTTCAATGAATGAGAGACGTCCTCAAAAATATAACTTGTTTTTGAACATTAAATGTATACCTACATTGCAGGTATCTGAGATAAATCGCCGCTTCAAAGCAGATGTTGCTTAGCTCCCAAAATATAATTTTACAGGAGAGAGTTTGTTTACTTTTTTTTTTTATCGTTTTATGATATGAATATATAAAACCAATTTTTGATATTCTTGCTTAGCAACTTGCAAAATCATTTTGGGCAATTTTTTTTTAATGTTTAAAAAAAAATATTGTTTACAAAAAATGTGTGGACACATGGCCAAACTTATAGGCTACTTCTGTATCAAATCCGCAATAGCCTCAACTATCTCAAGTGATAAAAAAAAACTTTGAAGATGAGATAGTTCTGCTCTGAAGTGACGAAGAATAGATTCAAACGAAAATGTATAGGAGTTTGTAATAGTAACAATAAAATATTGATAGAAAATGAAGATTTTAGAAATATAAAAAATAAACATTGAAAATAATATTTGTCGAAGTATGTTGATGTGAAAATATGAATTAATGAATGAAAAATGATTTTCTTTTTCCGGGGTTTGTTCCCTTAGAATATAATAAATTATTAGATTTCATCTAAATTCGCTATATTCCAAAATAAATGAATGAGGTGTGTGTGTGTGTGTGTATGTGTGTGTGTGTGTGTGTGTGTGTGTGTGTGTATGTGTGTGTGTGTGTGTGTGTGTCTGTGAGTGAGTGAGTGAGAGAGAGAGAGAGAGAGAGAGAGAGAGAGAGAGAGAGAGAGAGAGAGAGAGAGAGAGAGAGAGAGAGAGAGAGAGATAGAGAGAGAGAGAGAGAGAGAGAGAGAGAGAGAGAGAGAGAGAGAGAGAGGGAGGGGAGGGGAGGGAAGGGAATCTTTGTTAGTTAGGAATATATTAATTGTTAAACAAATTAATAACAATGATATAAATATTTTCTATATAAATATAAGAGTTTTTATGTAAACTACAAAAGAAAAGTAACATATTTTGATTATGATAGAAGAAGACGAAAGATAGCCGCCCGCCGCAATTTCCGATTCATAACCGGGATGCAACCTCATCGATTGTTAACGGTCGAGTATTCATATCGATCCCCGGGCGATGAATATTCAACAGATCGAGAGGAAACGAAAATAGCGAACGGTTCGTTAGCAGGACCGAGTTTGCTCAAGACAGTCCCGAATCCGGTTCATTAGCGAGCCATGTGTGCAAAAATCGGGAGCAGTACATAACCGCGTTATCGATTATAAGGGACGACTCAGGAATTAACAATCGCCGCGACAAATAAAAACTCAAAAAAAAAAAAAAAAAAAAAAAAAAAAAGCAAGTTTGTCGCTCTAATTAGTTCATTGTTTCCCCGAGAATCGAATCAGCCTCCGCTGGACAATGCGGCTCACCAATTGGCCTGATTCGTTGCCAAAAAAAGGTCGGCTCCAGTGTCTTTCACCTAAACATACAAAAGGATATTTACGTGGGCCGAATTTCAGATACAGCATACGTGGTTAATATATTACTGTTAAACCCTTTTGTACTGAACTTCATTACTTACATATCCAGGTTGGATCTTTTAAAGTTTAAAGTACATATATATATATATATATATATATATATATATATATATATATATATATATATATATATATAATATATATATTTTTTTTTTTTTTATTTTTATTTTTTTTTTTACATCTTTTCCTTATTTGGTAACCCCACATAAGGACCGTTTATTATTTTATACATGCTCCATGCCTTAGAGGCATACTACATGATTGGTACGATTTATCAAATTTACATATTCAGTGGTTTAATACAATTCCAGTGTTCAATTGAAATAAAAACAAAACTAAATCAAAAATAAATCTATATATATATATATATATATATATATATATATATATATATATATATATATATATATATATATATATATATATATATATATAAGGTTCGACAATATATGTTATATGAGCAAGGTTAAAATTAAGAGTTTATTATATATATATTTTTTTTATATATATATATATATATATATATATATATTGCTGTTGAAGTATCTATTTTATAAAAGGATATCAACGCAAATAACATAAATAATCTTTAATTTATATTACCATAATTTTTGTCTCAACAAATTTATTATTAAAATATTTATATCAACATCGTACTACGTTCCGACTATTTTTAAGCTTTTTCAACTTATAAAAATTGAGGCTAACTATATATTACTATATTTTATACTAACTATGTACCTACTTAAAATGTTATAGCTTATTACAGGAACATACTCGTAACTGTATAAAAATCAATAGCATATAAATATTATTCATAAAATTAGTGATAAACACAATTTACTTATAATAGGAAACATCATTTTATGAATTTCGAGTGGCCTATTGGTATTTGAAGGAAAAATTATAGTTTTCTTATGCAATTTAATCTGATATTTTTACCACAAATTTAATAATTAACAATTTTTTTTTTAAATTTTCGTATTATAAATTCATTCGCCATAAATTAATAGCAAAAACGTATTTTATACAATCCCAAAAATGTAAAGAATGTCATAAAATAAGTTTAAAAAAATTGTTACTTACAAAATAAATTTATTAAATCTTATTAACTAATTTACGCCGCAATGATTGAAATGCAATTTTTAGCAGCTCATTTTTTGGATGGTGGATTTATAATATGAACATTTTGACAGCAATTTTAAAAATGACAGTTGGGATCCAAACATTAAATGAAAATAAATAGGTTTATACAACAATTTTACATATTTTAAATTTAACATGATGATTATTAGATCTGAAGATGTGTATATAACTGTGTATACATATATATATATATATATATATATATATATATATATACAATTTTTTTTTGCTAATAAATTGTTCGGGCCCGAATCTCATTATTGTAATTGGTATTCAATGTTTTTTCTATATTTTTATTTTGTCAAAGGATTTTTAATTATATTAATACAAAGATCGCAAAAGAAAACAATTTAAACTTTAATTTAAACCAGATCAAATTTTATACATTTTTTTTTTTTTTGTAATATTTTGAATTTCTATTTAATAGTAATACACGATTTTGTTTAAAGTTTACAACTTTGAGTTACCATATTATCCTTGATTATTTTTCCACATCTTATGATTTCATTTCAGATTATTTATACTGTATCTATGAGTTTTCTTTGTTTTATTTACCATTTATTTTAGAAACCTAAGGTTATCAGGCTGACTTTTTAATTTTAATCTTCTCTTTCCAAGTCTCTAACATGAGAGTTTGGGTGATGAAACACAAATATATTTTGTTTTACAAGTAAATTTAGTTTAACGAAATTCACATCCACTGAAAGTGCAATAGAATTGGAGTGCTGGATAGCTTTTCCTCCTGTCAAATTAACGTAATTTACTTTGGATACAGTTTAAAATTTTAATGAATAAAAGAATAAGATACTTGATAAACCTTCCCGTATTTTCTTTAGTCGATTAAATAGATATTTAACTCAAAGATAGATGAGTCCATTGGAGAATTTAGAAGACTAAATAACACGAAATGGTGGAACATGTACCCTGTATATTGATTGAAGTAATAATATCGCAGTGTTTGAAATGGGCAAGTAAAGAGCTTACCAACGAACGAAACCCTTAAATAGTTAATAAACGCTGAGCGGACTGTAAAACGTCCAAGGCGCGAGTGGGAGGATTGAGTTAAGATAAGAGGACTGATCTTAAGGATCTGGGCTTGGTCATTGATCAGTGGACGTAGGGGTGTAAACAGTAATTGTGGTGTCGGCGTCGAGCCTTTGGGCTCGCTAATACATTTCATAGAGCTATTGTTATTATTATTAAGATAATAAAAGATACAAGGTAAACGTTTTGAATTTTCTTTTATTGATAGTCAATTTAAATAGAGGTGATTACGCGCTACATCTTACAAAGATTACTTATATATTTTTGATTATTGGCGATTTTTAATAAATAATAAAATATTCAAGACAGGAAAAGAAAATTGAAAAATTCATCACTTTATGCTCTTGCATCATAAACAACATGTACACGGTATATTGTTAATTTTTCAAGTTTATGCCGGTAACAAAGAAGATGCTCTCCAGAAGAGTGTAATCTATTAGCTAGATAATCCGCGGGATAAGGGAAGATGAGGGGAGACGCGGTATCTCGTGAGATAGTACGAGCCCTGATCCGGAAAAAAAATGAGTTTTATAAAAATTATTACGTGCTAAAATAATGTAGATGTACCCTTCTGGTGGTAGGTATTTTATGCCCTGTACTCCTGATGGAATGAGGTCACTCTGTGTCTGGGTTATTTAAAACAAGTTCTAGCATAGTAAGAGATTACATCTTAATTAGTAAGTAGTTGGTACCATTAGAGATATTCTCAATTTTAGAAATGAATATCTCATAATAGCCTTCTCGTATTGAATCTTCATAGTCTTAAATCATTCACAAAATATCATTGGATAATAATTAAAGCTGATAAAACCATTAATTTGTCTTTATTAACCATTAATTTGACTTAATTTTTATAAATTTATTTTCTGAAGGATTTTTACAGGTACTGTTTCCCCAGGTGAGCTTGAGTCTTACCAAACGACAATTTTTCAAAATTATTTAAATATCATTTTAGAATTTAAACTATATCAGTAAAAGGGTCTAAATGAAATTTGTGCATTTATCTATTTTAGTTTCTAAAAGTACTTTAATAAATATTCCTTAATCCCTAGTTGTTTTTTGAAAATTGCTTAAGCGCCAAAAATTCGAAATTTAGTTTTCAATTTTTTATGGGACGTAAACACCATCTCTATCGACTCCAGATAACGAGAAAAATATTTTTGAAAATGGTCTAAAAATCGTCTATTGATGACGTAAGCACCAAATACTAATGTCTCTCAGTCGTCATTCTGGCCTTGACCAGCGATAGAAGTGTTAAAAATATATCGTAATTATAAAAGTTTTACCACCTTAATAAACTCCTACTTTTTACGATAAAGAATACAATTAAAAAAATATATTATTATTTAGGGAAAATACGTATGATTTGTTTCCAGCAAAGTTTGCTAAATAGCAACTACTTTTTTTCAAAAAACCACGTCGTTATCTATTTTAAATTTAATTAAATGGACAGTCTAAGGAACTTTTTGATAAATATACGGAGTGATGAAATGAAAAGTGAAGGGAGAAGGGTATTTTTACACTCGAAATACATATAGTAGTTAGAAATGATACATATGGGTTCGAAAGACCTTGTTGAAAAAAACTAGAGGGAATAGTGGAATTAGGCACGAAGGTAATGGTTACCATAGGAACATGTACATAATACTTTTTCAGGCTGGTTTACACGAGTAAGTTTTTTGATCAAAGCTTCGATCAAACTCACTTTGATAAAAAACAAAACAAAAATAATACTCCTGTAAACAGTAGATTATAGAGTAAATAGCCTGTTTACACGAGTAAGTTTTTTTATCAAAAGTGAGTTTGATCAAAAAACTTAGTCGTGTAAACCAGGCTTAAAGTATGTGTATTAAGTCCAATACGTTCAAAATTCAATATATTTTCTAATGCTGGTCTAATTTCGATGGTTTTTATTTTTTGGGTATACAAGTAATTTAATTAAGTTTTTAATGGGCATGACAAAAAAAAATTGGTTTAGTACGTATCTTGAACCGTAAATATGGAATATATAAAATTTCTAATCGACCGCCAATTTGAAACAGAATGCCATATGTAATGTAGAGTTCCTAGGATCATACTGGGGTGAACCGCAAATTTGCTGCCAAATCTAAAAAAAAAAAAATCGGGCCAGTAGTTTCTGAAAAAAGCCGCGAACCGTTAATAATAAATATTAGCGAGAACCTTGGTTGTTAATTAGCGAGTTAATCAAGAAGACTTTGAAAAGATGTTCCATTGTTTATCCTCTTAGCAGCACGGGATCTTTTGTAGCATTACCATCAATAGGAGGATCGAGAGGTAGCTTTGACTAAGTATCCCATCAGGAGAGAAACAATACATCTCCTCTCCAAGGAGGTGCCCTCAAAGGGGAATAAAGGTGAGTAAGATTTCCCGGCTGATTACCGAGCCGAAAATGTATTGTGGTTGTGGGAAAGTAATTTCGAGATTTGATGAAGAGAGGTGGGGATCGTAATAGGCTTAGGAGGGGGGCCTGCTCTACACAAGGGGGGGGGGATAGGGGTGGCCAACACACACAGCGCCCCCCGAGTCCATTGTGCCGCGGCCTCTACGTCTTCCTGGCTCTGTCGAATTAGGAGGAATTATCATCGTACAATGACGACTCTCATCTAGATCCTATTAGAAGCCTTATAACTGTAAATGGCCTTGTTCGGAAATGAACCTTTGGGGATTTGGAACAATTAATACCAGCCGAGAGGAGAAAAGGGAACTTGGAAACAGTATTATTTTCTGCCACGCTAGGAATCTTATTCAACAATGAAATTTCGCTTATTCGGGAGTTTAAACATTTCTATAAAATAAACCGAAAACATTACATGGATGGAAAAAATCTGGTACGATGCGCGTACATCACACAACTTTCACATACCACAACACTATAAATGAATTTTAAAATTTTCCATTCAGTTTCCATAGTAATTCCATTAAAGAAAAAAAATCGTCGCCAATCTCCATTACCTTATACGACTTTACATGTTAGATATTAATTTTTCTAAAATCTTTACTAGGTTGTTACATAAGTCCTTGGGGCATTAGTATAGCTTTATTTCAGATTACATATTTTAAACATTATTGAAAACTACTCTTCAAAGTAAATTCCATTGTTTTCAACTGCTTTCACCCATTTTTCTGCCGGTAATTGGATTTGATGCAGATACCATTCCTGTATTTTTGAGGTAAAGAAATCTTCATATACAATTTTTAAGTCCACGGAATTATCAAAGATCCGATCTTTTAAAAATTAACCACTGATCTTAACAAACCATAATCTGATGGTGCAATATCTGGGCCATACACAGGATGAGGCAAAAAGTTTACTCCTCGCACTTCCGATAATTTTTCCTTGGTCAAATGAGAACGATGTGCAGGGGCATTATCGTGTTGCAAATAGCTTGGTTCCTATAGACCAAAGCGAGGTACTTTGCACTCAATACTGCGTAAACTCCCTCTAGCTGTTCACAGTAAAGATTTGAGTCCATACTACGGCCGATAAATCACGAGTAGTTCATTGTGAGTCCTGGTTCGCACATTCAAGAAGAACGTCACCATCAACGACCGATGGGCTACTTGATCAGGTTATACGGAAGTATTTCGATGGATAATTGACTCTACTTATACGGCACACATTTCTTCGGAGGCTGTCTTTGCGCTTAAACCTTTTTTTTTCAACAATGTGTCAAAAGTCGGTGAATCACGGTTTTTCTTCTGACATTGCACGTGCGTTCTAAAAATTTAAATGACCCCATAAATCCAACTCAAGTCACGAGGAATTAAAGGATTTAGTCAAAGTAAACATTGACATAAATAGTAGGAACAAAAACATTCTTATAGGATAATTATGAGAGTGGGGATTAAGGGTTGTGTTCATGCACAAGGACTTTTGTAACGACCTAGTAGCTTTCCAACGGAAAGTATTACTACTCTTATTTCCGGAAATTTGTTTTCAACCTGAGAACGTATTTCTCCTTTGAGTAATTAATTTTCAAATTTTTTCACAGTTTAAATTTATCAATTTTTCATTTCTACTAACAATGAAAGGTTCGTAGTAGCTTTCTTTCAGACACACAAAATTGAAGGTAATTTTGAAAGCCATTTTGAAAATTCCGCAATTCTAGTTGATATTAAACACCATTTAATTATGTAGGTAAATTAATTATACGAGTTTAATCAGAATCGTTAGAGCCATTTTCGAGAAAATGTTTAAATGAGTATAATCGATGATATAAAGTGAGATTCCGGTAAATCAATTTGAGCGAAAAAGTTGCTTGTAACATTCCTGCCTTAAATAAGTGCTTTCAGTTTCGTATAACTTTTCGTTATTGACGTGGGCTGTTCACACACACACACACACACACACACACACACACACACACACACACACACACACACACACACACACACACACACACACACACACACACACACACGCACACACACATTTCGTGGAACGGGTATTAAAACATGTATCTTTATTGAAAACTCGGATTCAAAATTTTTCAGGAATATTTCCTTTAACTATATATTTCATGTAAGTCAAAACAATAGAATTTAAATAGAATTATAGAAAAGTAAAATAGGTAAACAAAATACAATAAAACATAAAGGAGGCATGACACATGTAATAGTTTGTTCGTGGTAAGGACACTGAGACTAGTCAGTATTTGAAAAAAAAAATTAAAGGATGAATGAAAAATAATATTTTCCAGAGACAAAGTCAACTAAGAATAGAGACTATTTTTTTTTTAAATTAATGTAATTAATTAATTTTTTAATTAATTTTTAACTAATAATTTAATTTAAAGTGTAATAAATGGATTGAACCGGATAAAATGAGGGTAAAAAATAATAATAATAAAGAAACGATTATAAATGATAAATTAGGCTATTTTTGATGAATGAAGAAATAAAATATCATCTAAAAAAAAAAAAAATTAAATAAAATAATAGTAAAAACTTGATAAAAACAAAACATTTCTAGAACAATAAAAATGTATTTATGCAGTATTTTTATTTTGAAGAAAACATAAATTAATTCTGACTGTTGTATTATTTTGCCGTATTTTGTCTTCATAAAAAAAGAGTAGGTAGTTATTAATACTAATTATACACCAACTCAAATTAAAAAAAAAAAATCAGGTGAGGTTTTTCAATTATGAGTGGATTTGGTTGTGAATTATGTGAGGCTAAAAGTCCTTCAACGTGTTCCCTGGTGATGAATCATTGTGAAATCTCACCCCTGGAGCCTGGTCATTAGCAAGCCGCCAAATAATTACTAAGCCTCTGTTAATGGTGTAATTATTTTTTGTCAAAGTCTGTCCAATGTGCCTAAATCTCTCTTTTCGAAATTAATATACATCCATGAAAACAAAGAGAATCTGAGGTAAAAGGGTACATGTTGTGAAAAATTCTAAATTGAAATTTTAATGGTTTTTTTTTTCTTACGTACATAGGTTGAATAAAACAGTTCCAATAACAAAAGTACATTTCTGTTTTATCAGCTGAAACACTGTACTTCGAAAAAACAATGCATACGTCAATCATATTGTTTTAAAAATAGAGTGGACATATCCAATCACGTGATTACTAGTAAAGTTGTTAAACAAATCATAGTTTATTTTAATAATGCAGTATAAGTTATTCTATTCATCAAGCTTTGAGACACCATCATATGAATTGGTATAAACGCTACCAATGGAAATTAAATATTTTTTAACACACTTAAGCTACCCATTCACATTCCAACTTAACAGGACTACAGAAGAACTCATTCGTCCACTCACGGTCCTATAAGAGATCCGATCAGCAATTATAACCTGAACTCATCGCTTATAAATGTTTTAAAGAATAGGAAAATGCCGGAAATTTGTCTTACTATGCAGCTACTGGAAAACGAAACTTTGAGCGAAAAAAATGTTTATTAAGCGAATAAATTACAGCGATTGAAAAATGTTAAATGAAATAGATAGTAAGGATTATAAAAATTACCAAGGAATGGATAACAAAATCATCCCTCTAGTATAAGATAAAGATAAATGATAAAAAGTGTATTCAAGGTTAATATTTGTGTTAAGGTTTTTATTTACAAGGTTTATAGATTTTCATATTACTTTAA
Organism: Rhaphigaster nebulosa; assembly: GCA_948150685.1. Lineage (NCBI taxonomy): Eukaryota > Metazoa > Arthropoda > Insecta > Hemiptera > Pentatomidae > Rhaphigaster > Rhaphigaster nebulosa. Next base: position 118,184,607 of record OX411311.1, read on the forward strand.
TCCAATATGACTTAAATTAGTTATACTAGTTGAAAGATCGGGCCAAATTAATGATCACAAGCAAACTTAAAACAAGATAAATTAGAGATGAACATTTAAGTAAGAAAATAGGGTTAAAAAATTATTAGTTCAAAATTGTCGCCATTCAGGTTTACTAACACTATTTATTTAATGTTTTAATTCAGTTCCAGCTATAGAACGCCACAGGCGTTATAATAGGGGGTTTTGAGGATGAGAACATATTTTCAGTAGCTTATTACACTGAATGTTAGGGAAATAAACGTATTTTGTTTAGTTTACATGCGTGTAAAATAATATAATAATAAAAAAAAACTAAAGATGTGCTATCAAACCAATTTTGTTCCCAAGTTTCTAATTAGATAAAATGATTGAACTAATTTAGTAATAGGTACAAAAAAAAAAAAGAAGAGTCTAACCGTAAAAAAAACAGAGTAAAAAAACATAATTTATCATATAATTTAGGGAGAAAATCCCCAACACGGTAGTTATTGTCTAATAGTAAACAAATATTGATAACAATTAATGACCTAATGATCCAACTCGGTAGGATTTTAGGAGGAAGGAATGGTTATATGATGATCGGAGAAGCCTACAAACATCCTACACGCTCTCTGTAGTCCTACTCCCCCATTCACAGTTCAACGGTAGTCCTATATCTACTGTAGTCCTACTAAGTAGTCCTACATGTAGGACCGTGAATGGTTGGCTTAAGCGCGAGTATGACAAAAACCAAGCAGTTACTTGGTTATAGATTTTATTTTTGAATCTTTCACATCTTTAAGAACACTGCATTTTTTTTGTTTACATGAATAGAATGAAGATACCGATCAGGTAATATTTGGTTCTTTCAAAGATCGTACAAATTTTATATTCGTATTTTTAAAGTAACTTGGACCTTATCAAAGTCCTGTAACTTTCATCATTATCTCCAATCTTCAGGGCAATCCTTACCCTGTTCCACACATCCCTGTTATCCTGAGCGAAGGTTGAAACGGCAGGAGTCCTGAGACCTAATGAAAATGCAGAGTATGGCAGAAATAACAGACATATAAAAAAAAAACAACTATTTTTCTAGAAAAAAATGACATAATTTTAAAAAAGCACATTAAAAATATTTTAATTTCAGTGGGTTTTAAAAATTACATCTTACAAGTGTCGGCCATTATTTCTTATGCTTTGCCGAAGAGGTTTCCGAAAATTATCCATCACTTCGAGTAATTTCTGGTGAAATGGCATTGATTTCGTCTGGTCTGATCCTCTCCTTTAAATAATCCAGGGCACGAGGTCGGTGTATAAACGCCTTGTCCTTCAGATATCCAAGTCACCCCTCAAAGAAATTACTCTGTCAGGGACCATCCTTTCAAAACTCCAAGCTAACGTCGAATCAGTTTATCTCTTAGACAAAGTTTAGAGTAAAACACAAAAACTTTCTATTGCCAACTCTTGGCTTTTGGCAATAGAAATAAAATTAACAGCAAATTTTAACCCAACGGCGTACGTGGATGCTAATTATAAACGCACCCTTCCCGAGAGAAAGTTATCGGAAAATATAAGAGCGGATAAAATTATTTTTGATTGTTTCTGACAAGGATAATGGGGATACAGAAGGAAAGGGTCTGTCAGCAACAAACTCGGTGCGGTTGAACCACACTGGCTGTCTGGAAGGCTGGAGCTGGAACTGGAAGAGAAGTTGTACAAACGAGCAACAAACTTACACACCTCGCCTGCTAATCACCGGCCAAATGGGATTCCTAACTTTCTTGTCCTTCTTCATGATGGCCGCTATCAACTTGGATCGCCCTCAACTTGTCAAATGCTCTTGTTGACTTTTGTAGCAAACCTTCTCGTTTTAGGACGATATAGTTTTGTTGTGGAGGGGTGGGAATGATTGCTTTATATTGTTCATTAATGTAGGGGGGAGAGGGGAGGGGAAAGTATGCTTTTAAGGATCACGGAACATATAAGATAAGAGAGAATTACTTGCCAAAGTAAATTATGTAGACAGGATGATCAAAAAACTTTGAAGTTCACAACTTTTTCTTGATGATTTTGGAATAGACTAAACCGACGAATTTAATTGAAAATATAAATAATTATGGGGTCCCGATAACGATAGGTAACTCGAAAACTCGAGTAGGAAAATCCAAACGTAAAAAATAGAGAAACAAAAGAACTTTTGATAGATTTTGGTTGACTCTACTTTGAAATATTATAAAAATGTTCTTTTTTTTTTCTTTTTTTTTTGTGAAAGTTTAGTATCGTCCTCAACTTTAGCGAAATATATATCTCAGTGTCATATTCAACATTATAAACTATTAAATCCACAAGAAATATATTGTAGAAACATTAATATTTTGGGCATATTTATATTTTTATTTAAATCTCTTATTCGGCTTCCACTAGATATTTGCAAAATGTAATTGCCATGGTTGTCTCAAAATACAGTTTTACATCTCAAGTGTGCCCTTTGATGTTCTTACCTCAGTCTTTCAGTTCCTGAATTCTCATGTGAAATGAAGAAGTGAAATGAACAAAATTTATAAGAAAGCCTGATTTTCCGGCGATCAGTGAATGGAGAGGGAGTCGGAAACCAAATCATAAAAAAAAAAAGAAAAAAAGAAATGTAACTGCCGTTCCAAAAAAAAAAAATAAAACCATGGTCATGATTATTTGGCTAATTTCTAGTGGTGAGGAGGGTTGCAGCTCTGCCTATCAATGATATTCCGGGTTCTGGAAGGTTCTAGAGGGTAAGCAATGGATGTTGATTGGTCCTCTTCAGGTGAGGATGGTTTGAGTTGTAATTACCATGGGTTATATCATATAAAATAATGGTAAATACCGTGATTCAGTCTGGATTTACAGAGCAGATCTTTAGGATTCAGAAAAACACAGACAAATTACAAACTCTAAATTAAAATACAAAATCTGAACTTAAGGACGTATTGTTTCTTGACCAACGTTTATATGAGGAGATGGTGTGGACATCATCCACGCTGAAAGTTCAGGTTTTGTCCCCAAGTAAATGAAAGGCTGGATGTGTCCCGGAAGGACTTCCCGACCACAAGAATATCCACGCCGCATATAATAGTAAACATATTTTCCATTCCCGGACTACGTAATGTAGGTTAAAAAGGCGAGACGGTCTCTTGATTTGCTATAAAACCAAATAGTTAAGGAAGGATTCTGGGATAGTGTAATTCGAAGAGAAAGCAAAACATTATATTTAGTTGGTGCGTTGTGGTTCAGTGGAAAATAAATTATGGATCAATAAATAAATGTAAAAAAATAGATTAAAACAAATTAGCAATGAGTTAAGGAAGCACGTAACAAAGTCTAATGTTCTCTCATTTTTAGTCATAATAATCATAATTTGATTAAATCATAATTTAATTATTATAAACTAATGTTTTAAGACGAATATTGTCGATCCATATCATAATATTTACCAAACCACGACTTATCCCAGGTCCTTCTCTGGTGACACGGGCTCCATCCTCTGCTTGGTAATAGGGTAATTCCGGGCATCCTTTCAGCCCCTATCGCGAACAGGGATCACCCTCTCAGAGCACACTATCGACAGAGGTGCCTTAGGACAATAAAGGGAGTGAGGAGTGAGGAGTGAGGAGGTGATAGGGAAGTAAATGCAAGATAAACTGACCTCTTGCCTATGCAGTTAGGGATCCAGCTAATGTGGACTGTCCCCCACACGGTCTCTCCCTGACTTATATCTCTCTCAGGGATCTACCCTCATCCGCTCTCTTTTTCCCTTTTATTTCTCTCTCTTTTTTTTCACATGTTTTCTCCTAGCATAGGTCCTAGCAGCGAAACAGCACTAACATTATAATGTAAACGAAAACAATTACAAAATGTTTTGCATTATTCTTATTCATCATTTTAATCCTTGGGCAGAGGCAAAGGATTGAGTACGCTGTATACTACGCTGGTATTTCATTTATTTACTCTTTGAATTTGCTAGAGGAAAACTGAATACGTTCCAATCAGGAATCATTGAAAACATCATAGGACTTATTGTTTTAATATTTGGCAGTACTTCTTTTTTTTAATGCTTTCAGTGTTGATCTCTTAATATTCATTACTTGTATTAATGATACGTTCTTCTCTTTAATGCAAAATAAACGTAAAATTGAAGTGAATGCTGAATAATAAAAAAATTAAATGCACAGAAGATTGTTATATCCGAAAGAAGAATGCAAAGAAGTATGTATGGTCCCATTTACCTGGACGCCCCATGGAACCTGGAGAACAAGATACAACCAGGAACAGTATGAAATGACGATCATGACATTCTGCGCCTCATAAATACAACAACATAATAATTTGGGTAACTTGTGTGGTAGAAAACTACGGTCAAAACGACAATTTTGTCAAAAACAGAGTACGATATATGCGTCTGGCGGCTGTAGTTTTCGACCACACCAATCACCCAAATTATTATGGTGTGGTACTCATTATAAGCAGAATTTGATGATATTTAATTTAATATGATATAACCTTTTGAGTATTTTTTTTCATTTCAAACCTATGGACATGTCCAAACCTTTGTGCGAAATGAGTCACTTTTTTTGTCATGGGCTCCTCGACTATGAGCGAAGGCTGGAGGAAAGATAATATTCCTATTAGAGTTATGAACTATGCACCAGATTTAAAAAGAGCCAGATGAGTTAGGCCTTAATATTATATTCAATATTACAGAGACAAATGATAAATAATAAGAGGAAAAATAGTCTTTAAGAAATAGAAACCTTCAATAACCAAAATTTAAAATCAATGAGACTTTAAAAATAGTCATATAAAATATAATTTGTTAAAAGAAACGAAACATAATAAAAATTAAATTAAATAACAAAAGAATCATAAGAACTAGATTATTTACGCACAAGGGTACAATGTTTAACACAATTTACAAAAAATGCAGGAGTTTACAAAATAAGCGAAATCATGAAAATACCTTATTTCTTAATAACGAAACAATCCTTGGCTACCTTTGTCATATATCTCCTAGAATGCCAAAAATCAACATCATTACCACTTTTAAGGATAAAATATTAATAGAATTGGATTGTTCAGTTTAAGAAATTAATATCTAAAAATACCTTTTTATGACAGTAAGAACACGAAAAAATATATGAAGCAATATCCACCCATAAAGCGAGTAGATTTACTATCATTTCTAGGAATGTCCGCTTGAGAGGCGGGTTATATTCTAGGAAACGGTTCCAAACAACGGATGATACGTGAACTGCACAGAAACACTCATGTCGCCTAAAATAACAAACAACTGACAAGGGGAGGATTCCACGTGAATTTCTTAGATTTTGACGAACTTTAGATGAATCTAAGCCTTAAAATATCGGATTATTATGTGCCAATGCGCCCAAGGAACCCCTGTGAAAAATCGATATGTTTGCATGTGCAAAACAAATTTTATTTTACATCTCTGGTTCTAATGAAGGTAGATGAGTTTAGAACTAAGATGTCCCTACTGCTAAGTAAAATTATATTTTAAAAAAATGCATCAAAATATTCAAGTATTATGCTTGGTAAGAAAATACTAAAAACATCAAATGTGCCAACAAAACAGTGATTTAGGGTGAACAGTGATGTAGTTTATTTCTAATTTTTACGAAAATTGAAAAATAAAAAGCTTTTTGTGCTAACCAAGGGGAAAACCGTTTGAGATTTTTACAAAACAGATTTACATATTTTCCTAATTTACCTGCAAAGTGCAGACGATGGAAAATTTGCACAAATTTACGCCATAATGTGTTTAAAAAAAATTGGGCATTTTCTAGGATCAGCAGAATTAAATTTTTGGAAGCAAAATTTAAAAATGTAAAACCGAGATTGTGGTTTTACATTTTTAAATCGGTTTTTCATTATGAAATTTCGGCTCGAAATATTTTTTTTCTTTATTATAATTTTCCTTAGAAATAGGTACATTTTGGTACTAAACTCATTCTTTAACATTGATTAAAACCAAAGATATAATATAAAATATGTTTGGCACATGTAAATATTCCAAATTTTTTGCTGGGGCTCCTAGGGCGCGTTGGCCCCTAATATTTTGCACAGTCCAATTTTTAAGGCCTAGATTCACCTAAAAAAAATTCATCAAAATCTAGGAGGCACATATGAGATCCTCTATTTCTGAGAACTTTTGTGGGAAATGACGAATTTACGACCTCCAGCGGACAAAAAAAGAGACTATAACCGCTGTTAAGTGTATCCCCTAATTGCAAAATCCGATACATCCACCGTTGGAAGAAAACTTTATTTTTTTTTAAAAATCGTGTTATAAAAGTAAGCATTGAATGAGTTTCAAATTAGTGCTCATCAATTGAAAAAAAGTGCATGAAAAATGAGCTAAGTTGTGTAACTAAGTTTCGTGGCTATATTCGTAGTTACGAAAACGGCCACTATGATTGCCATCTGTATTGTAATCAGGTTCAGTAATTTATATTGGATATGATTCGGAAATAAATCAAATACTTTAACCTTAATATTAATGAAAAAAAAAATTGTGATTCAGTAAATTATGCAGTTTGACTGAGAGCTGTGTTTTCTGAAAAAAACTTGTGTGGTTGGATCTATCCGGATTTGCAACTATAGGACACAAGTGCTTAAGAATGCTCAGGGTTAAGGTTTACCGACCATCATTTAGCTTTTATATTTATGCAGCGGAGATCCGTGGATTCGTTCACTCATATGGTTATATTTATTAAAAGAGACGAGATAAATTTATAAAGCTATATGGAAACAAACAAGGGTACTTCTAGAAGAAACGGTTTTCTAGACAAATACCCTGCACTCTTTAGAACTGCTAAGAATCGTTGCCGGGAGAGCGAGTGACATAGCTGCAATCTAATAATAAAGCCCACAGTCCTCAGTGGAGCGGGCGATAAGTTAGTAAAGGAGATTGCACACTTAGCCGGGGAAACCTTTCAGGGCTTTCGGCCCAAAGCCTCTCAGATCCTGCTAACTTGAGCTAAGTATTACTGAAAGCACAACATTCCCATCTCGTCACCTTTTAATTTCATCCTATAAATAAAATTGTTTAAGGCCAAAAGAGGGGAAAAAAAATATCAAGCTTTTTCTGCCGAGTACCGGACCCGGTTGTAGAAAATTTTATTTTATTGCAGTCTACTTACTCCTAAGGACCTATCGTTCCCCTAAACTTAAAATCTCCTTTAAGTTTTAACAATAGCAGAGCAGTAAAGAACGAAGAAGCTTTAGAGAATAAATCTTCTTGGGAGTATAAATTCTGGTCATCAAAATCCAATCCGTTTTATGATAACAGTGAATATCTCTCAGCAAATATTTTCAAAGAGTTAACAGTTCAAAAGGATCAAACTTTTTTTAACGACTTAATCTTATTTCCGAAAGAATGTAAAATATTTTGTAAAATTTAATCTAAGTTTTCTTTTTATGCTATTTATTTTGATATATTATTTTTTATCATGTTTGTAATCGACAATCAAAATTTCAGGTTTTACGTTTCAAGATACGTAGAATCTAATAATAATAATAAACATACCTTTCCTCAGGATAGAAAAAAAAGTTATAAATAAGTGGGTTATACCAGCCGTATGAAACAGCTTCGGAGTTCTAAAATGGTCTACGACATCGCTTCAAGAATTAGATAGACTGATACGAACGAATGGCTCCAGAATGCATCATACGACTGCATCCATCGCAAGGCTTTATCTGCCTAGAAAGGAAGGAGGGAGGGGTCAAACAAATATTGAAGAGGCGTGCCGAAAGCAAGAAATGGCCCTGGGACGGTATTTAAAACAAAGCGAGGCGCCATTGCATAAATAATATGCAGTCTTCACCGGGGGCACACTGCCCTGCAATTAGTTTCTCTAGAAATTGTGCCCAACATTATTAACAACAGCGAACGACTGGGGGAATGGAAATCGAAAGCATTACATGGGAGATTTTATCACCAGCTCCAGCAAACTGAAATAGATAAAACTTTGTCTACTAGCTGGCTAGTTAGAGGAAGTCTGTTCCCCGAAACAGAAGGATTTCTTATAGCAATCCAGGGTGAGGTCATAGCAACGGGTCTTACTGGCGACAAGTCTTGAAACAATAGAATGTATAAGAAAAGTGTAGGCTCTGTGCCAGCACATAACTGGAGGATGCGGTGCGTTGGCTGGCACAGAACACCTCAAGAGGCATGACGATGTTGCCAAAATCTATCACCAGGCGATAGGACTAAAAAGAAAATTATTAAATGACTTGATGCCCTTTTATAAATACAATCCTAAAGATCTCATCCAGAGGGAAGGGATAAAATTGTATTGGAATCAGTCGCTTATAACAGACCATTTCGTGACCCACAACAGACCTGATATCGTGCTGATTTATGGTAGTATGAAGATAGAAAAAATAATAGATATTATTGTGCCGAATGACGGAAACACTAATTCAGTATGTGCAGAAAAAATTCGAAAATATCAAGCTCTAGCAGCTGAACTAAAAGATCTGTGCAGTCTGGATAAAGTGATTGTGAGGGCTATAGTGATCTCCAGCAATGGTCTGATACCAGCGTCCACTTTGGAAGCGACTGAACGGCTGGGCCTCTCGACGGCTGTTATAAATGAATCTCAGAAAGCTGTGCTGTTGAACACAGCAAGGATTGTAAGGAGCTTTCTTAGTATACAATAGAACTGATCGAACAAACACTGACCTGAGTAGTTGGAGTTGATTCTCCCCTCTGCAGGAAAAAAACTTCCATAAAGTGTCGAAAATTATATGATAATCCGTCCGCTTTTCTCTCACGCTACTGGACCGATTTTAAATAGCAGGTCACCCTAGGATGATCCTTGGTATATTACAAAATATTCGATATTACAATCCGTCATTTTGTTCAAAATGGAGGTCGGTTGGAGGAACCTCATATCTCGGCCATTTATGAAGATATAGAAACAATATGAAATGTTCTGGAATTATTATACTAAAACAAAAATTTATATATTTTCATTATTTTTGGCGTTAATTTGATTTCTTGTGTTCGATTTTCGGATGCTAAGTATTTAAAATATAAATATGAGAAATTTAAATAATAATAAAATTGGGCTTTATGATATTTTTTCATAAAGTCGTATTTTTTAACATTGTTATAAGCATAAAGCACAGTTCAGTGAAAATTATAATTTTTAATAATTTCATTTTATCAAAGCTGTTTAATAACAATTATCAGCGAAACAGTTTTCCTTTTTTTTAATTAATTAACAAACTACCCTCTCCGTCTTTCTAGAAAAATTAATTTACCGCTGCCTTTCTGACTTCCTAAAGAAATCTTTAATTACTTCTTGGAACCTAAAATACCTTACCGCCTAATGTTTGCATAAGTTCATTATCTTAAACGTTATGTTTAAAACTGTTTAATATTTGAGGGGCAAAACAAAAAAAAATTGAATTTTATACTGATTAAAAATAAAAATTATAATTGCATTTATATTAGAAATAAAAACTACAATATATGTATCGTTACTAAATTTAATATACTATTTGAGAAAATAATATTTTTTCAAAGTATCATAAAAATTCAGGTAATAAAATATTGATGGTGACTATTAAATAGAATAAGTACTACCAGTAACAATCTCATCTTATCTCACATCAATAAATTTTTTAACTACAAATCTACTATAAGATTGTAAGAATTAATTTTAGCTGTATTTCATAGCAAGAATTAGCAATTTTAAAAAAAAATAAATAATAATAATTTTAAGTTCTTTTTTTTGGAGGGGAGGGGGAAGTTTGGGTTTACAAAGGTTCAATATTGAAAATAATAAACCAAAACAAGGTCTGCTAATTTTAATTTTTAAATTTTCCATAATCATAAGGTGTACCTATTTAAACTATTTTTTTCCTACAGAGTGCTCATGTCGAACTTTGACAAAGAAACCTGTACAACTGCGTTTTTCATTCTTCGGTACGGCTTAAATATACAACATCCGCCACCGGACAAGACCATCCAAGTGACGAGACGATATAAAAAGCGCTTTGGAGCAGCCTTACTGGAGAATATAGGTCACCGCTGGAGGCAATATAGAGCAGGATATTGTTCGCTGGAGGGAGAAAAGGCCGCTATTTGACAGGAGCAAAAAGTGACACGACGTCCATCTCGGGTTCGGTCCTGACCAGGGCAGTCCCTGTTAACTTTAATAAGCCCCTGTCACTGACTGTTAGTCTCTTAATATCATTTATCGATAGCCAGTCCAAAGTCGATATTCACCGACTTCATCAGAAAAAGCATTTAAAGAATTTTTTTATCTGCTGTTTACTTCTTCAACTACTCAAGATATAGGAATGACTACAGTGATAGGAAAAAAAATTCTTTTTAGATACGAATCTCTCTCTCTCTCTCTCTCTCTCTCTCTCTCTCTCTCTCTCTATCTATATATATATATATATATATATATATATATATATATATATATATGTGTATATAGATATACCTATATCATATATAAATTCAAAAAATGTCATTGTCGTTTTAAGAAGGTACAGTAAAGCCCCATTTTTCCTGAATAATACGGCCTAGGGAATTCAGGATAATAGATGGTATCAGTGGCGTACGCAGGGAATAATCAGGATGATATATCCCCCCTAATGTACGAATAAATATAATTTTTATAATTAATTCAGTAGCTTTGATCAGTACAGTAGCTTTGATCCAACTTTCATGTTTATCCATGAAAGTTTCTCCAAATTTGACGATTAGAGACATTTAGGTGACTATTTGCCTTCTTCTTATTAAGTCCCCTTCCCCCGAAAAAAATTCTGCCTATTCCACTGAATGGTATGTTCAGTAAATATCCGTAGATCAGTAAATTCATGATATCACTACTCGCTCCCTTTTACCAGGAATTATTGTCACTTTCCATTATAAGCATCAAGCAAAACCACCACTAACCACACTTTTTGAATCACAATAAAATAAAAATGGTGAAAACAAATTAGGAGTAAACACTACATGAGACAATAATGAGTTGAATTCTTAATTACGTTTTATGAACAATTGAAGAAAAAATGGAGGGAGGGCATCTATGAAAAATCACATGTCTGTTTTAAAAAAAAAAATGTAATCGAGGAGCGCTCTATCAAAAGTGGACATCTCCATTTTCAATTCTGTTAGCAATGTTACTAATTTTTCTATCATTCTGTGCTTCATTTTTGCTTGAAAAAACAACCTTTCCATTAATTTTTCTATAAAGAAAAAATACATTTTACAGAAGTACAACTTACTAGCATTAAGTACAACTTTCGAATATCTATCAGATCTCATCGAAATTTGTTTCGGTCCGAAATGGAGATACCATCTTTTGATAGAAAGCACCTCAATTAGCTTATTAAGGATTCGCTTTCCAAACAGTTACATGTGCCCAACTTGAAATTTGTGTTTGCTTTTGTTTTTCAATTACGAATTATTTATACGTTGTAAAAATAAAATTGGATGTTAAGATACGATCCAATTTACAAACATTTAATAGATTTTAAAATATAAAAAAAATATTTACATGATAAATTTTTTTATAAATGAATCTTAAACTTATGTAATTAAAATTAAGAAATTCAATTAAAATTATATTAAATAATTTCATATCAGTTAATTGTGAACAAAAATATAAGTATATAAAGGAAAACGATAACCAAAAAAAAATCTTTCAAATAATCCATATTTCGATTAATGTGAATCCGGATAAGCGAGGTTCTACTGTTCCCTCTATGTAATGGCACACATTTTTACCAATTTAAAAAATTTACCGTTCCATTTGCAGTTCTTTTTTAATTTTTTTTAAGTTCACTTAGACAGACCATTAAACTAAAATTTGCATGGTCGGAATTTAAAATAAATATCCAACGTTTAAGGAAAATATCTAACGTTTAACAGTTAGATATTTAATGCCGTTAGAGACGCCATACTATACCAATATTTACTGTTACACAAGTTGACCAAGTAAGGCTAACCAATCAGAACTAATCCTAGACAGACTGGAGACCGTGCTAAATGCTATCTGTGTCAAGGGAGGAAAGTTAATTTTAACATCCACTCAGAACCCGACGACGAATCCCAACACAAATCGACCGAAAGCTCACTTAGTTGCTGTTTGCACAAGCTGTAGTCTGTCCTTGGAGAATCTGTTTCGAATCCAGAGAGGAAATAATATAGGATCAAGTTTACTTGTAGAATCTAAAGCGGTATTACTAAGCAATATAATACTACTATAGTGATTGTGTATATATATATATATATATATATATATATATATATATATATATATACATAAGTGGTATTATTAAGTTATAAATTTTAGCTACTTACTACTAATAACGACAGAAAACGTAGCACTCACCTGAAAAATAAAAAAGTAAATTAATATTCCGATTTGTATTTATATTACTGTTGTAATTTGTAAAGAGGAGATTGAGGGGATGAATAAGTGTAAGAACACTATTGCTGTGTACTGTTTATAATTTATAGGCAAACGTCATCTTCACATCCTTAATAATTGTACTAGCTCCTTTATTTCATCTGCGTATGTATTTCCTGGAAGACTGAATATATATAACATACAGAAGGCTGGGCTCATTTAAGTATCATAAATATATATATATATATATTAATCTGCACCAATACAACCCATGAAGAAGGATTTTGGCTTAAGAGTATTCAGGAACAATCTACAGCACTTTATCCCTAACCCATTTAAGGATCAGGTACATACTTTATAGAGCTTAACTACAGTGCCTATCCATAATAGAACAAAACTCAAATTATTCGCTAAAGCCAGACTCTGTCTGGATTTCAGAGTCTATTGCCTGACTGAGCTAACGCTCTCCTTTTTCACCAAAATCATTGTCTTACTCGTATTTCAGGTTAAGCTATAAGCCGAGATCCAATTAAATTTAATTAAACTCAGTGAATTGTACCAGGCGAAGGATGAACTTCCTTGTTATAATGAAAAAAATAAATAGGCATTCAAAAATTAAAACAAAGAACAGAAACCTTCGCCGTTTAATTAGAAAATACTTAAAACGAGGTGGTGTCTCTTCCATAGCTAACAAGAGAGGCAGCACATTTCGGCTTCTTAGGATTCTGGACCAGAACCACCATAGAATTAGAAGCTATTTAATAATATTCAAATATAATTGTGATGGAAAATAATTTACTCTAAAAATATAATTTCCAGTGTTTTAATATTTTAAATATAACTACTAACGTTTGGTCCCTGGGATCTCAGAATACAGTCTCCTCACCAACAGTATTGGAAATTTTCTGTATTATTCAGAAGCTTCCCCCTTTTCAGTAACTTATTGAAAGTGATAAAAAAGTTTTCATGTTCATTGCTTTTTTTTTAACAGATTTCAGTGTTTCAGTAAAAAAAAAAAAAAAAAAATGTAAAATACCATGGTTGATCTATATCACTGTTATACGATCTATATCACACTTGACGAATTTTCCTCTAAATCTGGGTCCATATTAAAAAACAAAATATTTATTGTATAGCGATTTAGCTGTACAACTTTCTAACATTTCTTTATGTAACAAGTCTGTTCTATAACTTTGTTATTGAAAATTTCAATTCAAATGAAATTTCATATAATTTATTTTAAATAAGATTGAGTACAAGAAAAGGTTTAGTTTGAAACTAAAATAAAGAAAAAATATAATTAGACTGGACAAAGGTTAAATTGTCTTAGAAAATACATAGTAATGACGCCTTGAAAAGTTTAAAATATTTTTTTATAAAAGTTTTGTTTAATAAAATTTGTTTTGATAAATTTATATTTTTTAAGAGAACTTGAAAATTATTAATAAAACGAAATTTGTAATAGGAAAATACAGTGGTGCTGTAATATTGATCATTAGGTATGAATTTATTTGATTTTTACATAACTTTAATTTTCTTTATCTTGGATACTTACTTATATTGTTATTGCTTATTTTCTTTTTTTTTTTTTTTTTTGTGATATATCTATATTATCATAGTTACATTTATAGAGGACGTAACGGCCGAGTACGTTGGGGCAGAGTGCGTTGTGGGTTTGAACTCCACCTGGGTCAGTTAATATTTATTTCATGGCGATCTCGCGAAATGAATCTTGACACTCCCACTCTGGTTAGTACGCGACAGTGATGCAAAGGTAGCCGTCTGGGTCTGGCAAAAAGGAGCTTAAGGCTCACTTGCCGGACTATTTCCTCCACTAATACCGGTACCAGTAGTAAACATTTATAAATATTTTTTTATTTTTTAATTATTATTTTTTTATTGTTTATCTTTCTATTTTTTCTTTTTTGTATATGTATGGTGTGAAAGAATTCTTACAGCTCTAATATCTATTGATTGCAGTTTAATGTGGCAACTATTTAAAAAAATAAAAATAAAAACGTTTATAAAAATAAAATAGAATAAATTGACCAGGATAAAAAAAAAAAAAAAATGATTTTAAGTAAATTGAGAGATAATACAGTAAAATCAATAAAATAAATTTTGCTATATTTTTAAAAACTAAATTGCGATTGAAGTTATTGAATAATTTGAAGTCTTTGCATTCATTTTTCGATCTACCAACTTAATTGTTGACCGCTTTAATACGATAAAAAAAGGTATGCAAACAATTCCTTTTTTAATAAATTTGGTAGCTTAAGTTCGGATTCGAGCTTTCGGGTTTACATGCCATATTATTATAGTGTTTGTTTTAAAACAATTATTTATATTAGTAGGTAAGGATATTTAGATGAAGAATTCAATATTTTATTATATCGGATAGATTATGTTATTAACGTGCATAGTGGACAGATTTAGCTAAAAATTAATTCCTTCATTAATTAACAGAGACACACTAATTAGCTCGGGATCAGGTAATGACCTGCCTGAGGACCCGGGGCTCGCTAATGATTTATCATCAAGGTACCGTCCACGTCCACACGGTAGCTTCCCACATTTCATTAAAGTGTCTTCACCAAAATTGAAGTTTAATCTTGTAATCTTATTGTATATTATGTTTTGTCAAAATGTGAATTTATGCATAATTTATTACAGCTATGAAAAAAAAAAAAATCTTTGATTCCAAGTTTTTAATCGTTCTTTGCATGTGTATTGCATGCCACTATCAGTTAAAATAACATATAGTAGAATACTGTAGTAGTATTCTATATAGTAGAATAATGGTAAATCTCAAAAATTGAAATTGTTGGTAAATCTTATTTAAAGTTTTACCTATACCCTTTTGAATACCCCCTCAGTAAAACATCATAAACATTCGTGATACTCTTTCGGAGAATGGTAAGGAATATTCTTGAGGCTGTAGTAAGGTTGTGATAATTCCAGTTTATTTTTATAAATTAAACTGGACGCGGATGATGCTGTGGTATCTTCTTAGCACATGGCTCTTGAAACTTTCAATTTAAGAAAGGAATTTTTCCTTGAGTTCTTCTGAGTGTTATTCAATTGTATCGTTTTTATTAGTGTGCTTATTTTACTTGTATATAGATTTATTACAATTATCTACCATGCTTTAAAATTGAGCTGAAACAAATATTTTTTATTAAACCTAAAAATACAATAATGTACGAAATTTGCCACCACTTGAATTCTTCAGCCCCGATGCAAGTGCCCACTTAGCCACCTCCCCTAGTTTCGGCCATGACCTGACATATTAAGGAGCCTTTGTGTTGTACCGAACATTTGTGAGAAGTAAAAAATGATATTTGTGGGATTTGTAGTACTTATACGAACCCGTTTTTTTAAATCTAAAGCTGGGTCCACACTATGTCACAAACCATGTTATATTATAAGCTATATTACAAGTTATATGTTGCCTGGCTAGTATCGTTAAGATCAAAGGAAGACATACAACATTGTCGTCCGCCTCTCTCCGCAGTCCTCGACAATCGTTCCTGCCCAGCGTTCAAATGCTTGTAGATTTTTCTGCATAAAACATTCAGATTTATCGATTAAAACAGATTTATCAGATAAAACATTCAGAAACATTCAAATAGATTTTTCTGTATAAATCATTCTTCCTCCCTCTGAGCTTCAAGCCCTGAAGAAGACCTGCAAAGTGGGTCGAAACGTCGGATCCTTAATAATAGTTTTTACTATTTGTGTTCCATTTTTTGACCGCCTCTCGGACCTTCTCATTCCTTCATAAGTTCTACGGTCAACCATTGATTATTCAATTTTTCTGTATAGTTCGCGTTTATCCGTATGGTGATTCATTACCACCTCTCTCAAGATTCCTTTAAAGTTAATTCTCACTATACAGTTGCCAAACTTGTAATGAAGGTCTCGCCTAATTTATTCGTTTACGATTTACTCGATTTACGATGAGTAATCAAATTAAAGCAACTTACAAATCTTCCTCGCTCTTTGCCAATATGAAAACTGATCATATTATATACTCACACTTTTGTTGTTTGTAACTTTGTTATAAAATTCAATTTTCAATTATCTACATAAAGATAGGAACACCAGGTATTTAATTCTTACCCGACTACGGCGAAGCCACAAGGAGGGTAATGTGCTTGACCGTTAGTACGTAAGTATCTCACGGCGAACGGCTCAACCGATTTTCAAGTTTACTAGCTCGGATTATTCGTTATGATCCCGTGAATGTTTTGAAACATTTTGAGATCAAAATACTAAAGAAATCTTTTATTAAATGTGTTTAATCTGTCCGTTTGCGGGTATCTAACAATTTTTGGAGCGAAATGCAAGAGCAATTTTTAAGTTTGATGACTCAAATTAGTGTAAATGACCAGTATGGACACGCTTAAGACATTTTTTTTTTGTTAATCAGCCACTAACAAGCTATTGGTCATTTTTCAAATAATGTAATGATATATTTTCTTATTCCCTGTTTACAGAATTATTATCAGTCTTTTTCCAACCACGAAGTGATTTTATAAATATTTTTTATGCATTTTTTTTATACATCGTGGCGTTGCGTAACTTTCTAAATTCTCCTGAGGACCCATCCTTTTTCGGGCCAAATATTTTACTCAATACCTTATTCTCGAAGACCTTATGGCGTTGTTCGTCCTTCAAGATTAGCGGCCACGTCCTCCCCTTGTCAGTGGATTCCTGTGAATGTTTTGAAACATTGTGAGCTCAAAATATCGAAAAAATATTTCATTATATTTTAGGTATTTTCGGATTTTTGTTGATGTTTCTTATTATATTATTTGGAAGATCATGATGATATGGTAATAAATTATAAATAGCCGATACTTGCAAAAATAAAAACGTTAAAATTAAATTAAATTTAATAAAAAATTAAAAACGCCGACTATGGAAATAACTTTTATACGTCACAATCCTAATACAACCTGAAAACATCCAACGACAACAACAATTTTAAATATTTGTGCACGTCAATACCTCTAGCAACTCACCAATATATTTAATTAGATATGAAAGTACATCCCGACCCTTCGGACGAATAGGGTTGTAAAGTATAAAAGTTATTTCCAAAGCTGGGGTTTTTATTTTTAATTAAATTAAATTTGTGTTAGTTAGTAGTTAATTATAATAATGCGTATGTGTATGTGTTTTTTAAAGAAATGATTGTGACAGCTTGGAATTTCAATGTTCTTAGCTATTTGCCAGTGTAAAAAAAAAATGATTGGTTATAATTTTTTTAGATACCTATTACAACTTATATTCTTATTGTATTAGTTTATAATACAAGGTTAATGATAAGTTTTAAAAAAATGTGTTATCAATTCAATAGTTTTAAAACGTGAAATTAAAGCGTGGCTTATTGATAGAGTCGATTGGAAAGCAGTATTAATTCGAAAAAGTAATAATTCGTTAATGTGACACAACAGTTAATTTGGTTGAGACAAAAACAAAAATAGTTTCTAGGCAAAATTTTAAATTTGTATGGCGAAAAATTTAATTAGGTAGATGCATTTAAATAGACTGGTATATTAAGCAGTGATACTCGCTACTAAAAATAGTTTAACAGCAGGAAGGGAAAATGTATTTTCTCGTTTTAACCATCGCAAATAGAAGTATTCGAATCTTAAAACCTGAAAAAATGAAAAACTCGATTAAACCCAACAATCTTTAAGCTTAATAACCTATTTTCATCTCTCCCAATTCTTTCAGGAAGTCATATAATATAGTTCTTTCCTGGTGAAATTCTGGACTGCTTCAACAGAATCTAGGAGAATATACCAAGAAAAAAAATTACTACGTTGAAATATTTATATTTTTTTACTCATTATATTTGAAGTAATGAAAAACAAAATGTCGGAAGATTTTATTATAGAATATATTTAATATTGGCCTAAAATTTAGGTTTATAATCAAAATTCAACCCGACAAGACCCGACACACACACAAAAATGTCTTTATCCAATACAATTGAGTAAAGGAAAATAATTATCCAAACATTCTTCATAAACATGGTTCGTAAACGAGCAATGTAAACAGTAAATCAATAAAATGATAATTTTAAAATAAAGTACCTCAATAAACGCACAATTTAGTATTGGGAAACATCTATCACGGATCAAGCCACAGATAAATATGAGACTTGACAATATCTGAGCTCCGATTGAATTTACAAGAAGTCTCAAAAACAGGGGAAAATTTATTCGATTACAGATTGATGAGCAAGTAATTAAGCTAATTGATGAGCAAGTTATTAAGCTTGAAGAATGATGGATTTAATGGAGTTTTTCACTAACTTCCTGATTCGAGTTTTTGAACGGTTTTATATAATTTCCTATGTGCATCGATTTGTAGGATATATAAAGACTTGAGACCGGATTTTCGTGCAGGAAAAAAAGAAAATCGAGCACCAAGAGCCCCAAAACAATTTTACACATTTTGAATATTATATCATCATCATTATTCATAAAATCATCATTTTTGTTATAAATATAAATAAAACAAAAATTGTGACTTTTGCATGTTAAACGTATTCTATATAATACCCAAAATGTGTATAAATACACAATTTTATACTTTTTTGTTTCTCAGTGCACGATTTTTCACGAGTTCACGATCTCATTAGTCAAGTTATTTTCTCAGCTATTATTAGCAGGCTAATTTATCTTTAGGTACTAACGTCTAAGAGAAACAGACAAATGAATGTCTTTAGCGTCCTAAGTACACAGGACGACACGGACATAGAGGAAGGCCTAACAGGGCTTTATATTGGCCCTACAGAGGGCGATGGGGGTAGCTCAAGGATGAGTGAACCCGACAAAGACCATGATCAGCGGAGTACAGTATTTAATTAGCCAGCTACAAGGGACTGCTTCAAGAAGGCCCGTCACATTTGCATACAGAGCAGCCGCAACGGAATGACAAGCTCTCTGATGACGCTCCCACTTCCAACTCATGAATCCCAAATCCCTGCAGAAACTGTTTGGATTCCAAACTTCCCAATATAACTAATAGCCCTCCCCTTCCAGAAGGGATTTGTCAGGACTCTTTAGAGCAGATTTAATATTCTCTTCCGACTCCCGGAACAGGGTTCATCCATCACAACTGCTCCATGGTCCTGAAGGGAGGGAAGAGAATTGAGGGGAGGGGAGAATTATATAAATAAGCCGGTGAGCAGTCAAATATTCATGATTTCGAGAAAGTTTTGGTAGGTGGCATTTGCCCATTAGCATTTCCAACTCGGATGTTAGTACTAAATAATATCCGATCATAAATAAACATATTGCAATATGGGAGTGTAAATTTGAACTTTGAAGAGGAATAGGGAATAGTAGCCTTTGACCGGGTTCACAGTATGGACCAATTTCGAACTCAATCCACTAGTCAATGTTACAGCTAGCTTCTCATTAGCTCGGTTTTGAATCCTAGTCATTATTTCTCATTAATGCCAACATTTATATGTAAATAATACAATATATTGTTTACTCTACGTATCTGAAAGCGATCATAATAATATCAAAATAATAATAATATTATAAGATTATATTTTAATCTCATAACTCGCTCAAGCAAAGACAGGAAAAAAAATTGTCAATGTTATTTCTTCATTAAACACTATTTAATTAACTTCGATTCTATTTTATTTTGGTATAATTTGCTCGAATAACTTTTTTCTTTGAATATCAGTGTAAAAAAATTTCAAAAATACAAATGAGTTTAACTAAAAACAAAATGTGTATTATTCCAGTTATTAATATAAAATTTTATCTTACGAATTGGTATATATTTTTATGTGCGTATTTATTTCTACAAGCCTGTTATTTATCATTTGTTTCTTTTGATCCCATGAAGTTTCATCACATTCGAGAAAAAAAAATTCTTTTTAGAGCCAAATTCTGTTCTGGTGGCAAAACCAGAAAAAACACGATTTTCTACGAATCTAGAAAGGCAGTTTAGTTCAAGTTTGAGCTTCATTTTCAATCAATTTCTCTTTTCTTTTTCGTAATTCTATTGTTGTATTTTATTTGTATTTTTTTTATTGTTTCAAAGTATTACAAATTATTAAAAAAAAAAAATTAAGCTTTACTACTTCGAGAATCAGAGAGAAATATTTATTGCTAAGCCATGCTACCCAAATGCTTATTATTATTATTAAATACTTATCAGTTATTGTAAGATATCATTTTTTTATATCTTCATTTTTTTTTATCCACACCTCACTCACTCATATCGCGACAATAAGCGGATATGATATAGTATGATATAGGATATGATATACATCTGACATGTCAGGCATGAGATAGGTCAGTATCCAACAGGCACCTCTTCCTTACGAGGAGATCTCTTAGCCAGCTCCTTTTTCTGCCTTCTTCTCTTAAGTTCAGGCATGTCCATTGTTGCCATATTTCGTATAAGTGTGCTGTAATGCTCGTGGAGTTTGTCATGGAATCTTTTGTATAAGGTGCGAATTTGCTTTTGAACTGTAGGTATGTGTAGAGCAGTGTGAAATGTTTTGTTGCTGACGTACCAGGATGAACGTCTTATTAATCTTAGTGTTTTTTATTTAAAAGTCTGCATTTTTTGGATTTGAGTCTGTTTTGATGTCCCAAATATTTGTGAGTCCCAAGACTCTAGTGTATATATATACAAATAAAAAAAAAAAAAAAACACGAACGGGTTCATTTAATTTTTGGGCCCACCATTAAATTTTCGGCCAACATCGTAACGTCCCTTTCATAAACTCCATTTCTCTTCTAGGAAGAACCTCGTCCTGTTTGTTATAATTCCACAAGATCCAAACGGTGAAATCTCTCTACGAATGTATTTCTTCTTAAGAAAGAGATAAACTTCTCGTATATGCCCTTCTTTTCCCTTTCCACTCCATTTTACAGTTGAGGTCATTATTCTGAAATCTCATTAAAGGATCAAAAACTAGTGCTGTCCTTCCCGGCTTGGGGAATGAAATGGTGTGTGCATATTTCGAGGATCAACCAGTTTCAATGCTATAAGATTTATAGAAGCACAGAAAATCCTTTTTTCTAACCAGCCTCACAACTCATTCAGGAGTCTGTGGTGATGGAATGAATCCTGAAGGCATTTCTCTGATACGACATGCAACATGATTTGTGAACGTACTATTAAAAGGCAGAGTGCTGCTATGATTCTGGTAATCTGCTTTTCTAAGGCAGGTGGCGGTTCCAGGAACCGCATTTACTTAATTTCTCATATATTCTGTATTTGTATCGGTTTCAGAAGTGGAACTGATCAATCAAACTGAATTACTTAGTTTCAGTAACTAAAGAGACCACAGACCCCTCCTGCTATAGTCACTAGGTCGGGATGTTATAAATACCAATGGAGATGTTTTCCAAGAGTAATTAGGGATTGATGTTTCAATACCATCATGGGGACGTCGACTGATTTTCCAAGAGTGTCGCGTTTACCAATTCACTTAACTAAACTATATGATGCCATGCAGAGTAAATATAATAAGAGATTTTAATAGAGATCTGACTTCATTTAAGAGGATTTATTAATTAAACTGTTGGTTTAACAATGCACACTCTAAAACAATCTCGTTTTACAAGAACCATAGACTATAGCGTATGTATTTGAGAATACTGGGTTTGAATTGCCTATTAAGATTTTACTAAGGTGCCACATAATAATAAACAAATGTACACATTAATCTTAGGGTCTATGACTAATCTTGTATTTGCCTTCGTCGTCTCGGGTACTCTCCGCTTTTGCCGCGCGATGGTCTGGTTGCGTCCCCTCTGCTGCGGTCTCGAACTCTGCCTACAAGACTCGCTTCCCTCTGCGACGAACTGTTGAGCTGGTCTTACTCTTCCGCACACTCAGCTTCAATCTCTCACACTCCCACTTGAACTGACTCACTCTCCATTTTGGATTCTCCAACTCTGACTGACCCTTCTTCCGTGTCGGCAGCAAGTTCTCTCCCTTTCCTCTTCTCATTCTTGAAAATCATAGATTTTCTCCCTTCTCCCCGTCCTTGGCGGGAAGTTTTATTATTCCTTGCCAGCAATGTGTCTTTTTTATTTTTATGGTGCTTTACTCAGCCTTATCTTTATCACTGCTTGAACTGTATGGTGGTATCTCAAGCCGTCCTTCTCAGGGGCCTGGCAGGAACCTTGTAGATGTTTCTTTGTAATGAATGGAAACCCATTTATTTTAACATTGAATAAATTATGTGGCAACTACTTAAAATACTCATTATTTAATTACTAGTATTTAATCGGAAACATTTCCTTCCATACCTGTTTTCTCAATACATTGCAGATCATTACAAACTATTATACTATACAATCTTCTACAGCAGTTATCTCAGGAGGAAACATATGTATATACATATGTATATATGCTCCCTATCCAACTGTTTTGTACATGCAGTCGTCCTGATGTACACCTTCGAACTACATGCCCTTCGAATCTCAGTCCCATCTTTGCTAAATAATATGATCATTTATTTTGAAAGCCACGTTACCTCCACCATTTACAAAGCTATCGAAGGAGTAAGGTCCGATCTGGAGAGAAATAAAAAAACGGAAAAAAGTTGAGTAGGATTTCCACGGCGGACCGTAAACATCTGAAAGAGGCAATTTAGCGAAAACTGTAGGGATTCGATAAAGCAAGGGCAGGGAGGTTTCCGTTAGGGCCGTGCTAAAAGGTAATGGCCCGGCGGAACGCTTCGGATTAATCCCTCCTTACCTCTTACCCCTTCCTTCTACCTCTTCTTATTAGCCCATCTTTTTTCAACGAAATCGCCAGTGTTTTTTTACTTAAACTCTTTTCCGTTATTCGGTTAAACATTTAGATTATATTTGATCCCGGCGCGAACGGTAGTTGGCGACTTTATAAAAGACCAACTCTTTCGAGATTTAACCAACTGATGTTTCTTACTACACAACAAATTGAACTTAATTTCCTATAGAAATAATAACGTAAAAAAAAACATAAATATATTATTATCTATAATTAGGAAACCATTGGTGTACGCAGAAGAGGGGTATTTACCCCCTAAATATCAACAGAAAATTATCAAAATTTGAAAGAGAGAAGAAAGGAGGAAATTATGAGAAAAACAGAAGTGGGAAAGAATTTTTACTACAAAACTGGAACTCAGTTTTTAAAATTGGTCAATGAAATGGTTTCACTAGATAGATATTAGAGAAGCTTTAGGATCTAGAGATGCCTTTTGAAAGCCTCAACTCATTTCCAGTTTTATTGTAATCCTTAGCTTTAACTAAAACAGGCCAATTACTTATCGTTAAGAAATCTACTGTTTTAACGAACGAATGAAATTTATATCCCAGTAGATAGCACGATATTCTCAGGGAAGCAAACATCTGTCAAAATAAATCCTATATAATTAGCGAAGTCCTGAGATGATCGTAATGAAAAACGTAGGGAATCGTGAAATTACAACGAGCTGAATTCTGCACCAGATAATATCAAAGCCCCTGAATTCGAATCAGATTTTCAAAAAATTTTAAGGGATATATATAACGAGCTGCTCCTGATAAATTCTTGATAATTCGCGTCCGATTATGAAAAATATAGCCAGATGAAACTTGCCCCAGAATGCTCCAAACACCCCAATTTTTAAAACATTTCTTGGAACGGGCGACATTAGTTATAAATCTTAAGAGCACGTCAATCTTCGCCCGTGTTTAATAAATCTTCTTGGATAGAGCGAAATTGTAACCAGCTGAATTCTGCTCCAATAAGTCCAAATTTTCGTTGGATTTTAAAAATTATTTTTGAAACGATATGAAACTATAAAGAGCCTAATTTTGCTCCAAAAATCCTCAACACAAATTCTCGTCCGCTTTTTAAAAACGTTTCATGAAACCGGTGAAATTATGATGAGTGAAAATATGTTCTAAAAAAAACAGTAAAACATTCAAATTTGCGTCCGATACTAAAAAATTGTCTTGAATAAAACCGAAATTACCGTATATTTCAGGTGTGTCAACTATATTTCTCTTAGGCCGCCCTCCCCCTCTAAAATAATTCTCACGTACGGCCTTGGGGGCATTCCAAAACTTTGGAAAATCCAACCGAAAATAACTCTATTTTTTTATTATTACTGTTTTTCTGTTATTATTTATATTGCTTATGTAAATGCACAGAATCACCTCGCCTAAATGTATAGAGGAAAGAGGTGGCGTAGGAGGATACGAGAAAGATAGAAGAATAGTGGTTGCTATTTCATGGCGCTGACTGAAAAAGGACCCCACATGATATGGTCTGGCAGATATTTATGTCTGTCTATAGACGCATATATAAATTGGTTCATTGCATTAAGGTTCATAAATTGGTCCATGCAATTATCCGTATTCGCCTACTATCGATCATAATTCTGATATGGATAGTTACTGTACCGAAGGAGGCACTCACCTCTCTAGTGCTCTACCTCCTTCCCTAGGGGCAGTTAACTTCTACTGCAAGTCCAGGCAATTTTACGCGGCATTGTTTTTTACGGTAGTTCTGGACCGAGGAAAAGTGGAGATATTTCTTTATTACGCTGGGGCGCGCCAAGGCTGAGTGGATATGGCCGCGATGGTTGCACTGTACATCTGAGTTTATTTTCTGTTCCGAATTCGACCCAAGGGACAGGGGACGGAGCGAAATCCGTCGTCGAAGAAATGACCGGTGGAATCACTGTAAGTTCTGATTGAAGTTGGATGCTGACCTCAGCACATCCCTGGAAAATAGTCTCCAAGTGCTGTACACTCAGAATGTTTTTTTTTTTGTTTTTTTTTTAAAGAATAGATTTTTATCGTACGAAATTGAGGCACATCTGAGGTTAAATAATTGATGAAATCTTCAATCCAAAACAGGCAATACCCAATCAATAAATTCTGACAGGGGTAAACTGTCACAAGTAACATGTTAGGCAGCAGAGAATTTTCAGACTGCACTGTTTTGCTTGTTGTGAACAGCGGTCAATCTTTACATTTCAAGTGTTGCATATTTTATTACTGTTCTAGTTTATTTAGCATATGGCCAGAGCTCTAAAAATATGGCCAGAATAAAGCAAATACGATAAAAGAAAATCAAAATTAAGGAACAGAATTAGAGAAATTTATTAAATAAACAACATGAAAGAAAAAATATCTGATGAGGACACCGCATGCCTTCCTTGTACGCCTATTGAACTATAAATTGGTGGCTCCAAAAGTGATTTTGAATTTGATTACTAATTTCCGAAGATAGCAGTATCTCAAAAATGCAGCGTCGCGATGTTTATCTAATGACACACAGACCTACACACACAAAAGCACTTGTTTCTGAAGGTCTCATTCCGTTATTATATTACGTTTTCTTTCAGTGGGTAGCAAATTCCTAAGATATTTCTTCGTGTTCCGTGGCAATATTAGAACTGTGTATGTCACTAGATAAAGCATTGGAAATCGACGGTTTCGACATTTTAAGCGGAAAAACCCGCTTAACTTATATCTTATTCTCCTGCTGCAGATTAATTCAGCTCACAAATGGGGAGGAAAACATGTATTTTAAATTCAATTTTAATACTTAAAACAAGCAGTAAAATTGTTTAACTAGGGTGAAAAAATCGCATTTGTAACCTTTATCACCGAACCATATGATCTCAGTATTCAATTTTAATATCATTTTTGCTGTCAGTTTATTACGACTTTCAAATAAAGTACTCCTTCCGGATCACCAATTTTAGCCAAAATCTAGTATATCATTTATATTGATATAAGAATTTTATTTACCAAAATTGAGACGTTTTACATTATATTTTAATGTAATTTTTGATGAAAATTTATTTTTACCTTCAAGTAAAGTACAACTTCCGGTTTGCCAATTTATACAAAAATCTAATATGTTATTCAAATGAATATATAAATCATAAATGCCAAATTTGAAAAGCATTTCATAATATTTTAATATAATTTTTTATGGAAATCAATTATTATCTTTAAGTAAAGTATCACTTCTGGTGACCATGTAGAGACCAAAAAGGGAGGTTCACAACTAGATTTCACAAAAATCCAAAAAGTATAAAATTTTAACTTTCTATGGCTAACCGTTCTTGAGTTATGCGAGATAGCCACGAACGAACGTATGTACTTATGGACGTCTCGACGAAATTAGTCAAAATGAATTCAGGGATGATCAAAATGGATATTCTCATTGAAATCTAAAAACCAAAAATTTTCGCGATTACAATACCTTCTTCCATTACTGCGTACAAGGAAATAAAAAACAACAAATTTAAAAAAAATATATATACAG
This sequence comes from Rhaphigaster nebulosa, assembly GCA_948150685.1. NCBI lineage: Eukaryota > Metazoa > Arthropoda > Insecta > Hemiptera > Pentatomidae > Rhaphigaster > Rhaphigaster nebulosa. The sequence goes on from OX411311.1 coordinate 118,211,354, forward strand.
ATTATATATGCAGTATTAATGAATAATATTCAGTAACATTGAAAAGCATTAGTCGAATATTTGAATCCGAGCGTATGGGCTCTCGGTTAAGTTAAAGCCTATACATCAGACTATATTTTTGATCTTTGCAACATTCTTGGAAAGGATGATGAAAATAAGATCATGCCATGAAATATTTCCATCCTTGCCACCAAATGAAGCTGTATCATTAGCATTTTTTCAAAATTTATACAGCATTGCATTCCATAGGTTTCACTTTATTTCTAACATTTTCTAAATCACTTTAAAGATAATTTTGAATTTTTCAGGTAAGGAAAAATTACTATAACAAAGTGATACGAGATAATTAAATCCTAACAATCCGGCTACACAGTAAACAAAATATATATATGCTGAAGACACGTTTTTGGCCTGTCGTTAACCAGGCTGTTACACCTTTAATAACTTCTGTTCAAATAAATAAATTTATTTGAAGATTAATATTGTAATAATATATTATTAGGAGAACTAGTAAAATAGGTGCAAGATATTTCATAAAAATTATTGTTACAATATCAGTTTGCCAAGTCCATAAAAATTTGTCATGAGTGTTATTTCAGTAATGTTATCTGGATTTGAAAGGAAATCATTGCTCTGGTAAGTTGGTAAAGAATAGCCATTTTGTTTACACTTAACAGATGTGTTTTTCCAGGCCAAGATTAATTGTAGAGAAAGAAACATTCAATTTAGTTTCCTAGTGCATGTTATTCTTACTCAGCTAGCAAAATTTCAAAATAGTCTGTCAGCCATTTATAAGATGTACAATCCCAATGAAACTGTTTATGAAGCAGTAGGTTGTTATAATTACGATATTTTGATTAAATCTGAGGCCTAGAGCCATTCACGAACACAATTTGTATAAATAAAATATAAGAAATAAAATAAATATGAGTTTTTAATTATTTTTCCTCTCAAAATAAATTTCCCTTGGTCTTTTCCATTTCCGGAAATCCCCTCATATACCTCTAAATTAATCTTTTATGAAGGACTTAAGATAAATTTTATAAAATTAAAACTTTTTTAAGATAAATATATATATATATATATATATATATATATATATATATATATATATATATATATATATATATATATATATATGTATATATTTTATTTTTTTTCATTTTTCACCCTAGGTGTGGAAAATCACTTAAACTCGGAGAATTCAAGTAGAATGTAATTCAATGTTACCGCAATGCGTACTTGATAATTTAAGACAAGTTGAGGTATTTCGTAAAAATTATTTATAATGTGAGTAAAATTACATTTATTTTTAAAATGACTCATTGTCAAAATCAACAATTTTATATATTTTTATATATATGTTTGACTAAAGAATTTTGGACATATCATCGATCCTCTGTATAATGGGTGGATTCAACAAATTGAGTATTTTGGAATATTCGCAGAATCATGCTTATGTGTAAAAAGTGAATACGTAAATTTCAAATTTAGACATGATCCTCGTTGTAGATGTAAAGATTCAACGATAGCGAAAACAAATTACTTTCTAAAATATGCTCTATAAAGTTGTACCTTTTTGGACAGTTTTCACAGAACACTGGCGATATGCATATTCACGGAAATGTTTACTATAACATTTGACAAAGTCAAATTAATTGAGAAGTGATATTTTCTCACATCATTGTACTAGAACTGAACCTACGAGAAGCATTCCAAGGAGAACATCACAAGGAGTGTCCTGGTTTATTATGGGGACTTTTTTTCTCGGTATGATGATATGCATTATTTACTTCAACAAAGAGGAAGAATGCTGAAGGCTTAGCTTCGCACAGAGGATTAAGGTAATGCATGCCTTCGAAGACTAAAGGACGGAGCATCACGTGAGCAGAGCCCTTATGCAAGAAGCCACATTATCCCCGCCAGTACAGATAAAGGGAACCAAAGTACACCTGATGTGTGTTATGCAAAAAGAGAAGAAGAAGAAGAAGAAGATGGCAGACCCTCGAAGCTAAAGAGGATTAGGCCAAGGATAAGAGGCTGGAGCAACCCTTAGCTAAAGGATTTGGGGAGGGGGATGAAATCCTCTGGCGAATGGGGCGACTTCTGGCTCCAGCGATCTGTTCGGCTCGCTGGATATCCGAATCATATTCTCCGACAATGTCTTGTAGAAGAAATAAATTGAATGTTGCATTCCACATTTTATTGAATGAATCCATATTCAATATATTATTCTTCTATCAGATTACCATAAGACATCAAACCATATTATTTTGAAATAGAAATATTACCAGTATTGTAATATTTTAATGAATATTGATAAGAGCATTAATTAATGAAAAAATATAACAGAAAAATAAACATTGCAAAAAAAAGAAAGTATGAAGTAAAAAAAAATTCAGGATACAAAAAAAAATCAATAAAATAACAGCGACAATTAAAGGAAATAATATTATTAAACTTCTTCCTATATTTAGTCAATACAAGACCAAATAATATATATAAATATGTAGTCGTGAATGCGAAGCAATTAACGCGATTATTATTGACCACATAGTAGCAGATTAGAATATTAAATCAATGAAAAAAGAGATTTAAAGATAAATATACAGAGAATCAAGAGAAGACGAGTTAATCGATAGATTAACCTCATTCTGTTAGTTATTAAAGAGATTATCGAAATCACACTTCAAATAATTATTAAGCATAAAAGGTAAAATATTATTTGAGTGGAGAAAAGTATAATAGTTTTCTCCTTTTAATCCCTCATTGTCAATCCATATGGGCTGGACAACTGTTTTTAATCCTCCAAATACCAGGTAAAAAAAATTATACTGAATACCAGGTGGGATATTGAAGAACTCCACCTAATGTTTTTCTATTTGTCTTGGTTTAACTGGTCCTAATTCGTACGATATTTATAAATAAACAGAATTGATGCAAAATTAATGAAAAACAAAATAGTTTTAAAGTATTTATTTACGGTTTGATAAATTATTTGCCACTTCTATAAATTTGTTTTATTGAAAACTAGTTTCGAATGTTATACATCCATCCTCAGTTCTAAAAAAAAAAAAAAATTTAAATGAAATGAATGAAAAAATCATAAATTCATCAAAGTTAAATTATTACATCACGTTGAAAACAGCCTCAAATTAAATATATATGAAACACTTGAAATAATAAAATCCTTCAAATCCAATCCAGATTTTTGCTTAAATGACCAAATAAATATCTCCATCAGTCCAATCTTAAATTTATTCCCATCTATATTTCTCATATTTCATTATCCTATTTCTTCTAAATTTATTTCCATCTATAACAGAAAAAACAATTAATTAAGAAACCAGTTCAAACTTTTCTGTTTGATATAATCCATTTAAACCTTGGTGAGTACCAACATGTATTTGATTTCTTGTCTTAAATAAATTCATAATTCATAAATGTTTTATAATACTGATTTATATTATATCTAATTTAATATGTATAATAATACCAAATTATATTTTGAATTGTTTATTTTTGAATTTTTTGTGTTTTTAGAACTGAGGATGAATGTATAACATTCGAAACTAGTTTTCAATAAAACAAATTTATTGAAGTGGCAAATAATTTATCAATCTCTAATTAGATTGATCCTTCTATACCATCATGCGGATGTCAACTGACAAAGTATTTATTATTACAAAATTATTTAAAAATACAAAAAACGAAATAACCGATATCTGGAACTTCTGAAATATGTACATAAATCACAATGAAAGAAATCTGAAGTATACCAAAATGAATAAATATATAAATTTAAGAAGATATATATAAAAAAGCTCAATGAGGAGATGGAAAAATTAAGAAATAAAAAACCAAAACATTGTAAATCTGAAGCCGAAATAGAAACTAAAGAAGTAATAGTAGAATCAAATGAGATACATTTCATGATAGATTCTAATTAATTAAAATTGTTGAAAAATTTTTGATTTGAAAAGTTATTTGAATATGTACATAACATAACGTTATCGTGTTTTACTGTAAAAATGATGAGGAAAATATCCTTGAGGATCCACCAGGTTTAGGGATTGTTAATTCAATTCACCAAAATACGCGTATTTGAACAATATTGCAGAATGAATTATTCTTAAAATTGATGAAAGGAGATAAACTGCACTATGCAACTTTTCCTATTAAACGCATTATTATTAAACTTTTCCTACTATGAACTATTAAACTTCAAGAGAAGTTTAAATGCAGATAAAATCCGTTTTCACTCCGTAATAAATTAAATGTCGGCTAGTAAGGCAGTTAGGACAAATTTCATGCATAATTAATAGCCAATGTGAACTATCCAACTAATAAACCGATTGAGAGTGCATTAGTGTAACTTTTGTAAAGCACCACCAGGTCGACATAGTACAGCTTACCTCCGAGGTACAGTCTTACAATTTTTATAAGAGATAAAGATTGATAATTTACGTTATTATTACATTATTTTAAATGTATGTTTATAAAAACAATTTTGTATTATTTTGAAGTAAGACGTTCCTGGCATGGCGTTAATTTATATTGGATGATTGATTGTATGTATATATAACTGAATTCTGGAAACAGATGATTTATAATTAATTTGGAATAATTACCGGAAAGTTATTCATTAATATCTTCATCAGTCGTTTTATTTTTTATTACATATTTTTATTAGTTATTCTTAAACATTTACCCATAAAACCTCCACCGGTTAAAACACGTGAAGGGTCTTTATTACAGTAAACATCGGAGGTCCAGCTTTATAATTTCTATAATAGATAATGATTAATAATTAACATAATATTTTTTAATACACTTTTGTACATTTTTAAAGTAAGACGTTAGTTTGAATACATTGCATGACTGTATGTATATATGACATAATGCTGGAAACAGATTATTTATAATTATTTTAGAACAATTATCGGAAAAGTAATGCATTAATATGTTTGCATAAAATATATGCATTAATATATATTCAGTCATTTATTTTTTGTATTACATATTTTTATTAATTACTCTGTTTAAGATAATAAACCCATAAAACATGTAACACTACAACCCATGAAGGATCTTGGGTTCAGTACTTGGCAAAGAACGTACTATTTCTAGACCAACGGTTGTGCAAGGAGGTGATTCGGCTGAGATCACGCTCAACCGCCAGGTTTTTCTCCAATTAATAGAGGCTGAGTGAGCCTCAGGAGATCGATCCACGGCTGATAACAGAATATATAATTATTTGTCACAGCCGGTTTCGAACCTGGGACCAGAAGCACTGCTTCTGGTCCCAGGTTACTGGCCTTACTACTGAGCTACACCGATCCCTTTACCCTTAAAAACGATTTTAAATATTTCCATTCAAATAGAATTATTATTATAAATAACTACAGTTTACTGAAAAATAATCAATAATAAAAAAAAAAGAAGGTTGAATTTACGAGTGAAATGTAAAAAACGCCAATTTCGTAATACCTAATTTCATGCTTTCACCCTGAAACTTCAGAGGAAATGTCTTGGAAGCTGTTCTCGGCTTAAATCATGCTTTCCATTTAAGCCCCTTATAAAATTAAGCCGCTACTTGAAACTTTCGGTAAGAATCTGCTGTAATTACAAAAGTTTCGAGATTTCTACAAAAATGGAATCAAAGGTCTTAAGCCTTTGAAGTTATTAAATACACGCTGCGACATGTAGACTGAAGCAATAAATTTTTACTTATCTTTTCATAATTATGTATTCAAATAAATAAATTAATAAACAGTATTATATATTATTTTTAAAATGTGTCAATCGTCTTGACTGAAGAAAAAGATTATAAGCCCGTTGTCAAATATCTCCTAACAATGATATCTATGATGTGTATCTATATCATTATTTATTTTATGTCATTTTCCTAGATACTTAATATCAAATAATCAAATCGAATCGTTGCCTCTCTAAAACCCTACTAAGTTTTCTATTTGCATGAAAGAAGAAAGGTTTGTTTCAGTTCTATCTATTAAAAGTCTCATTACAATTTTTGATTATTCTTAATTTCCAAAATTAAATTACATACTATGATTTGTGGTAATGAAATAATTATCCATAATTCATGATTCCACAACAATATGTACGCATGCGCCTAAAAATGACATTTTATTTATTTGAAATCAACATATGAATTAGTGTACGCGATTGAAAGAAAGCAACACAAATAAAAATATTTTTTTAATAATTGAAGATCATATATTTGCCAAGATAGCTGAGCTGTCTGTAGTTATGTAGAGGGAGAAGATTTTCGTTCCTTTAAGCTTAAACTCCCGGCGTAGGCTCCGCCCATAAGATTTTCCCTTAAGTTTTTGGAATATACTTGTTGATTCAAATGACTATTTATCTGAAATGAATGTTTTTCTTTCTTTAAATGTATTTAAAGTTTCAAAAACTCTGGATGATTTTGATGAAAATGTTATTATAGTATAATTTAAAAATTTTTATTTAGAAAAACATTTTGAAATACTAAATTTAAATAATTATTTTTCATGATTTGTTTTTCTTATAATCTACATTTCTAATAACACAAAATGCATATGATTTTAATATTCCAGTATTATTAATAATTACAGTATTTATTAATAATACAGGAATTTTAAAATTTTATTTCTATTGAATTCATAAAACAACTTTGAGTTTTAAGACGATTTTGTAGACAAAACCAATACTTTTCTTTTTTAATAAAAAAAAAAAAAAAATGTACAACTCGGTAAGGAAAAACTAAAATTATCAAAAAAATAAAGTTCCATTACTCACCAAAACAAAATAAATTTATAATGTAGCTTAAGTTTGGGCTTTTTGTGCTTGTTTATAGGATGTTTATTTAAACTTAAGTTGTTGTTTTGATTTATTATTTTAAATAATAGACCTTTGCAAGCGACCGAAGAGATTTTTTTTTAACCTCCCCTCAAAATTTGAGGTTTTACGTTTCAAGATATGTAGAATCCAAATACCGAATAAAAAAAAAATTCGTCCGTCAACCGTTCGCGGCTTTTCCCCGAGACTACTTTACTGGATCGATTTTCTTGAGATTCGGTACAGGTCACCCCAGTATGATCCTCAAAACTCGACATTACCATCCGTTTGTTTCAAAATGGCGGCCGATTAGAAATCTCATAAGCCCACAACTTGACCATTTATAAAGATAGAGGAGAAATGTAAAGTTTTTTGGAATCAGCATAACAAGGCATTAAAATAAATAAATAAAAAAATGAAAAACAAAATTTATAACTATACTTTGTTTTTAATTTACTTAATATATTATTTTTTTTGTTTATATATTATTTTAATATATTTTTTCCTATAAATATGATGTGCTTTAACAGAATTATCTATATTTCTAATCGCCTCTAAATTGTTGTGGAGTGTGATATTTAACAATAAAAAACACTTTAATATATTAATTTCCTATTTGGATTCACTTAACTTATCGTTAGATAATGGATTGATTCCTCAAATTTAATCCAAATCGAATAAGTAGTTAAAGAGAAGTATTCGTTCAAGAGACGGCAGTTACAGAACGAATTTTTTTTTTTTTTTTTATAAATTTAATTTTCTGAACTCAAAAGTTCCCTAAAAGATGAAAAGTCGTGAATTGAAAAATAAAGTACATTATCAGAGATATAATTACAGACGACTTTAATCTCATCTTGGAAGAGGAAATCGAAGAAAAGGTAATACCGACGAGGTGAGGATCTCTGGGGAATGGCTTTTACGAATTCAAAGCTATTTCCTATAATTGTTTGGGAAGGGAGCCCTCCAAACGTTCCCAATTTCCGGTGCTTTGAGATTTGGGAAGTTACTTCAAGTCCAGAGCCGGTACCACATGGGACTCCCAACCTTCTTATCAGCGCTTCCTGTCTTATCTTCTCAATCTCAGGGTCAGTTAACTCCTTAGTCCTAATATTCAAACTACGAAAATGAATAACAGAAAGTCTCCAAATTGTCGGTAGACAAAAATTTAATCAATTATGACCAATGGCCTTTAAAATATTCTGTATATCGTCGCGTAAGTTATGATACTTCATAAGTCCGAAAAAATCAATAATATTATCTTTAGAGCATTTAAAAAATCAACGCTTCATTCAAGAGATATTCCGTAATTCTGAAAAAATTGCACATCTATCCCACTAAGCGATGATGAAAACGAGAAAATAAGTAAATTAGAATACAGAAAATAAAATTTTAAAACTTTTTTCTTCGTCTTGTAAAATTGACTTTTTTGAGTCATTGATTTTTCTCAAGCCAATGCTCAAAACAGTATACCTTCAAGCCACTGCTCAAAACAATATACCTATGTCACCAAACGTATTACTGACTCCATTTATTAATTTTCCAGTCCAAACACGATACATAGAATATATAGAAATGTGTAACATGTCTAATGATCTATAAGATGGCGTCCAAGCAACATTTAAATTGATTTTTTTAATCTATGTTTTAACTTCCTTTAACTCTCTAAGATTTTGGTAATTTCTCACCAAATCAGATTTTTATTTATAGAAATATTCATGGATTAGTACTTGATGCTGCTGTTCAAAGAAACTTTCGAAGTTAGAAGACCGTATGTGTCTTATCACACTCACGTACGGTTTCAAATGCGTAGAATTATTTATAGTGTTTATTTTCGAGTGATAAAAAATTCGTGTTCCTGTTGAAATAAATTGAATTCATTGAAAGTTAGCTAATGTACAATACATAGGCCGATAATAGGAGAAGTAATAAACTGAAGCTATTTTTATATTGCTTATAATAAAGCGAAATTTATTAATTCAGGTCAATATTCGTAACGGCCATAAAACTTCAAGATGATACCAATTAATGTTTACGATGTCTTTAATAAAATAAAAGGCAAGCGATATAAATTCTTGTCTCGAAAAATATAATTTATGTGAACGAAAATAATTAAAAAACAAAACAAAAAAAATTAAAAAAGAAAAAGATAGAACATGTAAGATACAAAAATATTGAGCTGATTAGCAAAGTTGAAGCTTGTGCATTAAAAACTATTATTCACTTCAGATCTAGATGTTAATCTTAAATTGAAATTTTGTCATTAGCGAGCATCTATTTGGAAAGAAAGAAGGTGTTGGAAAAGGAGGAATTTGAATGAGGATAGAGAAGAAGCATGGCGGATATCAGATGGAGCGGAATATATTGTTGTATTTTATATTTAAAAATTGTCATTATCTTATTTTATATTATCTTGTTTTTTTTCCTACTAAGCCCTAATGAAGGCCAATAACGTTGATCGAAAAGCGCGCCATCAAAGTGCTCCTTGAAAAAAACAAATAGCAGATGAATCGTGGACGATCAAAAACGTCGCTCTGCTTCAAAACGTAAGTGATACTTATTTATTTATTTTTTTTTTTTTAGCATGTTCATTAAGGATTTAATCAATTTTAATGCATTGCAAATATGAGATGAAAATAATGAGCATTGGGGTTATGAGGCGATTGAGGAAGTATATAACGAAGTCAGGCGTTTTGTTTTTATTAATATAATTTCCAAAAAGTTTTGCCTGTGAGGAGCCCAATTTTGCAAATTTTTCTTATTAGTCCGCGTTCGTTTGAAGAAATATTCTTTTTTTTTTACAGAATCTCCCTATTTCTTTTGATTTATTTTGTAGAATAAAAATATAAAAACTTTTAGTAAATTAGAGAATCGGTTCATTTAATTTAAGAACCTCCTACCTAAACCCCTCCTCCTCCTCCTGAAAAAAGGTACATAAATAGAATAAGATAATCCAGAAGCCACTCAACTCTCATTTATTTACAATAAATCGGAACCTAATAAATATAAAAACCAGCTGACTGGTCCTCCTTTAACTGGCTATTATAGCGGGCGTTTATTCCCGCGCGCGGTGTTAATAATTGACCGCCAGCCAGTTTCCCGCCGAAATGGTCCTCCCCTGAAATAAATTGAAAGAGCCGAACCGGCAAATTAGCTCTTCTCATAACTTTACCTCTCCTCCCCCCCCCCCTTAGCCCTCTTCTGATATTCTTCCTTTTTTTTTCTTCTTTTAATTTTTTTTTTACACCCTATCTCTTTTCCCAACCAACTAAAATTGAAGCTTTAAAATTATTGTAGTGAGGTCAACACTTATTTTTTGTATTCCAGTGTTCCCATTGTTACATTGCTTGAGAATAATGTTCCCAGTCACGGTAGCGACTTAACAGGTGTCGATCTTTTCGAATCATCAATGCTTTTCATTATAACCATTGATGATACGTCCTCTCAGGTTTTTGATGAAGAAAATCATATAAACATATATTTTTATTACTATAATTTTATTAATCAAAACAATTTAATAGAGGGCAGAAAGATAATTTGGATTCATCCCCAGTGGGCTTTTTGTGGGCTATTAACATTGGCTGTTGTTTGTTTTAACCTTCTACTTTTTTAATTCATTTTATTTTTCATGTTATTAATATATTGCATTTACATTTAAAGATAATTATTTTTAATGTAAATTAATTTGAATAAAATTTCTTAAGAAGGAAATATAAACAATCCTTTTTTTGTTATTTATTTAGAGTTTTTTTTAACCCATCTTGTTAGCAGCCCTTTGTTCGTTTGTAAGCGCTACCCGCGAAAACTACTGAACCAATCTTTATAAAATTTTAACCATATAATTTTCATGGTTCTTAGATAGTTTTTCGATAATAAAATTTATCGAAATCGATATTGCGGCTACGCAAAAGCCGAAAAAAACACTTCTATATTTCTAATTTATAAGACTGATAAATGATTTGCCACTTTTATAAATTTGTTTTTATTGAAAACTAGTTTATACTCCATAACTCTGTTAAAAATATCAGAGCCACCTTCAACCAATACCAGTCCTGGGGTTCATCTGAACAGTTCCAGAGTTTTCGCGAACCCTTGCATTTAAAAACCCGTCAGGCACTTGTATCTTCTTTTGTTTCTCCCTACTTAAGTGGAATTAAAGCGTCCTATTGGTTTATAAGATTTATCTTTAGGGTTTTCCCAGAAATACTCATTTCTCTAATTATTATATCGAGTTGAAGTGGCTTTATCCTTCTCTCCGACGGCAATACTTCATTGGCTCTTAACTATTCCCAATCCCCAACCAATCAATATTGATACTCAATGAAATAGAACTTTTCTTTGAGAAATCCTACTCCTTTTGGAATTTCTTGCCTTTCCGTAAAGCCTCTTTTCCCCATCTTCATTCAAACATCAACTGTTTCTTCATCTCCTTAAATCGCAATCCACCGATCAAATGTAAGATGTAGGTATAAATTATTCGATTACCTATTATTCAAATAACCTGATAAGCAGTGAGCACACATACCATAAGCACTCACCCATGTTCATAATTGTTAGGGATTGATAAATGATTTGCCACTACAATAATTTTGCTTTATTGAAAACTAGTTTCGAATGTTATACATTCATCTTCACTTCTAAAAACACACATAAATTCAAAAATAAGCAATTCAAAATAAAGCTTGGTATTATTATACATATTAAATTAAATGCAATATAAAATATAGTATAAATGTAATATTAATTTAATATGCATAATAATACCAAACTGTATTTTGAATTGCTTCTTTTTTAATTTTTGTGTATTTTTAGAACTGAAGATGAATGTATAAAATTCGAAACTAGTTTTGGATAAAAACAAAATTATAGAAGTGGCAAATCATTTATCAATCCTCAATTAGATTGATCCTTCTATACCATAATGGGGATTTAAATTCATTATTTTTATTCTTAGGGGACTTGGTCCCAGAATAAAGTTAATTTAAAGTTTTTTATAGAAGCAGAGATAAAGAGTACGCAGGGTTTTGTTGATTACGTACCAAGGAACTTCTGTTATTAGTCTTAAAATTTTGGATTATTTAAAAAAGAGTAATGTAATTTCAGCCGTTTGTTTAGAACCTTTCATTTTATATAGTAATTGGTATTTTAAAGTAAGTGAGGTTGGGCAGTGTGGTTATGGTGTATAGGAAAAATTGTTGAATCGTCAACAACGGTGGAAGTTTATTATTAAAATTTTGTTTCATTACTCTGCACCAAACCGAGTTTCCTTTCTTCATTAATACTTAATTAATTTTATAAAAAATGTTCCCATATCGCCATGAAAGAAAACTATTTAGATCCGGGGATACTGGTACGTTCAAATACGTTCAGCAATCTGGTACGTTCTACCCAGAAGTTGTTACCTAGTTCGAATCCCGTCTCTGAATGTGAACTCTTAATTCTTGGTCCGCGTATGGAATTAGTGAAAATGTACAAAATATAACAAAAATAAATTAAATAAAAAAAGAAAACTTATACACAAGAAGAAGAAAAGTGAAAATACATAGGTGAGGGTGGTCCCAATCAAGAAACCAGTGGAGACACGGCTATTTCACAAAATATATTTATATAAGAGAGAAAAAGCTCAAAAAGAGATATGAAATAATTGTTAGGATACAAATGGAAAGTTCCAAATAAGAAACCTAGATTCTCAAAAATACGGAAAGCAATTAACCTGCATATTTATATAAAATATATATATATATGAAGAATACATAAATGTACAATTAACATAAACCGAAGTTAATAATCTCTAACGAATAAAAGAGTATCTGAGGAAAAATAATTTTTGAAGTCTAGTATCTGTAAATTGACCAGTGGCAAATTAGAAATACCAAATTTCCACTTGTATTGAATTTTGTTTACACACGTTGTTTGCACAAGAATAACAAACAACCGAGCACATGTCTTCGAGTGAATTCTATCTTAAGCGAAATTCCACCAAATCGTTTCGTAAGAGGTTGTTCTCTGAGAAATCCGAAACCGTAATGGAGGCGATGGAGTCGATTACAGAACAAAACATAGCAGCTCTCTTCTTCTTGTTTGGTGTTTGTCAAAGGGGGTATAGAAGATAGTCTTAAACATCAGTAAATATTTTTAGAAACGGATAGCAACTAGGATAAAATGCCATAAGCTATTACGATAATATCAACATTTTTCATTTTAGCTGAAGAATTCGTAATTAATAATTTTAACAATAATAATAATATCTGAAACAATTTTAACAACTCTACTCGTTAGTTCTTTTCTAAGCGGGTATATAGGTTTATATATTTCAATAATTTTATTCTAACATTTTCATGCAGAAAAACAAATCAAGTATATTTTGCTATGTTGAATCACATTTATTATGTCGACAAAACTTACTGCACAGCAGCTATTTCCTTAAAGCGATTACCCTATCGTTTATTGTGGTGCTGGACCAATTACTTTTGAGAATAAAGGTAGAGCTAATACAAATATTATCAAATTTTCTAACATTAGTCTAAGTTCTTTTCATTTGTAGGGCAACTATGGCCAAATAAATCCATGGCCATTTTCACACTGTGATCAACATATGATTATTGATTTAGTGATGTGCAGAGGACTCTTGCTAATCCGAACTTCGCTAATCCGAACCGTTCCACAGTCCTAAAAAAATAAAACAGGTTTTATGAAGATTAGATTTGAAGCATGCATTAAATGATCCGTACGGATTACACCGGTACATTAAAAAGGTACTGTAAAATATCATCCAAAAGGGAAGTATTTTAAAATCGAACGGTACTTGAACGGCAACTGAAAAACGCCCTAAATTTGGTCATTCTCGTACCGTTGGGCGGTAATAAATTTGACTGATGGTATTGAAAATACCATAAACTGTCACAGCACACATTTTAATAACATATAATTTAACGAATTCGGCTTTGTTCTCACGGTCGGACACGCACCTTTTAATTTTACATTTTTTGCTTTTAGCCATAATAATAATATTCTACATGTTCAAAACTTTAATAAGGACTCACGAACATAATTTTTTTTTAAAGCTTTTTTCAGTGCTGAAACTAGAATTTTCGTCAGGAGGGAAGCCTAATTATACCGCCTCTGCTTTCATTCCCTCCCACTCCTATATAACAATAACAATTTTATAACAGCATTTCAGACAATACATTTTGAAATAAATTTATAACATTTATTAATTTTATTGATTGAATTAGAGTCAAAACAATCAGAACGCATATATAAACATTTTTATTTAACCTAAAAATAAAATGTCGTGCTCTTTTAGCTCTCTCTCTCTAATTCCGGCCCTGTGCTTTTGTGAGATATGGACTATGAGACCTCTAATTTTGGGACAAAAAGTCCGATGTTCATGTCGAGTTTCGAGGAACATCCTGGGATGTCCTATGACAAGGGTGGCAAATTAAAAAAATCTGGTACGGTGCGCGCATCACATAACTTTCCCTTACCGTCCTATAATAATTATTTTTTAAATATAATTTTAAAGAATTTGCATAAACAATAATTGAATTAAACTCAGCAGAATTCACTTCTTCACATCTTCTCCCACTTACGAAAAATAAACCAGTTTTTAAACAATTTTAGTACAACAATTCTGTGCACTACCTAAGTTTGTCAAGTTGAAAATATATTTTAAAAGTTTCGGTTTATTTTCCATGGAAACATTTTGTTTCCATTAAATAATATAAAAGTAGAAATTATCAAGTTAATTTTCTGCTTTTGTATTCTTGAATTACATTATTACAGAGCGTATTGTTGGCAAGAGATTGGCGGACTGGTGGGAGGAGGTTCGGTCGCATCCGTCTCCTTTTGTATACGCTCGGTTATCAATCTAGGGTCTTCTCATAAGATACCCTGAATCTTTGCTAATAATGGTCCGATTTTGATGATACTTCTTTTTTTGTTTTTTTAGATAATATAATAATAACCTTTCATATAATTCTTTACATAATTTACTTTAAATTGCGTATTTTTAAGTTAAGCGCAAATAAAATATTCTTTTCATCATAACTTTTTTTCTGAATTTTCTCGAGATGTACTACATAAATGAAAAGTTAAAGACCTTTATGAACAATAATTTAGGCAAGTTTCATCAAAATTGTTAGAGTCGTTTTCGAGAAGATTGTAAAAAAAGTGTAAAATCGATTATATAAAGTGGCACTTACGGTTAGTCGATATTGACGAAAAAGTTGCTTTAACATCACATGCATGTGCCTACTCTAAATACGTAATTTCAGTATCGTACAACTTCTCGTTTTTGAGCTAGGCTGTTCACATACATAAAGTCTCACAGACACACAGGCTCACAGATACACAGACCATTTTGTGAGACTTGGTTATTTGAGCTCAGGGAACCTTAATACGTGTGTTTCCGTTTAAAACTCCTATTCGAAAATTTTCACGATCGCAATACATCCTCTTACTATATACTTCGTAAGGGAAAGTGAAAATGGAGCCATTAATCTTAACTAATGTTACTCAACTGTTAACAAAGCTCAAATTTTGAAAGGAGGGCGTCAAACTGTTTTTCAAACCAAAAACAATTGTATGGATGTGTAATAGGAGGAAATATTTAAAAATTATAATAATAAAAATATTAAATTTCCTTTAATCTACCTTGAAATCCATTTTTATGAAAATATTGTCAATTAAACTAGGTACGTAATATCAAAATAATAATAACATTACGTACCGAACTTCTCTTTCTACAGGTCCAGACGTATGTAAATATCTATACTTTTATATATAATTTTTATACAAACATACTTTAGCATTGTTTACAAGCGTTATATTTTAGATTACCCCCTCCCTCCTTTGATCAAAAGACAAAACTAAACATGGCTCTCCTCTATTTTACGCTTCTCGAAGACTAATATAAGAATTAAAAAGGTGAATTTTCTTCTACGGTCGGTAAGGGATTTTTCTCGAAGGTGAATAACAATTTATTGGTAATTGATTCCAAGAGGTGAAAGACGACGTAGCTAAATTGGCCCAACGGATTATACACGGTAAGAGATAGCGATGTAGGCTGAGCCCAGCTTTATCCGGATTACCTGGGACTTTTATTAGAAGCAGGAATTATAGGGGATTTGGGATGGCAACTTATATATAGTCTCCTATAATCAGGTGATATTTCAGCGATGACTTTATTTAAGGAGTGTAAAGTGTCTGGTATAGGGCGAAAAATGCTTCCCCTAACAGCCCGCCATACTTCAAGGTGCCAAGTATGGCGTTAAGATAGCGTCACACCAGTGTTAAATCTTTATAATAATTTATTAATACTATAGCCAACACTTTTATTTTTAAAAAAAAGACGGATAAAAAAAATAATTATAAATTTTGGAAAATGAATCCCATTGTTCAGATAGATAATATTACAAATAGGTAATAATTGACAGCCCAGATAAAACGGAACCTTTCCTTAAATTACAATGGGGCCGCGGAAATTCAAATATACATTCTGTTAGGGTAGTTACAAGCTAACATCAAACAATAAAATACTAAATAAAAATTCAGATGATGAAAATTATTTATAAAACCAAATTTTTCTTTTATATAACTTTTTATATATAATAACTTTTTTTATATTACTTTCTTTAATAAAACCAAAAGTTCTTGCTATCAGCAGCAGAATCGGTTCTTACTCACAAATGCTTTCCATGACCGTCTTCTCTTCCAAGACATGAACATTCATAAACTAAACCATTGGTTTCCTATAGCCAAATTAAAGTAATTTCAAATCCTTCATGAAACAAAAACCCTAAAGTTGAAGTAGAAGCGGGACTACAGATTACACAGAATGAGGGCGAACATGATCCTTGCTACTTGAATTGTACAAAAGAAATACTTTATCAGGATTTTCATAATAATTATGAAAATCCTAATGAAATATTTCTTTATTATTACTAAAGTGACTTGTAATTGTAATTTTATTTTAATTCATTGCCATGTCCATATGTAATTTCTAGTAAGAGTCGAAAATGAACCCTAATTATATATAAATATATACAATATATATATTTATAACGTGGGACTTCTGATGTAATTGTAGCTAAAAAGGTTTTGGTTGTATAATTGGTTGTATTAAAATCAACCAATTTTATTTTATTATTCTAAATTTTGAATGATTACTTTATTTTCGATGGTATAAACGGCCACATATTATTACTGGCTTTTGTTCACTTGTAATTTTTAACAATTTTTCATTCCAACCATTTAAATCAAATCCGGTAGGTTTGCAGAGATAAATCTTGACACTCTAACTTTTATTCAAACATGTTTTTTTTTTCAAGTCAAAAAATAATAAAATATATTAGAAATGGTTATTTGACAGTAAAAATCTTTCAATAAACTGTCGATTACCCGTCGGCTGCATGCATAGTGGTCATCATTAAGAAACTCACATTACTTACAGGAGATTTACAGTCCTAGCTAGTGCACTAATAAGGATACACCTGTACAGGTAAGTTTACACCCTCCTCCTCCATCCAGTTAATAATGAAGGGAGTGTCAATAACTTGCGCCCCCCCCCCTCTTGTCTTCCCAAGCGCCCCATTACACTATATGCAGTTGTCTCTGGTCATGGCTAGACCACTTTCAGTCATATCGTTATCATCTTTTACTCAAATCCACAATTACGTCTGAATCCAGATCCTCTAGAAATAATCTAAAAATGCTTTTAACCTCAGTGGTTTTACTAAACATTTCGAATTCTTATGTTTTTAAGATAAACCCGTGATTTCGTATATGTGTAATAGAGATGTTCGTTAATTATAAACTTTTCATAAAGTTTCACAATTTCATATGAAAACGGTGGTTCGGATTCTTCTTCAATTATTTGATGACTCTAGAGATGGATGATTTATTTTAATCAGATTTAAAAATATCCGTGTTCTATATTTTTTAAACTAATAAGGAATTTTTATTAAAAATATCAATAAAAAATCAATCCAAAGTTAGCAACAATTTTAATATTTTTTATTGCGCCTTCTTTTCAACAAACCTTTTTCATATTTGATAAAAATTATTACACAAATTTTAATCTAATTTATTTAAGTAGCTTAAGATTAAGAAAATATATGATGATTTGAGACTATTTATCCGTTAAAACCTTAATAATTTATAGAAAACGACTGTAGTTCAATAAAAACCGATAATACCAAAAACATAAATTGGGCTTGCCCTTTTTCGAGAGGATTCGCCGGCAAACCTACAAAAATGATGTAACGGATTATTAATTTAATTAATTAACCTGATTAATAGGGCTATTATTCCAAAAACAAGCGAAACTGAAATAGACACTTTCAAGGATGTAAAGAGTTTAAAATAGAGAGGAGGGGACCAAGTTTCTAAATTTAATTTCTTTCGTGTAGAGGGGGAGCGGCGTTATAGAATAATTTACGGTAAAATTGAAAAGAATGCAATATATTTTTATGAACATGTAAAAAAAAAATATATTAAATAGTTTGCGAGAATTATCAGCGAAATATATATATATATATATATATATTCTATGTATGCGGAAAACTGTCCCATATTTCCCCTCCACCTTGCAATGTCCTTGGTCACTTTTCTTTTTGTTATATTGGTTTGAATAAGTTTATATATCATTTACCGCACTAACCAGGATACTCCAATTTTCTTATTGAAGCATTATTTTAGTTATAATTAAAAATATATTTCAATGTAACTCCAATTCTAGCAAGATCACTAAAGAGGGGAGGAATTTAAAGACCAATTTATTACTAAATACTTCTAGTTGGCTGATGAGACCATATGTAACATGTTTCGTCAAACACTTGGCTTGTCTGAGCTTCTGAACTTGAAAACTTTTTATTGAAAAATTTAAGTGAGCCTTTTATTTCATTTAAAAAATCCAAATCTTCATTTAAAATCTTCTGTATCAAATAAAGAAAATTTTTTTGAGAAAAAATAAATCTTATATAGCCATCGTGTTCAATATTTGTTTAATCTTGGTGCGTTGTAAGATCAGAAGAAAGATGAATGATTAGCAAATAGGCAACATAAGAAATAAAAAAATGATGAAGGATATTTAGCGATGAGTTCGAATTTTTCTTTGTAGGGCACGAGCCAAGTACTAACATACTTTCAAGATGGACACCGACAATTTACCATGCCTAGTAAGGCTATTAGTTTGCCTACACAAGCTTCCACCGTCGAAATGTTTCCAATGTATTCGTAATAAGTTGATTTTGAATTTTACTATGTGTGGTTTATTATTGAATCTCATTTACGATCTGAGAGTCTGTCAATCTGCCATATTTCCTTTGGTCTCATTCTCGCTCCCTATCTTAGGTGGGTGCAAAAATTGGTAAATTTGGTTCATGTTTCTATGAATGGATACTAATGAGGACCAGGCTGCTTTAGTACAGTCTATGTAAAACATACAGCCTCCTCAAGTTCCTTCTAATTATTAATGGGCATAGAAACTGAGAGAAAGGTGTTCAGGATATTCTCGAACGCATTCTAATTCATCTCGTCGTTGCACAGTGCGGCGCTCTTACGGTCGAAGTGGACAAAAGTCATTTTTCACAGGTTTTTAAAGAAAACTTCAAGCTGATAATTAAAAAACATATATTAAGAGTTTTGAATAAAAATTAAGTTTTTTAGAGTTAAAAAAATAATAATTAAGATCACATTTTTTTTTTTTTTTTTGCAATACATGAATTGATTAAATTACATCTGAAAATTATATTGAGTCGCTGCTCGTTGACTCTCTTCGGATGACGTATATGAGGATAAGTTCTCCAATTCAAATTGGAGTGAATTCAAAGAGTCGTCATCGTCTAAAAGATATTTTTTAATGTCCTCTAAATTAAATTTAGAATTTGAGTGGCTTACTTTCCTGCTTGAGGAAATTAAAGGGTCCGAAGATATTAAAAGATGATTTACAGATTAATGTTAAATCAGTATAATCATTCAAATCGACCGTTTTCACAATACTTTCGCAAGTCTTGTTTAACAAATCTTGCAATTTTACCTCTGCAGAGATATCCGTTGCTGATACAATTGGCAAAAACGATTTTTTCATCTGTCGAAGAGCCTTAACACTTGGAAGCTGGTTGGCCAACGAACCAAACGACCGAAGAATTTGATATTTTCTTTCGGACAAATCTAAGTCTAATATCAATGAAATTATCTGATGTGGCGCAACCCTCGACTGACAATCTATCGCGACTGATTTGTTTTCACATCTTCTTGTTAGCTCAGCAGCGAATACTAATTCCGCGGAAGGTCTTGAGAGTAGATCTTTAACTCTTCTGGTTTTAGTTTTTTGAGATGCTTTCTCGAAATGAACAGGAGGTCTTCCCAAGCTTGAAAAAGAGTTTTCATTTGGAACGGTGGATTCCCTATTCGGAAGTATTCTTGACAGCTCTGTCGGCTTAAACATATCATTATTTAACCATACACTGTGATGACGTTTCAAAATTTCCCGCTGACGAGCACACGATTGCCATTTCCTTCTCAACGCCCAGTCATACTTTTCTGCCGTTTTTTGAACTAACTGGTGTATGGAATCTGAAGGTGCAGAAAAGTGTAAACGGTCCACGATAGCTGCGTAAACAGCTGAAACTCTGTCCGGACCTTTTGACTTTATCCAAGTTTCCAGAAAGTCAATGTTTTTTAGGTTTATGTTTTCTGGAACAAACAAACACAGAACCATTCAAAGCAGTTTAAGGCAGGAAAGATTTGCATATTTATGATGTATAATTGTTATTAAATCAAAATATTTCAGAAACTAAGAATGTTTTGGATCGAAATTGAAAAATGTTAATTTGAAGTTTTTTTAAATGTTATTTAAAGATATTAATGAAGAAATGTTATTCCAAAGTATTAACGAAAAAATAAATATTATTTACCTTCTTCGATGCCTTCCATACTAAAAATTCATTAGAAGTTGAATTATACTTAACATGAAAGAAGGGCCTACTAAATTGAAATTGTTTCGTTGAGAAAGATAAACGTTTTGCCATTTGTTCTAACATGATTTCTATCCTTTGTTTTTGTAATATTGGATTAAAAGCTCCTATTCCATATCACTGAGGTCACTATGAAAGGATTACTAAACAAAAACAAGTTGAAAAAAATAATCCTATTTTCGACTTTTGTCCACAGGCTGCCGCACTGTGCGTTGGTGAAGGAAGTTTTTTTTCTTCTTTTTTTACCTTCATAAGACTTCTCACGCAATAATCGCTGGTGGCAAGGACAATTTAAGTGGTTAGCGAACAAAGAAACAAAATCATCTTTTTAACACGTTAAATAAGGGATAACATTTTTTAAAAAATTATTATTGAATGTATCAATAAACACGATCTACAATTAATAAAAATAATTCAGGATAGTTACCGTAGTAATGGCGAAAACACTCAGTTTGCCTTGATTGCAAATAAACAGCAACAAGTTTCCAACTGAAAAATATTGACGATTTTTTTCACAATGCACAAATTTCTTATTTTTTGATTGATAAACATTTATTTGCAAAATTTTTGATGTTATGTGAATCTTTTTATCTTTATGCGAAATTGATAAAACTTTTGATTTTGGACTTTTGAACTTTATTTTCAATTTATTATTTTCTTAAGAATATATATATATATATATATATATATATATATATATATATATATATATATATATATATATATGATGTTTTGTTTGTTAAATATAATTTTGAAAATCAGTTTGTGTTTTTATGAAGACGAATCTTTAATACTAATATCATAAGATCAGGTAGTGGTTCTCAGTGACATAAACTTTGGCAACCCCTGCTCTAAATCCTATTTTTTTCCAAAACTGTTTAATTATATTAGTAAAGGAAAACTTTAAATTTTGTAAATTCTTATATTGAACAGAAAAATCTGCACATCCAAGCTGTGTACGCTAACTAATCGTTATTTTGTTTTTTTAATTCAATAGGATTTTAAATATATTCTAGCAATCTATAGTTAGGATAGTATTGGATTGTGGACAGTATTCATAATTTGTTCCTGATAATCATTAGGCCTTTGCCAGAATTACTCTGAAGGGAGAGAAGAGGGGAATCATAACCAGAAATGAAAAAAAATAAGCGAGAGAACGCCGAAAAACGGAATAAGATTTCGTGCTGGATATGATCGAGCTCCATTAAAAGCCTAATGTGCCCCGAGAGCACTCTTATACTTCCTGAATGAGCCCTATCGCCTAATCGGCCCGAGTTAGCATTGATTCCTGATGGTGGGAGGGAGGGGGGCACCTCGTCGGATAATTTGATTGGCTCCTGATTGGAGCTATACATGCCAGGCCATCCCCTGATTGGCTGATGCAGTTAGCACGAGCTACTCTACCTAATAGCCGCTGATTGGTCCATACGTGCCATCGCCTACGATTCGTCAGCGGTAGTGCCAGAAGTGCACCCGTCGGAGGAAAGTGGGTTCAATAAGTAGTCATTATAGAACGGTATTAACTAAAGAAGGATCTATAAAATAGAGTATTTCGAGATTTCAAACGATTTTTCTTCTTTATACTAAAAAATAGCATTAGTCAAAAATACAACTCAGTGAAATTAAGTTTTCGAGCAATGCATTAAAATTTCATATACTGTGAAACCAAAAATTAATCTGTTAGTAATTGGTTTCGATCACTTAAACTAACTTTTTCGTTGTTGAAGTAATTTTTTTTAATTACGATTTATATATATATATATATATATATATATATATATATATATATATATATATATATATATATATATATATATATATAATCTCCTTCAAAGAAAAAAATCCTACTTTACAGATCCTCGTTGATCCTAGAATTGAAGATAAAAGTCTAGATGAATAAGGTGCTTTCTGTAAAGAAGTATTGTTCTGAAACGTCGCACAGAAACGTTATAGAATCCAAATTAGCTGTCCATAACTATAAAAAATGGTAGTTCTAATTTTCGAATCAAAATTCCTATAATTAATAGATAATTAGTTACACCAGTCAGAAGAAGTGAGAGAGATGCGATCAAAATTGTAGACATTGAGTGAGGACTAAACAAGCAAGAGCTCGGCCAACCCACCTCTGCTCTTGTCATTTTACATCGCCTCTTCAAAGTCGTTTAACGATTTGAGGGATTTTTATTTTCATAACCGCAAGTTTTATAATGCAATGAAATTTTTGTGATAATATTATTTATTAGTTTTATGATTAATTTATGTCTCATTATTTAATAATGAAAGAATGTGGTAAGCATAAAAGTCCATATTTCATAATGAATAGTACGTTAAACGGAGACTTGTTACATTTTATTATGTCTTTTCATGTGTTACAATATTTATATATTCCTCACTGCAGGCCCATTTTTCTAGTTAAAATGAGATACGGGAAAGGCTTAAGCTCCAATAATTTGAAATTTAGATTTCAATTAATTTTGGGACGTAAACACCACCTCTATCGATTCCTGCTCACGATATTTCGAAATAAAAATGGAAATGGTCTAAAAATCGAATATTGATGACGTAAGCACCAAATACTAACGACTCTCAGGCGTCACTCGGGCCTAAACCAATGCTTAAAGCCTTAAAGATATATTGTAATTATAAAGATTTTGGCAGCTAAATAAACACCTACTGTATACTATAAAAAATTAAATTAAAAAAAATATGATGTTATTTGGAGAAAAATCTTTTCTTGTGTTTCCTGTAAAGTTTGCTAAATGGCGCTTTTGCCTTTTTTCAAAAAACGACGCCCATAAGGTGAGCACAAATTCACATATCTCAATGAGGCATTCTCTTATTCAGGTCATTTTAAACGTATTTTTATGAACGACTGTGTATCATAACCATTTGCAATAACTTCAAACGATTTTCTACGTCCTCATTCGTAAAATCCCACATTGGCCAGCTATAGACGCAGCCTTGCACCGGCCCAGGTGAGCACAAAGCCAACACAGGGATGGCCGCATCATTTGGTTGGCAGCGAACCTTTTGGAAAAGCCTTTGATAGTCCGGGCTTTATCCACGGCTGATTTCAATATCCACATCGCCCCCTGTACCGCCCTCTCCTCCCCCCCCTCCATCCGCCCTTCGCTATTCAATAGCGAGAGCGACACGCTTCGCGAGAGCGGTGTAAAAAATTCATCGAAAAAATGTTTTTGCCTCTGACCATCCGTGCACATCGGCCTTCGCTTTGGAACTGGCCGTAAAGGCAGTTTTTATGAAGTGCTTAAGTAAAAATAATATTTTATTTATGATTTCTAAAACTAAATAATTTGGAAGTAATTCAGAAAGCATACAGTAATACAGAGAATGATATATTAATAATAACTAGTATACCCGAGCGTGAACTATCGCATTAGATATCTATCCTTCTTCTAATCCCTAATACATTCCAAGTATAAGCGATATTTGTGAAAAATGTTTATTAGTATAAGCTATATAATATTACCAAGAAGGTTTATTTAAAGAACACATTTGGCGAAGCTACATAGTATATAATGAGTATATTGAAGTTAAAGTTTAAAGGTTCTTAATAAGTAATTAGCTTGCCCCACTGGAAAATATCCCTTCAGTTTAACAGTTAAGCAATAAGACTCAGTAATATCATTTTTTATACATAGTGTTCGTATTTAGCAGTGCCCTTTAGGGTTAGACATGGAAAAGAATTTTACCATTTCAAGAAACACGTGAAATGATTTTTCCCCAAATAAGAATTCTTTTTTATCGTATGCAGTAGGAGTTTATTTACCTGCCAAAACCTTTAAAATTGCACTATATTTTTAAGGCTTCTAGCACTTTCTTGGGCCAGAGTGACGACTGAGAGTTGTTAATATTTGGTGCTTTCATCATCAATATTCGATTTTTCGACCATTTCAATTTTTTTTCGATGTATCATGAGATGGAATCAATAGAGTTTATCTTTATCAATCAATTGAAACCTAAATTTCGATTTTTTGGCGCCTAAGCCTTTTTCAAAAAACGACGTCGATATAATTTCTCACTTGTTAAAATGTTTTCGTATATAATCTCAACATGTTTTTACAGGTATACAGTTGCCATAACAACGGCACGTACACAACATGGCATAGGGCCATTGCGGCCATTATCGTGCGTTATATTGATAACGGTACGTTTAAGGGCTTTAAAAAACTGGAACAGTACGTTCCATAGAACGTATATGGTCTTGTCCACGTCATAATCTTTAAAACCTGGCTCGTCCCATCTCAATCCGCCGATAAAACATCGTTGGAGTTTTGAAACCTCCCAGTTTTTCCATCACTTTTATCGTATTTAAGCCCTAATAAGAATTTGGGAATAGTAAGAAGATTCGTCACTTCTCCATAAAATTTCCTTTCATTTTCTTCAAAATCCATCGCTCCTGAGAGCCGGAAAAAGGATCTATAGTACCGTATTTTATATATAGAGAAGAGATAATAAAAAAACAAAACATGAAATAGTAATATTATACTGGATTGCAACAAAATTTTAAATAAAATCTTGGAGGACAGATATAAATATATTAACATTTATTGTTATGAAGACATCTGTTCTAAAAGTGCATGAAGCCGTCTGTTGTAAATGTTTCGATATCAAATCAGTGCCCATAAATACACGAATAACGTGTATTCAGGCTACCCAGGAATCCATTATATCTTAGGGCTCGTGAAGATGTGATGATTAAAAATGTATTTATTTTATTTGATGGCTAAGTTATACAGGCATTCGAGGTAATGAAATGTCTGATAGGGTAGGAAAAGAAGCCCTTAGGCCGGACGTTATGGTTTGCCAGAACAGGTTACTTTTACACGCAACGAATCCACACATGTTACTATTAAGACATATAATGTTGTATAGGCATTATTTTTATTAATTTATTCGAAATGACAAACTTGATAAAATCTATCAAATTTTTTTTTTTGCCTTAACTTTTGATATTCATACCTGTCAATGAGACAACCAGTGAATTTTGTTTTAAATCGTTTATAAATTCCAATTCGGGACATGAGAGAAAGACTGTCTCAAGTCCGAATTGTCGATTTTGTATAAATTGAATATAACGTGGATACATGAAATCATTTTGCAGTATCTTTATAAGCTTTCGAAATTTCTTAAGAAAGACTTAAGAAAATATGATTCTTGTTAGAATAGATTAATTGAAATAGAGCCTGAAGACTTTCTGAGCCTCATAATTGTAGGACTTAAATATTTGAATCGAGACTTAGTACTTTCTGCCGCCTCCCCCATTTACTTGGACTTGACTTCAATTGGAAGTAGCTATACCATATTATTTCTATGAGTTATTTTTTGAGTTTTAGTAACAATAAAAACAAAGCGCGTTTTATTTTATTTTTTAAAAAGAAGAAAAAAAATACAAGTTTTAATATGCTTAATATATAAGAAAATATTAAAAGTAAAATTAAAATAAATACAATATAATCATTAACTTTTTCTTATAAAATATTAAAATAAAAGTTACATTAAACTAGTTTTATTTTTCTTCTAGATTATCACAAACTGAGGCATCTATTTTCAAATAATTAAAAAAACTATGATAGCCCGAAGTAGGCCTTCTTCATCAAACTCATCAGGTCTTTATGTTTCTCTTTGCTAATTGCTCGAGCTCAGCTCTTGCTGGAATCGTATCAGGTAGCTGAGCCGCTTTTCTCATTTTAAACACGGTGCTAAGTATAAATTATTAATTTTTTTAATAATCTTGAACACTCAATGTATTAAGTCGAAGAAATATATTAATGTAATGAATAAGGAATAAAAACAGCCAAACATAGTACAGGACATCTCAACATCACATATAGCCAGAACGGAAGGTTGTAGAGCATCTTATTCAGTAGCGAAGCCGAGATTTCATTTCGGGAGAAGGAGGGTCCATCTGAGGATCTACTTGCCCTCTCTCTCCCAAGAAACCCACCCCCATCGGGGATGTAAGGGAGCCCTCTCTCCATATAATATTTTTTATGCCTAGGTATACTATTTATAAAATAACTTTCAAATAGGTTAATACAATTTTTGTTTACAGATAAGAATAAATAAAAGCTTTTTGCAATTTCGCGATGACCCCTCCTCTGGTTATGCCACTGATATCATTGGTCGAAACAGACT
Organism: Rhaphigaster nebulosa; assembly: GCA_948150685.1. NCBI lineage: Eukaryota > Metazoa > Arthropoda > Insecta > Hemiptera > Pentatomidae > Rhaphigaster > Rhaphigaster nebulosa. The sequence continues at coordinate 118,238,329 of OX411311.1, forward strand.
TACTACTGTTTGGCCCTCATTCAACACTGGACATACGACGGTTTAACTATCCATATCTCGTAAACCATTACAGAAATGATTATTTGAATAGTTTCAATAGCTTCAGTGTGTACGATTTAAGGAAGATTGACTTTTACCCCAAAATCGACAAAAAGGGACTTAAAGACAATCTGATTCTTAGTTACCGAATTAAAGAACTAGCTTTGAAAAAAATCTAAATAAAAAATAAATAAATAAGAAAGGAGAGATATGCATATAGCTAATTATATTATCACATATTAATAAGTCACCATATCGCTCTCCGTGTTTGTTTGAGATTGAATATCTTAATTGTATTTATAGATATTATTCAACTGAAATTCCTCCCCCATAATATTTTTAAATGGGATGTAATCAGTTTAAAAGAATTTTTTACTTTTCATACCTTAAAAATAGCTAAAATGTGTATTTTGCCTTTTATCACAAGAATAAATATACAATTTTGAATAAAAAAGATTTTTGCTCCTTTTAAATACAGTATCTACACAGAAAGATACAAAGGATCAGTCCACTATTTACTCCTAAAGACTCCTCGGTAAATACCATTCGTTAGAGGAGGAAGAAACGGAGAGAAGGCTAAGGATGAAGGACCTCTTAGAGAAGAGATTTTCATTACAGTCTCATTGAAGTAAGTTCTATTGACCGTGGACCGGCCGTGACCTGACTGGCTCTAGGAGTCCCCGTCTCATCAGCATCACCTCTTCTGTATTCAGCCGGCCCAGTGTCAGTTTAACGGGCTGCCAATCCTCTAAGTTAGCCTCCCTTCTTTTGTTGAGACTCAAAGAATTCCTTCTAAAGGTACAAGGTTTCTGATAATAAATTCTAAGATTTTAGCAGATTTTAATAAGATTAATATACAATTAATAATTAATAAATCACCTTTATACATTATTTGCAAATAAATAACGAATCAAATAAATTAATTGTTTTATTTATTTATTATTTTTTTCTATAGGTAGATTCGACATTATTATTGAATTAATGTCGATTACTGCAGTTGGAGGTTTTCAAATCCATATCGGAACAAGACGATCCGTTTACATTTTAAATTAAAGCATGTAAAATAAATGCGTCGATTTTTTTTAAGAACTTTTTTTAAAAATAAACAAAAGAAAAATGAGAAATAAAATATAAAATATTCTTGTGTGTATATTAAGCAATATTTGTTATATATATATATATATATATATATATATATATATATATATATATATATATATATATATATATATATGTTAGACGATTTTGCACGTCGATTCTGACCGAGATTAACAAATAAAGATATTAGTTGAGGGAAAAAAAGTTATTATGAGTGTAGCTAAACTTATGAGTTCATCTACAAAGTTCATCAACATAACTCAATACTAAAAAAAAGAGGGTTGCTTCAGATTTCTTTGGATTTACTAACATAATTCTAATAAGTTATAAATGTTATTTAATACCATTTATTAATTATATCCTCCTAATCAGCATATAATTTTAAAAAATCCAGTCTAGATATATATTCATAACCACTGTGTGAGTTTTAATTTCAAATTGCTAAGTTCCGAGTAGTTGTTGGGATGATACCATCAAACACAAGCAATAAAACATTATTACTACCCTCTGTTGATATTTCACTCGTACGTGATAGAAGTTCACTCGATAGATAGGTCTCGAACCCGCAATATATTCGACTACGAGGGGAAAGAAATGAGCCCTGCCAGACACAGGTGACTGAAGAGGGCAGGGTGTTAAATGTCGCTCCTTAGTGTGGTCAGCACTGCGCACCTCTAATACGGAGTACTACCAGCCAATTCGGACCCACGTCTTGTAGCACCATATCCAAGCTCGTTTATTGTAGTGTCTCTTCCTCGAACGTGACTCGAATCCGCTCCTCGGGGAGTAGCCACTCCGCTCTGACGGGGCATTAATAATGTGGGAGGTTACGAGTGTAGGTAATTGATTATCCGGAAAGCTCTTCTAGTTTTGTTTACTTTTGTATGATCATTAAAGTAAATTAATATAACATAAAAATAACTACAACTAAATATGAAAAAAATAATTCGTTCAATACTATCACATCCAGATAGATTTGTCTAATCATAAACTTTATTCATTATCAAAATAAATATTCATAGTTAAAAAAAAATTTCATACACACAATATTAATTTGATACACATAATATCAGGATACGCATAATTATCACGAAACTTTCATTCAAACCTAATTATGTTTTTTTAATTTTATTTCTTATTCTGGTAAGGCTTTCCCAAGGAAACTGAAATATTTAACACTCAAACATTTAAGCAGTGTCGCAGGTTTGCCAAAAATTAAAGAAAATTTTCTCTACTTTAACTTTGTTTATAATGCTGTTATCAGGAAAATGCTTTGTTTTCTAATTATAAGCGAAAAACTGGAAAAAGTTCCAACATTTTTTTTTTTAATATTTTATTTGTGTGGCCGGTGGCTGGTAAGGTGGCGAACCTGAAATTCGGATTTAGCACCTCAGAAAACATATTGAATCGTTGAGAAAAAAAATTCTATTATTTTTATTCCTAAAAACCCTTAGATGACTGGACTAAAAACATGTTCTTTATCAAACGCGCTCTCATTGTATCGCAGGTAGGTTAAAAATGTCTTTATTTCATTAAATAAACGCATTTTTAAAGAAATTTTGTCTACTTTAATTTTGTATTGAATGATAATCTTAAAAAAAGTGATTCTATTTTTGCTAGAAGTGAAACACTAAAAAAATATTTCAACATTTATTTTTTTTCTTTGGGTGGCAAACTCGAAATTCGAGTTCAGCACTCCAAAAAATATAAAATCGGCGAGAAAAAAAAACTTCTAATTATATTTTCTCCACAAAAACCTTTGTTGACTGGACTATTAGACCAAAAAAAAAATCAATTCATGGCTGGATGGCTGCTCACGGGATGACTTAGTTTTTTATTTTAGATTCAAAATAAAAGAAAGACCATCCATGCGTTGATTTTAATTGAGCTAAGAAACATACTTTCCGACTGTCTATTGATTGAGATTAACTTAAATAACCCAACCAAAATACTTTTTCAAAAACTGACGTGAAAATGAAATTTGGTTGTAAGGGTACTTCAAATAATTTAATAAATTTGCCTAGGAAGAGGATGAATTGATAACGAATATCTTAAAATTTGAATATTTCATTCATATCCTGTATTTAGCTCCTTTAATGTGTTATATTTTTTCTTTTTTATAAAATTGTCAAAAATATTTTGTTGTTGTATTCATTAAATATACCATTATGCAATGCACGTTATAATTAGTATGTTTCATGCTCGATAAAAGATTCTTTTCTTGCAGAATTACTGTAGATAGAAAATTATTCAAGATATTCCAATAATACAAGAATGATGACTGGTTAGTTATTATTAACTGCTATTTCAGAGACTTAATAGTTTGTTTAGGAATCTTCTAATAATATCCCATCAGTGATTTCTGCCTCATTTTTTGAGTATTTGCTCTTATCAATTGTACATTTATATATGCACATATACCTTGTTAAAGACTTCATTTGGATCGTTAAACCTTAACTAAACTGTTTACGCCATTTTCTTCAATAGTAGCTAATTTAATTGATACCTGATATTTCAAAATACATCTATACCAGTCCAGTTTCAAATCATAATAATATTGCCTGATTTAAATTCCTTAAACTCTCCTAAGTTCTAATCATTACTTTCATTTATCTGAACTATATTCTTATTACGTTCACTTAAGAAGAAAAAAAGAATTAAAAAGACTAATAAGAAATTAAGTCATCTTAATCCATAAAATTATATTTATATTTGCAATAGTGTACTTTATAAAACAATTAATTAACTGATTGAAACCTATTGCACCATCAAGCTCATTGGAATGTTTACTCACGAAGGTTAGTAAAGCTCTCACCGGCACTGTTACCTTACATATCACCAGTATCACCTATTTTTTAATGTGCACTGTGGAGCTTTTTATCAATGAGATCTCATATCTTCCTTTTCAACAATTATTCATCTTATTGATTTCACCAACTGATCATGAACTATTCACTATCTCAATCTAGCTACCAATCATCAGCAGGTAGGTAGAAAGGTAACTGACAGGCGACGGCAAATGTCACCACAACCTTTACCCGCAGATATAAGAAATAAGTTAATTTAAAAACCTACCGAGAAGTGGGCAGTGTGACAAAGGCAAGATGTGATCCGTCCTGGAAGATGCAATTAATTTTAAAAAACCAGTCACCCTGGGATACCGACTGGCATACCGAAAAAACGGCGGAGGCCTGAGAAGGACATCATTCGATTAGAGGATACTAATGCATTCGAAGAGATTTTCCCACCCCAGACTAGAGGTGGAACTCCTGAAAATCCCAGAATTTTCTCCCTCTATAAAACTAGTTGGAAAATCACGAAAAAGGTACCGCCCAGTGACGGAGATCTAACCAACCAACAACGTCTTTGACTCCTTAGGAAGAAAAGAGGGACCGAATCCGAGGAAGCAACGAAAAGGGACTTCTCTGGTATCTCTTGATGGCCGAAGTTCGAGGACAACTACCTTCGAGCCCTTTCCTCTGCCCTGATACAGATGTCTAGCTTCTTCATACTCCATGACTTAAAATATGCAGGGGAACCCGATGGAGAGATGCTGAAGGACCATCAACTCCAATTATTACAGATAAGATATTTATGTTAGAACAGTTAATGGCTAGGTCTTGTCTGAATCATTCCATGGTTAACAGTTTATTTTGGCAGTTTTCTCTTGTAACAGTTTATTACTTTAATTTTGATGAATAAAGATAAATGATAGGAAGGAGGTTGTTGTTTAGTAACCCATGTCCATTATTAATTTGGATATATTTGATTAAGTCGGATAGCAATACACTTGATTAGAATTATAGTTATTAGCATTATTATTAAACTTAGAAGTAGGAACATTCTCTTGGTTAATTATTAAATAATGTTAATCACAAATCAGGTCCTTGGAAAGGTATCCAATTTAGAGGAAAAAATAAGTAATTCATACTTATTTATAATCTTACATAATTTTGGGATAATCATCTTCAATGATTGCCCAATGGCATCCCTATATACAGATTAGTAAATTATCAACAAAAATATATATCAACTCAATCGAGATAAAATATAGCATTATATTAATTATTTTATTTTTCTTTATAATCCTTCTGTAAATTAATCATTTCTTTTCATTTTCAATTAAACTTTCTTTCACCAATTATTTATTTCTTTCTTCCTCTTCTTCTCTCCCCTATATATATTATATTTATCTTTATTTCCTTCTTTCAGGTTCTTTCCTTCTATCTTTCAGGTCCAATTTTATTTATTTTTACTAACAAAAAATTACAATATCCAAAGAGATCCTATAACAAGTACCAGCACAGCCTTGGCATAGTGTAAGAGCGTCCCTGGGACAATCTCGTTGTGGCCCCAATACAAACTGTAAATATTTAATCTTTATCCAGTACAATATTATGTTTAATAAAATATGCCTCCCGTTTTGCAGGGGATTTTAAATATATAATTATTGGAAAATTTATACATTAATTAATTTATCCCCCGTAAGTAATGAAGGAAAATTGACAAGAGCATCATGTAAGGGCTAAAAGTCATTCACAACAACCTTTCAGGACTGGCCGTGATACAAAGTGACTCGGAGAGGACCCCAAACCCATTTAGTATCGGAATGGGTTGAGAGCGAATAATCCGATTGCGGTGTGTCCTCTTTTTCCCTAAAAAAAAAATTCTGATTGCATCTTTCTGCAGAGTATTTTACGAAACATGATTAGGTTTTTTTTTTTTTTTTTTTTTTAATCTGTCATCGCCCGATGATATTGAAGCTACATTGATATATTTAGTTATAAAAATTCTAAGACTTGACCATATAATGCACAAGGATTATGTCCACTCTCAAAAAGATTCATCTCATTTCTAAGGATAATTTTGACTGCACCGTCCGTTATAAGAGAAAAACCCAAATAATTAGAGGATAAATTTCCTTACAAGAAAAACTTTCATAGAGTTACATTCAACATAGCGGAAACGAGACCAGGAAAATAGCCCGGAGGAGGTTCAAATAACCCAGCTTACATAACTTAATATGAACAAAGTCTGATTTTTCGTCTATTATAATGAAATATTGCGTATTTTTATAACTTTCGATAATCCCGTAAGTCATCAGCTACATTTGATGGTTGATGAAATTAAGTAAAAGGGTTGAAATTTTGTGTGTAAATTGATTTGGTTTCAGGGAAGCGCCTTTTGGAGGTCTCGACTTTTTTATCCCACCCTCCGCGGTTTTTCGAAATATTAAAGAATTTAAGGATTTTTTTTGTTCTCTAGAACACCGTCAAATTGAAGAACTACAAGATAAGGCTTGTAGAACCTTTTTAGCCTGTTTTAGTCGTATTTTTCCCAAAAATAATAGACTATTAGGCACTGTATCGAAGGTCATCAAAGAGGGGCGGGAATGTATTTGGCGTTAAGGCCTTTTGGCGATTTCAATTTTCTCAAGAAATAGTTTTGCAGATTTAAATGATGACTTATTATCATTAGAAGAACTTTATGATTTTAGAGAACAAACAAAAACTGATTTTATAAGCAATTTTATGAAGTATAATTTTATAAAGCATTACAACATGGTAGATAAATAACTGTGAAATCTTCTAAGTGAAGACTGTCTTGGAAATATCACAAGGGTGATTTCTAGCGGTAACTGTCACGCGATTATAACTAACAAAAGGATGATTCTTTTTGGAAAATTTAAATTATGTTACGATTTTTTAACACATGAGTTCCTTCCTCCAGTACAAATAAGATAAAATGTTTTTTCGAATAAAATCGATATTACAAAACTGAGATATTTTGGTCACATAGGAGGTTTCACGGCGGCCATGAAGATATGTTAATTTGTTTTAGATTAAATTTATTTTAAATGTTTTCATAATAACTGAGGAATTAAAATATGTCCTCACAACTTAACGACTTACATCCTTATTTACAGGCTAATACATATCGCCATAATAGGCAAAATGTACTAAGTGCGCGTAACAAACGCTCATTGAAGTTTGGCATATTGGATAGGAGCCTAATATTGGACGATCTGTTCTCGTCAATAGATTTCTACTTCCAATGGCAGCTTTAATTGAATGAGTCCTTCCAAACGGCCCTGTTTTCGATTTACGGCGGGAATGGATAAAAACTGATTTGCGCGCCAGAGTAATTTATCATTGGACGTATTGCAGTGACGACAGCCTGAATTAGGCCCAGCTCCGAAATCTTTGGCAGTAGTCGAGGTCCAGTATTTAAACTATTTAGTAAAATAGTACATTTTTATTAAAAATAGTAAAATTTATTTATAATTTTCATTTTTCTCACCTTTTCACTTTCTTTTTAAATACTTTATATTTTTGTTAAGAGAAGAACTCATTTCTTGTTTACTTATTTTTATTATTATTGATGTAAAAACTTATCAACTTTTATTATTGTAGTTTTTTCGCCAGATTTGCTTTACTTTATATTTGTTATTCTGAAGGGACCTAGTCCCAGAATAAAGTAAATTTTCTATCTATCTATCTAAAATAGTTAAACTAGTTTACAAATTTTCATTTTATATTGTTTTGTTTTTATTGAAAGAAAAACTTTTTTGAGCGTTTAATGGAGTTCAATTCTTACTTAACGATTATTCGAAGCAAACGATAAATCTATACTAGTGTTTCCCAAAGTATGGTAAGGGTTTCCCGTGGTGCGGGAAGAGATTGGTGAAGGTATGTACTTTCTACTTTGAACATAGACAAATAATAAAATATATTTCGTTACTTGTTTAATATGTTTAATTTTCATATGTGAAATTGCTTTTTCAGCATTTGTTGACAATAAGTCGAAAAAAATCCTTTAGCAATAGAGAGATTAAAATTAACAATCAGAGATCCAAACTACGATGGCCTGTCGTCTCAATATAAACAGTTTCATCCATCTCATTGATCCTAATATAACTTAATTATATTTCATTACTTAACGAAATATACAAAGTTACACTGGTCGACAAGTTTTTCTTCACAAGAAATATGACTAGTGACTCTAGTGTATTTTTTCATCCTGACTTAGGATATGTAGTCAGAATTTTTCCATCAACCATACTTTTCCTGAGTCAGCCAATTTTTAAAATCTGATTTTAGCGTTCTCTTTGACCAGTCATAGGAATCTAAAATCATGGCCTAAAAGTGAATCTCTTATCCCTGATCAGAAAAAAAGTGTCACATGTCCCTTTAGTGAATCCTGAAACAATGTATTTACCACCACTGCACATTAAATTAGGAGTAATGAAAAATTTCGCCAAAGCAATAGATAAACTTTCTGATGGATTCTTGTACTTGAAATTTGCCAAAGTTGATAGGAAAGGAATTTTCATAGGACCACAAATACGGCCATTGATGGATGATGAACATTTTGAAGGAGTGTTAAATCCGTTGGAAAAAAACAGCCTGGCAGTCTTTCAAAAATGTATGTTGCAATTTCCTTGGAAATCACAAAGTAGAAAACTACCGGGACATAGTGGCTCGTCTTCTGCATTCTTATAAAACTATCGGAGGCAACATGTCTTCAAAAATTCACTTCTTCCACTCTCAATTAGATTTCTTCCCGGAAAATCTTGGTGCTCTCAGCGATGAGCACGGTGAGTGGTTTTATATTCAAATTTCTGCAATGGGAAACAAGCACCGAGGCAAATGGAGTTCTAATATCCTGGTTGGCTACTGTTGGGCCACGAAGAGAGATCTTCCAGATGAAAAATATATCCTAAAATTACTATACACCAATTTTTAATAGTTTATAACAAATTCAAATAAATATCACACAAAATTCCTGCCCGATGGGGAAAAATTGAAATGATATTTGAATTCAACATGAAAACTACTTTGTAAATCTGTTATTTTATTCTTGTTAAAGAAAAATAGTTCTTTTTTGTAGACCAGTTTTATTATTTTTGTTATGAACTAAAAAAGGAAAAAAAATAAAAATTATTTTGTGAGCACGAGTGGTGATCAGTGTTACGAAAGTTATAAATAGAAACTCGAAAGCTCGAGTGGGTTGATGCATAATGCATAATGTCGAAAAAATAACATGGCGTCACTACCACATTAAAGTCGCTTGTGTGCGCTTACGCTAATGGATCTCTCAATCATGAAATTGGTGAAGGGTATCAAATAATTGGCTCAGGGATGGGTTACCGTAAAAATAACCATCCGATAGTTTAAGGGGTTTGGTCGTTAGATGAATTCTATCTATTTTTTGATAAAATGTAAAAAAAAAAAAAAAATAAAAAAAAAATAAGATTAGATATTGCTTTTAGCTGAACCCCAAGATAAGACATAGAGTATTTTATCGTGTATTTTTATCAGCTGAACTAACCTTCATAAAACAGTCTCATTGCCCTGTATTCATTATCCTAATTTGTTATGCAAATATACTATAAAAATTATTGTTATTATGGCTAAATAAAAAGTTATTGCACAAAACTGTATAATAGATAGCAAGATAGATATGGACAAGGTATTATCATGGTCATGGGTCACTGCTTTATGACTTAGTCATTTATGACCTCGCAGTTTTACGACTGAGATGGTAATCACTTACTGCAGAGTCGAAAATTCGAGCAATTTAAATTTACGACACTACCGATCCACTCCTCGTCTAATGAAACAATTTTATTAGCTCAAATTCCCGGATTTTATAGCAACGGTGAGCACTTGGGAATTTATTATCTATTTATTATAATTAAAATATTTTATTAATCTTTAGAATATTAAATAAAGCAAAGTGCTCCCTCAAAGATAAGAAAACCATTTTTATTATTTGCATTTTACTATTCAAGCATCGATAATACAACCTTCGATTATAACTTGTATTACCAATCGATAATAGAAGCATCGATTATTAGGATCACTCCTCAATATACAGGTCACAATTATACTACATATCATATCTCTAATTTTATTTAATTTACTCGGCCCGAACGAAATTTAACATCAATTCTCTTGCTAATTACGGCAATATATTTTTATCACGAACTCGGCCAAAGCGAAACATTGGATAACAAGAACTTCTTAGCAAGAATTTCTTAGCCCCGTCGAAAACAATACATTTCTTGCCACATTTTTGAAGAAATACGAATTATTCGCTTAACCCGAATCTCCAACAATTTTAGGCTATGGTAGAGAGAGATTTCCGGCTAACAAGAACTTATGTAGGATTATCAATTTGCCGAGTGATGAATCCGTGTTCGGAGCACCAAATAATAAAGTCGATTTTGCAAGTCTTACAAAGTACTTTATTAGTCTAAGATACGGAATGATATAACGTGCACTATCTAATGACATAATCGACTGGCATGGAAAAACAACTGCCGGACAAGAGACGATCTCACATTATTTCAGATAAGTTTATATACATACTAAAAAGGAAGAGATGTTAAGGATAACACATTTTGTTGACCTTGCTGACAGGAGGGACCTGGACAAGGAATTAATGCCATCTCTTATTGGATTATAAACCTCTCTCATAACTATAACTTCCTTGATAATAAGCCATTTGATAACTGTAGTGTAAACGATTCTTAATAATCCTTAACTACAATATGCATGGCTCTTATTATATAAATTATAATATAATAATTAAACACCTGCTATTTACGCTCCTATAAAGGAGGCTTTATTATCCATTTACTGTTCATGGGACTCTGATTTGCCTATTTTCGAAGAATCGCCCGTTTAATACTATATGGAATAATATGGTTCATTTGCTGCAACAATACTATGGCTCGAAATTCACGATTTTTCATATGCATTTGATATTTTAATTATTGAATTAATATCCGTATAATAATAATACAAAAATTAAAAAAATGACAGGACAAATAATACTCTACTAACTAGTTGACATAGACTGTGGTATTAAATCACAAATCATGAACAATTATGATGGGATATTTTTACAACAGTATCTGAGATGCAATTAAATTAAATAAAAAATTGAAAAACGAAATTATGGTGCCATCTGAAATAATAAGAAAATTGCTAGCAAATGTCCCGACCTTGGATGAATGACCCATATCTGAACTGATTTATATGAGAAAGTGACTTATACTGAAAACATTTTTTTATTTTTATTTTAAGTTATCTCTCATAAAATATACACCCTTGAACGTTATGATATGCGTAGTACTTCATGAAATTTGAAAGCTGTTTGGTTTTAATGTGACTGGGAGAGGATGTATAAGTAGATGTATAAGCATGAATTCTAGGGACTAGTCTTTGATTTTTTAAGAGATATTTGATTGTGAACCTAAAGCGAAATTTCGTGTAGCTTTTCATTTTTTTTGGGTTTTTAAAACGTCATATCACAAAATAGGATTGAGAATGCGCATCGAAACAACGAGATTAAAACACCTTGACCAGCCAGAAAGTTTTCCCGATGTAACAAGGTATTATCAACACAAGCCCTAGTCCAGCTAATAATGCCGAGGCATTAAAGAGTAGATTTATATCGGCAGGAAGTGTTTAAGTGAGGCCAGAACAGAACAATAGCTGATTGATTGTGGCCGGTTCTCTGCAGGCAGTGTGGCCAGTGTTACGCTCCATAATGTCCACCAAATTAATGGATAACTTCGACACAAAGGCGTTGCTATATCGGTGGTAGATTTTATAGCTATGCTGCCAAACATACCACCACCCCCAACGGCCATCTTATGAATTGTTCATGGTACCTGGGTATCACAAGGCAGTAGGAATTCTGTACATTGTTATAATATCTAGTGATCGAAATGTGGGCTTATAGTTATAGTAAAGCCTAAAAATAATTCTGTAGAGTTTATATAAAGGGAAAACTTAATCTCAATGCCTAAAGAGCAAGATAGTGTGAAAATAAAAATAAATTGAAGGAAAATATTTATTTTTTATTTTTAATAGATGCCTATTCGATACGAAAATTGCAGAAGTCAGAATTAGATTCGTAATCATGGCATCATTCAGATTTCAATGGCTCTTCAACATTACAAAAATTACAGGACTGGTATCACTTTCATGTTCTGACTCGAAAGCTGTCCTCAAATATACATTTAAAGAGTTCCCTTTTAAAAAATGAACTGTCCTCATTATTTAGGATTCACCTTCGACAGAAGGATGATTTGGTGTCAACACATTAAACAGAAACGTCTTATCCTTAAAGCAATAGACTGAGGCTTACGCATTTTCTTTTGCATAAACGATAAACTTTAAAAATCAAACAAATATATAAATATATATACGATTTTTTTTGCCTACTTACATAAGTTTGTTTCAATTTAATTTTAATTTAATAAATATAAGTATTAAATGAAAATTGTCTGGAAGAGAAAAAATTACATGCAAGAGTGTTTTGAATCGGTTATTAGAAGTTTGGAATAACTTAATTATATTAATCTGTATATTTTATTACCTATCCTATAGGAATAATAGGAAAGATCAGAATACCTGCAACACAGAATAGTAAAAATGTTTTCATAACAGTTCTCTTAAGCACATTCTCAGCTTTTACACTCTCACGAGCTAGAAGTTCTAACAAACAGTCATACGGCAAACTTTGACATAATCTTGATTTATCACTAATTTTAGTCAGGATGAATTAAACAAATATGTGAGAAAAAAAAATCACTGACAAGTGACAACAAAAGTAGAAGGGTTTCATTAAAAAAAAAAAAAAAAAAGTTTGTAAAATAAAAAAATAAAATATACCACAGAAATCGCCAGCATATCTATTTCACGATAATACGATACTATCTACTTGCAATGGACCGCTCATAATCCTGAATTTAGCATGCTAAATAAGATTGTGAGTACCCCTTCTTACAACACATACCTGAGATTTGAGATTACCATATTCGGATTTCAGATATAAGATTTCATGTCAAATTCCACATATATACCAAAAAAAAAGTGTATAAAAACCATCTAAAAAAACATGCATAAAAATAAAATTACATTCTTGAATAAGGCTGAAAAGGAGTTAGCTTAGAGATCATCTATTATAAAACATTTTTAAATATTAAGTAAGTACCAATGTTAAGGTTTTAAGCTGTAAAATTGGTGATAAAAAAGATTCATCATTAATTGGATATAGATCCAGAATAGTCTGGAGCAACACAACCAAAGCAAGAAAAAAAAAATTAACATGTTTTCTCACTGCATATTTTATTATATTTAATAATATTTATCGTAAATTAAATTATTTTATGAAATCAATTTGCGATCAGTGTCCAAACATTATCGAATGCTTTAGTACAAACCAATCTTAGACCATATCTATGCCATTGTCGAGTCGCAATGTCATTCAAGTGTTCAATATGAATGATCATGCAGCGCATTGGGAGGGTCGTCAGTTCCAGTCTAAATGCAAATTGATGTACTGTTTGTGCAGGGCCTCGATGGCAACGAGGATATGCGAGGAATTATCTTCAAGTACTTAGGGATTTTACGAAAGGATTTTATAAGCATTAATTATAAAGTCAAAGTTTATTAAGCATGTAAGAATAATAAATAATTAATATCAACTTGTTGAATGACTATTTATGTTACTGATAAGTTATCATCGATAACTAATTAAAGTAGACCGAAGAATACAAGAAATATTTCGTAAGAAGTTTTATATAGGTAGTGAAATAAGAAAATCATATAGAAATGTACTTGCAGGAATGGAATGCACATAAAAAAAAAAATTCGAAATTCCCTAAACGATAAGAAATATGACATTTTGAAGGTTTTCTTTTTTTATTTTTATTTAAATATACCTAAATAATAAATATATCATGAAGATAAACAATTTTGCCACCCTATAACCCTACACCCGAATAAGGCAGAAAAAGAGTTTTGTTCTTATGTAAATATGTGTATATATATATATATATATATATATATATATATATATATATATATATATATATATATATATATATATAGCTATTTCTATATAACTATTATTTTATAGGAGTTCAACTTTGATTGTTTACAAGTCACTGAAGGAACAAAAATCTATCTTTTTTCCGTAATATAAGTTATGAAACATTGTATCTTTTAAAACAAACAAACATTTTTTGTTTCCGACCGAGATTACTTCCGCTAATTGGGGGAGGAGACTCCATTTCCTGTAAAACTGGGAGCCGGCTATTGGTTCCGGATGATCCGGAATGATGAGATCAAGATATGAAGGAGGCAGTGGAATTGATGAGATTTGGAACGGAGAAAGGGGGGGTCGGTCGTCATGGCTACCCCGAAATTAACTTATGCCAGCCGCTGTACCTGGTCGACGGGACAGATCGTACAGGTGTATTCTATACCTCTGTCAGCTCAGGTGTCTATCGTCCTAGTTCATGGCTTTGAGTAAATTTATTCTGAACTATTTATAATATACTAAAAATTGATAATTATATATTTTTTACTTATTTATTCGGATTTAACTTTATTATGTACTAGGGGAGGAAGGGCGGGCTATCGTATAGGTTTCTAGCCTTTTCTAGCCGGAGAGAGAAGTTCGAAATTTAGTCTGTGAGTCTGACAATAAATTCGGACGCTCGGCCACCATGTCCAATATAATAAATTTATAGCTGTAAAAATATTTACAACCAGCAAATGTGCTGTAGCAACAAATACGATATCATGGAGGCATGGATGGTCAGCGTCCGCCCAAAAATAGCTCTTCGTAACAAATCAAAATATGCAGTAGTAGTAGATTGCAGTAGAATTCAGTAGATTCCAACTCCCTTGTAAATGTCGTTGGGAGTCAAGTAAGTCTCGTGTTGACAGCTCTTGAAGAAATGGCTTTGCGGTTGCATTTAAGTTCATCGAGGAACCGTTGATGTACAGGGACAAATCCAGAGTGAGCAAAAGCCCCGCGCTGTAAGGGGTCCGCGCCATTAAAAAAATTAAATAATTATTAATATTATATATCACAGAAAAATCCATAGTTTTAGGGGGCCCCGGACTACCCCTTCCTCTTGGAGGATATTCCATACCTCCCAAAACCCCAGACAGCCCCCCATTCTAACCAAGAGGGGCCCGCTATATTGTTTCGGCGAGGGCTCCACAAAGTTTAGATCCACTACTGGCTATGGATTATTTAAGCTTTCGTTTAAGGTCTTGTAAGTCTGCATAAGGATGCAGGTGGGAAAAGCGCTGAGAAGTAGATTAAAATCTTTGTAGCTTCAGTAACTTACTTTATTTTGTACATCCATAGATCAGTAGACCGTAGATGCAAATTGGCATGGATGGATAATTAAAAATCTCCAGATTTCAGTTAATGATATTTTCGGTCGTTTATTGAAAAGCTGCAGAAGTGAGTCGAAAGTCAAGTATTTCTCCAATTGATCTGATGTGGTTTTATAAACGTTAGAAGATAATGTATTATGTAGATAGATAGATAGATAGATAAAAGAACTTTATTCTGGGACTAGGTCCCTTAAGAATAACATGATTAAACAAATAAAACAGAAATAATATCTGGCCATAAGACTACAAAATACAGATCAGGTTAATGTTTACAATATTTTCAGTAAAATGAATAAGCAAATAAAATAAGTTTTTTTCTCGAAAAATATAATTAATTTGAACAAAAAAAAGAGTAAAAAAACAAAAACAAAGAAAAGAAAAAGAGAGAAAATGAAAAATATAAAAATAATGAGTTGCTTAGTAAAGTTGAAGTTTGTACATTAAAAAATATTTAAAAAAATATTATTCCCTTCTAAATCAGATGTTAATCCTAAACTCAAATTTCGCAATGAGAGAGCATCCTTTTGGAGAGAAAGAAGGTGTTGGAAAAGTAGGGATTTTAATGAGGATAGAGAAGAAGCATGGCGGATATTAGAAGAAAAGGAATTCCAGAGGGTAGAGGAACTGTCGAGAAAGGAACGTTCGAATGTTTTGGTACTGTGGGAGGGGGTATGAAGGTCAGAATGGCGAGATCTTGTTGGTCAGGAAGGAAAGATCTTGTTTCCAGTGCGTGGACCGAGGGTTTGAATTGTAGGAGTCTGTAGATGTAGGAAGGATGGTGGGTGTTGATAGTTTAGTATAGGAAAGATCCGAGGAAATATTGTCTACGGTTGGAGGGGAAGAGCAACTTTAACTCGCCGTAAAGGTGGGACACATAAGCCCGTCTCGAGGTGCCGAAGACAAATCTTAAAATTCAGGTATATTGTGATGGTATATGTATTAGGTATATTGTGAATAATATCTCTTTCTATATTAATTTTCTTTTATTAATATTTACCACGTTTCGGGGTATCTTTATCCATCAGGACATCTAGATTACACAAATAATTAATAATTTATTTTTGTACTATATTAGCAAGTAAATGTTAATTTCTTATAAAATCTTATTTTTACCTCATTTCTACAGCATTTATTTTATTCCTCGATTCTATTAATCAATATATAATAATGTTTTACCATTTATAAAAAACAAAAGAAAAAACATATCTTATAAGGAATGTATTAACTATAACAAAATTTCACTATCACAACTCCTTTGACTATTGTATTTATTGTATATTCATTTAAATCCTCCCCTGTTTGTTTACTCAGAGGAATGATTATTTAGTTTTGCCCAATAACGTTATCCAATATTTGTTAGTACTGAACAGAGCGCTACATGAACCATTTTTTTTGTATACATGAATACATACATATATATATATATATATATATATATATATATATATATATATATATATATATATATATATATATGTATATATATATATAAATATATATATATATATGTATAAATATATATATATATATATATATATATATATATATATATATATATATATATATATATATATATATATATATATATATATATATATATACGCACACACATACATATATGTATGCTTATAAATAGAAGTAATTTAAAATATCAGAAAGACTTATATACCCGAAATCTTAAAGGATGATGAAGTGTACTTTTCACGGGCTGTTTGTATTTTCTTATTAAGATAAAAATAATATAGAGGAGTAGAGGACTTGGTGTCAAAGGAAAATGAAGGAAGTGTTGAAAAGGAGCAAAGAACGAAGAAGTGGAAATATACACAACTAGGTCATGTCTCTCCCTTCATTAAAAATATTCGCCCAAGGCCGCTATTAAAATTTTACAATACTTTGCGCTCTCCGCATTTACGAAACAAATAAATATTGTGAGGATAAAGAAATTTAAAGCAATGTGGTCATTAGTAATGGTATGTAAGTTTACAGTTTGTTTTGGTTCAAGTTAAGTTAACATTCAGTTAAAATTCTATTATTGAATTTCCATTCGTTGAAATAACGAACGATTTCAGGCTAAATAAACAAAAAATGGCATTCATAATGTCATAACATTTTATTTAATAATTTTTCTAAAATAAATAAATTCAATAATTCTCTCCTCTTACCCACCTACCCTGAAATATGCATTTAAATAAATATCTTAAATAAAAGAAGAAAATTATATTTTAGATCTAACAAATAAAATGTGCATATTATTTCTAAAAAATACAACTCACATAATACAGAATTTTGAATTATGTCCTAAAGCAGTGTGCTTGAGTGCTTATCTACTCTGTAGTGTGCTTGAGTGCTTTTCTACTCTGTAGTGCCACGGATGGACCAACAGCGAGGATGAGCAGACAAGTTGGCCTATCTCCTGACAAGGGTCACAAAATAACATGTCATAAGCACGTCTCCACTTAAACTTCACAATCATTTTATATAAACCTATCATATATATTATACTTATTATGTATTTAAATATACAAATGACTTAAATACAAAAAAAAAATTCAACTAAAACAAATTAAGAGATAATTAAGATATAAATAGAAGATTCATTCACACGAAGCCATGAGTCTCCAAAATAACGGCAAACAACCAACCAACCAATGTTTCGCCAATTTAGACATCACCGGGGCAGAAAAAATCTGGAGTTGCAGTACACAACTTTCACTTACCAGGATACTTCATATAAATTTTAAAATTTTCTATTTAATTTCTATGGAAGCATTTATGTTTCATTTAATAATATATAAGTAGAAATTATCAAAAACAAAAATTGCTTAAATATTTAACTTTCATATTTAGGTATTTAAATAGTTAAGGTATATTATACATTTATATTACTACTCTTCTCTCCGGAAATTTTTTTTCAACCTGGGAAAATATTTCTCCTTTTATTCTCTTCTAGATAATTATCAAATTCCTTCATAGTTAATATTTATAAATTTTTTATCACTAATTACAATGAGAGACGGTTAATTATTTCAAATAAACAAAATTAAAGGTACTTCAGAGGAAGCAATTTTAAAAATTCGGCAATTAGGTCCTGTCAGACTATTTCAATGAGGATACGACCAAACTGAAATTAAGGATCATTTAATTGTTCATTGATTTAACGAGTTTGATTAAAATCGTTTGAGCCTTTTTTGAAAAACATTGAAAACGTTTAAAATCGATGATATAATGTTAATCGATTTTGGTGAAAAAGTAGCCGAAACATGAAATGCTTATACATACCTTAAATACGCAATTTCATTTTCTTACAACTTTTCGTTTTGGAGCTATGCTTAGCTCATACACACACAAACAGAGACAATTTTTCGAGACTTGATTATTTTGAATCAGATGATCTTGAAACGTTAATATCTGATGAAAACTCGGATTCGAAATTATTAACGATCGTAATCTTTCCCTTACTATATATATCATATATTGGTAAGTGAAAGTAAAAACAAGATCACATACAGGCAGAAAAAATGTACTACACCTCACATCAACAGCTAAAAAGACATATCAGCTAGAGACAGTACATCATCCCAAGATATCTAAACACATACTTATAGGTACTTTATTAATCAGAGAAATTCATGGATCCTCTAAAACATTAATACAAATAATTATAACATAAACTCATTAAAAATCAATCGCCATTAACAGAAATACATTTTCTTCCATTTTTTTTAAATATTTGTATTGGTTTGATAAAAAAGAATTTGAAAAAAAAAATCTTAAATTAAACTAAGCAGTATAATCCTATTAGCCTCAAGCTCGTTGGTTGAGGGAGGGGGAAGGGGTTGTTGATTGGGGCTTGGTCAGAGTTGATTATGGCCTCTTCCTCCACCAATTAGCAATCTTACATTAAGGTGTAATAATGCAGGAATCGATGAGGTCTATCGGCTAGAGAGCAATTACTGACAAGGAGCAATGCAAGGAATGCAACAGATAATTGTTCGCATGTTTCAAAGAAATCATCAAGAAAAACAATTTATTTACATTAAAATTAAATTAAAATTAACAATTAATTTTGAAATTTTCTACTTACGTGATTCACCTTCACCTTTATCCCCCTCTATCCAAAGATTGCTCCAGTCCAGAAGGCTAAGAGCCCTTACCTACAAGTCGGACGTACGTTCGGCTCGTCTACAGTAAAAAAAAAATAATAAAAGCCAAAAAATCTAAAATAAAATCTAATATCTCCGTACCGAGAGAACAACGACGCAACAGCAAATCATCAAATTCTACAGAAGACACAAAAAATTATATATATACGATTTGATGCATAACAATATGAAATAAAAGGCATGTGTGCTCCAGCGTTAGTGTTCAACATAACATTTACAATAATTAAATTAGCGTAACTATTTCTGAATATGGAATTCAATTTTGACCAAATCGTGCAATTGCTTTTATTCAGCGCGCCCTTACTAAAAGCCATATTGATGTTTTTATAAGTATTATGTCCAAGTATAAATTCGTATAAGAATACACTTATATATACACGATAAAATATAGAAAAAATATAAACAAAAATAAAATTAAACTTATAGAATATTTAAAATTATGTTCAAAAATATAAGATAAAGAAAACATCTTCTGGAAGTAAAAAGAAAAAAATGCTACTTATTATGTCACAAATAAAATTATCCACAAAGACCTCAATATCCCCTCATTCGTCGCAGATGTGACCCGAAATAGATATACCTCCTTTAATTCCAAATTCCTTGCACAAAAGAAACACCTTTCATCACAATCTATTCCCGATAGCTTTCCGAGACGACTGAAAAGAATATGGCCGTGGGATCTCCTAACACCGAATAGTCGTCGAAGTGCTTACCAATGGGTAGTTCCTTCAGAGGCCACTATCAAGTTTTATATTCTTAGATCGTATTAACTTATTGTATTTTCTTTACAGTTGAAAATCAAGAATATAAAGCGTAATTTCTTATATTACATCGATGAATTACATAAACACACGAATATTTCAAAATAAAAGATGTCGCATGAAAATGAAAGAGAAATGAATACAGATAAATTTAAAATCCATTGTCTCAGTGTTTGTAAACAGTGATGGTTTCTTATTTTAATGATTTAATCAAAATTATGAGTTGTTAGTATATTTTACATAATAAAAATGTTCAAAATACTTATTTTCCAGGGCGGGATGAAAGCTGTTTTACATATGGTGTACTGTTAGATTTTCGTTTCAGTCTTGTACGAGGCTTAAAGTTAATTTACTGTCAAGCCCTAACTCTTAAGTAGCTCACTTGATCTCCCTCTTGAAAGTAAAACATTATTAAATCAGGCAAGAAGTTCCTCGCTAATTTGCCTGTAGTGATTTGAATTACGAAACTTTCGTCCCTTCTTCAAGAGTTGTGAATGAGATCGAACGCTTTGGAGTAGACTAAATTTTTAAGTAGTTTTTTTTTTTTTTTTTTACATCTAAAACGTAACGAAATCTATTCGAAGAAATCCAAGAAAGACCATGTTGATAATAAACTTCAATGCGATAGAAACCCAAAGCACTAAATATTTGTCTTAATAATTTCGACCACTAAGTTATTATCAGAGTAAAATTTTAACAATTGTTGAGGTATCTCTCTGCTTATAGCATATTATAAAATTTTTATGTTAATCCTAGACTACAATCGAACCTCTAAATATCGAACATGAAGGTTCCTTGAAAAAAATCGATATATGGAATATATCGATATATATTCGATATATAGAAAGATTGTAATTTTTCAACCTTTTCAGGCTAAAAGCAATTACAGCTATTTAGGGTTAAACAAGTACCAAAGGCAATTTTTTTGGTTAATGATGTAACAAAGGCGATTTTTTAGGGTTGAAGAAAAACAAACCTGAACGATCAATAGCACATATTTGAAAAAATGTACGAATTACATATGTGACTGCAGATTTTTTACAAGTGTACATTTATAATTTAATAAGGACATGTATTAAAAAGATGCAAACATTCATACAAATTAATTTATTATTGTATTCGCGCAAGATAGTTTCTGATGTCTATTATAGCTTATGATGTATAATTCATCACCTAAGTCGTGTTTAGGAGCAATCTTCACAGCGATAAAGGCAAAGTTTAAACTGAATTTAAAATGAAGATTTCATTTTAAATCAGAAAAAAGATTCAGAGAATTTATGTAACAAGATCTTCCCTAAATTTCCATTGGTTTGCAAACCAGAAGAAATTTTATTCGCTATTCAGATTTTTTTTTTCTGAAATTGGCAAAGTTTTATTATAATGTAATTAATAGAAAAAAAATTCAAGGTTCCTAAAAGAAGTTCAATATATAGAGATTTTCGATACATGAAAATGTCGATATACAGAAGTTCGACTGCAGTTCAATTACGGAATACGCCGAGAAAATTATCGGAGATTATTGATGTGGTTTCAGATGGAATCGGTGAACTGTTGAATAAATATTTTCCTTAGAGCAAATATTATAGAAAAACTTAGAACGCAGCAACGTAGATCATCGGCATTATGTTGATTTCAAAATGGCTTATGATTACATAGACCGCTAGAAAGTATAATATTCAGAACTTTTAATCCTATAAATATTTTTTATTGACATATATGATTTAACCGAAATGGAATCGGACCAATAAATATTAGCGAATATAGATCAAACCATTTTTGTTTAGTAATTTGCACCCGACAGAGGTTAGGAAAGTCGTGTGACCGCCAGAAAGTATAATATTCAGAACTTGAAAGTATAATATTCAGTATAATATTCAGAACTCGTGAGACCGCCAGAAAGTATAATATTCAGAAATTTTAATCCTATAAATATTTTTTATTGACATATATGATTTAACCGAAATGGAATCGGACCAATAAATATTAGCGAAGATAGATCAAACCATTTTGTTTAGTAATTTGCACCCCACAGAGGTTAGGAAAGTCGTGTGAGTGGACGCACCAGATATTTATGGTACAAATCGAAGTTTCAGCCCAAAAATTTGGGCCATACTTAGGGCGATTAAGTTCGAAGTCTGTCGCAAACACCGTATGTGAATATCGCATGCAATTCAGCAGTAAAACTTCTAAAGTATCTTAGAATGATGTTTAATGCGATCCCAGATGACTTTAGTTAGACAAATGTTTTTTTTTAATGGTACTGTATTGAAAAGATTTCGAAATTAACATTCCCCCAGGGTTAAGATCGGTTTAACTTTCGAGTCACAGACACTTTAGAAGAAAATTAATGTCTTGCCGGTTACGAAGACCCATTAAAAGTAGAGGCAATGGTATCCGGTGTATATATTAAGGTGGATGTATGTTAGCTCTGAGATAAAGGAGGTTGTGCTAAAGGAAATGCGCCGAGGGAATTAAAAAGAAAGGAGGAAGTCGGGAGAGGGGAGGGGGTTAAATTATAATAAAACTTTGCCAATTAGACCGAAACTTTTTCCACTTAAAGCGGTCGCCATCCCCCTCTTAAGTTTTATTTCCCGTTCCAATTGAATTTGTAAATAGCTATAAAATACCAAACAGAAACTTGGGATAAACAGTACCGTGATAGTAACTTCCAATTATTATTATTATTATTATAGATCAGAAATCACTGAGCGTTATGAATAAATCAAATTTGAAGAACTCGACTGTTTGGTATCCTTATAATAAGTAAGAAGACTGTACAGGGGAATCGATATAGTTTTTTTCATTCAATAAATTCATTTGGAATTTCAGATTTATTTGAATTTAACCTCCTTGTGTAATCAAACTAGGGCACGGAGGAAGGGTTATTCAATTGGTATCTAACCTTTTACAACAACAAGGAGATGGTCGAAATAAAAGTCAATTCCTCCTCCAAACTTAAAAATGTTGAAATACTGCCTCAACATACTGCCTCAACATACTGCCTCAACATACTGCCTCAACATACTGCCTCAACATACTGCCTCAACATACTGCCACAACATACTGCCACGGACTCCGGTTCACAATTCAACTCTTTAAAATCATAGTAACATTCCCATCAACCCTAGATGGGATAGTAAGCATATATTCTCATTAAAAAAAAAAAATTACTTTTATCTTGACATTTAGGTGGAAATACCGTAAGAGATTTAATTCGGCCAATTTTGAGTGCGAGTTGATGACGTCACCGCTAGCACTAAATCAGAATAATAATTGATTCAAACCAATTTTGAAATTTCTAAACATCATTTTCACCTGGACGTGATAGCTAACAACAATGCTAGTACATAGAAATTTATATACCTTAATTTTACAAAAAAAACATCTCGCCAGAATTCTTATCATCAGTTTGTTACTTCTCTTGTCGTAGACATATTCTACATAACCTTTATTTCAACAGTACCATGAATTTTATTTCGCCCAAAAATAAGTATTCTAAGTAATTTTACGCCTTTAAAACCCCGCGCGTGTGTCGTAGATATAGCCTCTGTATTCTCAATTGTATTTAGAATTAAATACAGTAAAATTAAGATATTTACAAAGCTTTGCCCGATAAAATAAGCGGAGTAACAGGATTATCCAAGGATTCTGAAGACAGTGAATTATTGTTAAGTAAAGGAATACATGACAGCTGTAGTCGAAATTGGCATAATAAAGCTCCCAACGAAATATTTTACTGTTCAATATTAATAAAGTAACTTACTTATACCAAATGAGTTACCAAGGCGAATAACCCACAACTAGAATCATTTTGAGTATTAAGGATTGAGGAATGCCAAAGTAGCCCAGCAGGATTTATTTAAAAACCTGGAATATAAGCTGCAATGAACACAGAAAAAACAGGAAAATCCATTTAAATTTAAATTATTATGCAAACAAAAACAAATTATAAATACTTATATTAAAATTCATTAATTGCAACCGAAGTGGTAATTTCCTTCATTTGATCTCAGTTATTTTCATTATAGAATGGAGATGTTAATTATGATTTCATAGGAAATCAGAATAATTTATTTAGAATAGATAATTTTTTCCCTTCAGTGAAAATAATTTCGATGAAGTTATACACAAGAATAGAAGACATAAACTATACAATGGATAAAGTTTAAATAAAATTGAATCTAAAGACATATAAAAATGCCTAAAGTCACTTGAGCACTGGCGATCACTCCATTCCAACCGGTCCACTTCAAATGAACGTGAAACGACCAGGAGTGTGAAATCCTGAGTAGATTCTTTGGAGTGATGCAGAGAGTTAGGATGCCTATCGGTCCTAAACTCTCTCTCCATGCCAAATTCCAATCACTCCAGCCGATCGTGAATGTGGAAAACTGATGGGGTAAAAAGATGGACTGCACAGTTTTTCACATACGATTTTAGGCCGTGCTATAATAATAATAATTGTCGGACAGTAAATACATTATAGTTAAAATTTACGATATTGATTGTATAAAATATCTTACAAAAATATTGATCTGAATAACTTATAATGTTATGTATTATTAATATATTAAGGAGAATTAGCACACGATTTGGAAGTTTGATAATAGATTAGGACCCCTATTTGGGAGTAAAACTAATTATTTAAGTTCTTTTTGTGTATTTATTTGAATGTCTGGATCTGGAATCCTATTCGTGTATGATTATTTAAGCCTGACGTGGCGGGCAACCTTGTTTGTACCTAGATTGTCTTAATCGCTTATCTTTGAAATATTTCACGCTTATACGTCAAAAATATAACATTGAGGCATAGGAACTTAACTTATTAATTTGCTTCTCTTGATTACAATTTTATTAATTGTATACTATTAATTAAGAAAAAAATAATTAAAAGAAATCCAAATTTAAAAGTGCATTTATAATTTATAATATGATTAAAATATTCTCTTTTTTTATTACTTCCTTGTACGAAGTAAAGGAAGTATTGTAATTGAAAAAAATTTTCGGTTTTCAGATTTCAACGGAAATGTCCATTTTGACCATCCCTGAATCCATTTTGACTGGTTTCGTCGTGACCATCGTGACGTACGTACGTACGTGCGTATCTCGCATAACTCAAAAACGGTTAGCCGTATAAAGTTAAAATTTTGTATTGAAGATTGCTGTAAAATCTAGTTGTGAACCTCCATTTTTGGTCACTACATGATTACCGGAAGTGGTATTTTACTTCTATGAAATTATGAAGCTAATTTTTGATTTTCATCAAAAATTATATTAAAATATAATGCAAAACTTCTCCAATTAGGTATATAAGACTTACACATTAATATAAATAATATATATATATAATAAATTTTAGTTAGCATTGGCAGACCGGAAGTGGTACTTTATTTGAAGGACATATTAGACTTTCATCAAAAATTATATTAAAATATAATATAAAACATCTCAAATTTGGTAAATAGGACTTTTACATCAATATGTATGTATTTACTAGATTTTGGTTGATAATTGTGAGCCGAAAAGGGCACTTAACTTGAAGGTCATATTAAACTTAAATAAAAAATTCTATTAAAATTAAATTCAGAGATCATATGTTTCGGTAATAAAGGTTATGAAAGCGATTTTTTTCCCCTCCAATTAAACATTTTTACTTGTTTTAAGTGTTAAAATTATTTGTAAAATTCTGGTTTTTCTCCACATTTGTGAGATGAACAAGTGTACGGCAGGAGAATAAGATTTAAGTTAAGTGGTTTCTTCCGTTTAAAATGTCGAAACTGTCGACTTCCAATGCTTTATCTATCGACATTGACAGTTCTAATATTGGCTTGGAACACGCAGAAATCTCTTAGGAACTTGTGATCAACTAAAAGAAAACGACATATAATAACGGAATGAGACCTACAGACACAAGAGTATGTGTGTGTGTCAATAGATGGATGTCGCGACGCTGAATATCGGTTTTGAAATACTGAAATCTTCGGAAACTAGCAACCAAATTCAGTATTACGTTTTGAGCAACCGATTTATAGTTAAATAGGCGTACAAGAAAGTCATGTGTTGTCCACGTCAGATATTTTTTAATGTTTTGAGTAAAGATTAATTATTTAATGTTCTTGCAGTTGTAGAGGCACTGTAATTATATATATCATTAATTCTATAATATATTATACATCTCATTAATTTTCAAGAGTTATATTAATCTGTACATTGAAATATTTTTAGTCTGTAAATATTATAAAATTCTCGTTAACATTATATTGAAAAAGCTGTGACCAAAATTATCAATTAGTTATTGTGGGTAGCTAAATTGCTAATTCTACTCTTCTGATTTGTAATATAAATTTCATAATATTCAGAGATAATGTTTCTTATTAATTTCATTTTTTCATAATGAATATGGAACACTACCTGTCTGTAAAAAAATTAAATTATGTAATGGAGTTACCGTCAGTTGCCACCTTGTTTGAGATAAAGTAAAAATATAGTAAGGACAAAAAAAAAAACAAAAGTAGCATACAAACATAATATTACATTATGCGAAATGCTAAGATATTACAACCAAATAATTATAAAGAATATAGATGGTAGTTTATAATAATTTGATTTTGCATTCGGGTTTTGTCCTAGATGCGTAAAATACTCAAGATGCTATTCACTTCACATTCCAAATTTTGACTACTTTGAAATCGTTTCACATGAATCGAAACTGTGTCCCGAAGTAACCTATTACGCAGTAATTGCTAATGATAAATAAATAAATTCTGTTTAATATAATGTATAAACTAAATATTCACAAGAGGATCCTCTACAAAATTAAGTTCCTCCCCAATAATTAGATAACAACTTACTGTCATATACCTTAAGCCTTCGTTCCAGCCTTAATGCGAGGCGGTACCCTGCATCCTAAACAACCTGGAACCCGTGTAATGGGACTCTAAATTCCCATTTTAATATTTCTTTATCAGTTTCATAGGTAGCTTAGGACTTAAGTGTAATAGATGTGATATATCATCCCAACAACAAATCATTAAATAAATCAACTGTAATATCTATATACCGAATATCTAATAACGAAATAACACCAAATTACTAATATATGTATATATATATATATATATATATATATATATATATATATATATATATATATATATATATATATATATATATATATACATATACCTATATAAAAAAACAAACAAAAAAAAAAGGACAGAATCAATGAAATTGAATATGAGAAAACAAAAAGACGAACTTAATTAATTAATGGTATGAATTTAAGAACAACTGCAATGTCTTTTTAAAAATAGGAATAATTTAAAAGAAAGACATTCGCAATGACTCCGCAGAGGTAACAAAATAATACAAATAAATAATTCTATCAGCTGTTATATTTATAAAAAATGCTCAGTTAATCTACTTACATTTTTTCAATAAAAATGAATTTAATATAATTGTATTTAGTTTAGAATTTAATATAAAAAAAAGTTACATTTTCATTAAATATGCTTGTAATTTGTTTTTTGATGTGGGTGAAATGTTCATATTCATTAGTTAGTGTATTCATTTTAACTTTATTTTTTAGTATCATTCATTTAAATTAAACCATTTTCCAATCAATGAATTTAAAAAAAAAACCTAACTGTAAATTCTAGATTTGATGTGACAATTTTTAAAGGAATGTAAACCACTTCAGCAGTGTAATGTAAAATTAATCGTATTTTTCTTAAAAAAATATATACCATATTAAATACAACATATTTGCACAATCTATAAAATGACACTAAACAATAAAGTTAAAATGAATATAGTAAAACAATAACAATAGAAAAGGAGTTAATAATTTAGAGACTGAAAAATATCTGAAATGGTGGCACCATAATTTAAAATTTTACTTCCTTTGTTCGTTGAATATAATTACAGTTTACTTATTTTACTAAATGACACTATGAATTCAAGTGTTTTAACTGAAACTAAAAGGCTATTAAACCTTTAAATAAGGTTTAACAAAATAAGAATATTGGTATTCTTTATTAATAATTATATACTAATTTATTGGTTATTTAAATTGGATTATAATTCATAAAAGTGGGTTAGGGAAGGCAATACTTGAAAACATATTTCTATAATCTTATGGAAAAAAAAAACATGTTAAAATGGATCTATTATGTTTTGTTTTTTATTGGTGTGTGCATATATTGGATATAAATATATATTGCATGAAATATTTTGAATTCATAACTCACAGCAGTAAGATCCAATATGGCTGGCCTTCTTTCTTGAAGTTCACTATCCGCCTTGTTCTTTAAAACAGGCAGATTTCGAAACGAAAGTAAAAACATAATAGTAACATAAAGTTACCCCAGTAATAGATAAATAATAATAAATAAATATTATAATTTTTCAACAATTTTCACATATTTAAAATGAAAATTAACCAGCGGAACAGAACCGAACCGTACCGTTCTCAATATAATTATTATAAATGGAGGTCTGTATCGTTGAGGCGGAACGGATGCTAACTTGATCATAGTGAATCCTCGAACCTGATTGGTCGAGAATTATCGCCACTTCTGACCCTAAAACAGTCTCTGAAAAAAAAAAACTATTAACATTCAGCCTAATAAATACTATTCCAATAACATCAATCAAGCCTTACTCAATGTTAGTTATTTAGTTCATTATTTATGTGATAATTTCCTAATCATTATAGACATTTTAATATTATTTTTTTTGCTAATAATAAATAAGATTTATCAGGTAACATTTTTCAATAAATAGTAAATGGATCTTTCATATAGTTTGTTTTAAAACATTAAATCGAAATTTTAAAATATATTCAAATTATCAAAGCATAGATATTTGGTTGTTATTACGTTTTGTATAAAATACGATATTATTCCTTTAATATTTTTTAAAAATTTTATATATAAAAGTTTATTTTGGATTATAGTTCTAAATATAAATGAATTCGATTTTTTAATGTTTTGTTTAATAGGTAGGCAATCAATAATCTACTTTCAATATATTTTATCATTTAATTATTAAATATTGATCAAGGTTATATTTTAATTTTATGGTAGTGAAATAGTAACACAAAATAATAAAATTGACTTCTTACAGAAGATTCTTGTTCTATGGCAACTTGTTTGCTTATACAGGTTATATATATATATATATATATATATATATATATATATATATATATATATATATATATATATATATATATATATATATATAGATATGTAAATGAACAACTGGGTGAATGAACAAGAAATTATTAATAACAGCATAATTAAAATATTATGGTTTTCTTTATATTATAATGATAATTATTGTTTTAAATAGGTATAGTTATATACAGGGTTAATGTTCACTAAGTTACTAATGAAATTATTAACGATAATGGATAGAAATCTTCAATCTGTTGATAAGGAGAAATTGGATCGTAAAAATTCCTTTTCACTCATGTTCTTTATCTTCCATTTTTAGTACGAAATATTAAAAAAAAGAAGTTGATAAATGAATAATCTTTGAAAAATGGTCGTAATATATACTAGAAAATGGAAAGAGTTCAATTCGCCGAGCATTGTCAGGAATTGAAAGCGTTGCAGTTTTCGAACGAGAGGTAACTGAGTGAATTAACCAACTCAACAAACCCTCCGAGAACTGTCCGGATAAAACTCGGAGACTACAGAGGATTGAAACTCTGCTGTGGGGAGGAGATCCGGGCTTAGACACCCTCCCTCTCACCCTCAAGTGAAAAAAATACTTCGCGAGTGGAAAGGAGCGATGCGGCACCCGCTGTGCTGATATATCGCATTTAGGGTCGCGATTTACGGCTGTTTATAAAATAAATCTTTGTGCACCAGCGGGTTTCGATTCTGACTAAAGAAATGTTCAACTCAGTTCTACGTGACTCCAAAAAAATTATGATTGAAAACATTTAATTCATGATAATTTCTAAATAAAAATGCTTAAATCGGTTTCTGTTCTCTAAGGAGTGAAATATGTTCTGGGCCATTCTCAAATAAACTGTCACTTTCAAAATCTTGAAAAAAAAAATCACGTTCATGGAAACTAAACTTTGGCCCCATAGACAGTGACTCCCAAAAATATTCTTAATTTGTTTTAAATATTTCAAATTGAAAAAAAAATGAGCATTTAAAAAACGGAAGAAAAAAAATCAAATTTTTATAATTTCAAGAATTTAAAATAAATTACGAATACAAATGAATTGCAAATTTCGAAAAGGGCTCATCTCCGTAAATTAAATTTTTTTCAGGGGAAACAAAAATCTGGATTTCTATTAAACAATTTGATTTATCTGAACAGATTTTATTTTCGTCGTGTATTTCATCATTATTTCGATCAGAGATCAGCGAAATTGTCCATTTTGAATAAAAACCGGGATTTACAATCCCATTTCGAAATTTACAATTCATTTCTGAGTCACTGTAAGTTTAATACTAGTGTCAAAGAATGCAAAATCTGATTTGGTTTGCGAAGGACCCCAATAAAAGAATATATTTATTTGATTTAAAATATTTGAGTGAGAATTTGAGAAATTCACTTCGGGCAGAATATAACTCGCGCAAACTGTTCGCAAGATATTTTTTTACAAACATTTTTTTAAAAACGGTTTTAAACATTACATATCTCGAAATTTACGCTGCTTTGAGACGAACTAAATTCTGATTGAGGGACTAAAAAAAAAAATGAAAAATGCCGAGAATCAGAACGGCCAAAATGATATTTTATTTGAGAATGACCCTTCCACGATTCCTTTCTCTACCTTTCTCTGTATAATACACATAACGTCATACTAAGCACAAGGGAGGTAACTGCAATAAAATAAATAAATTTTGGGGGAATTGCGATTTGCCTATTGATTATACTAATTACCTGTAATTATAGTTATTACATCAAATGTAATTATAGTAACTTGATTAGCAAATGTAGCAAATATATAAATGAATGAGGAAGCAGACGAAAAAGTAATATTTTCACCTGCTCAATCACAAAGTTTTAATTTCTTTTTTAAGTATATTTTTTTCAAAAGTTATTTGCGGTACATTGAAATTTTAATTAATGATATAAATAAATGAAGGTTAAAAATATTTCACCACAAGTTCTTTTATTTAGATTCAACGTTTCGGCCTTTAAGCCATCCTCAGGCATCTCTGAAAATGCCCTTATTTAGTTTATTTACAACATAACAAACTGTATTAATAATTTTTTAAAATTTTTTATTTATAACCATATATATACCTACTTCAAAAAATATGTTAACATGTATACAATGCAATTGCGTTAAGTCCAATTTGCACCAATTCCAATTATACAAGGTAGTCAATAAAAAATAATATATATGATAATAAAAAATAAAATAAAATAAAATTAAGGTTAGGATCAAATTTCATTGTAATTTAATAAGTATACATTTTTATTAAGCCATTACTAATAAGATACTTACAAACTTTAAAACTTAAAAAAAAAATAGGGGCCCACCTCTGACTAGTTGTACCTAGTACAGGTGAAAATCCAAAGAAGAAGGTAATATAATGCTATCATTAATTATGACTATTAAAATAATCGATTGCATATTTAATAGTAATAACAAGAAAAAAAAAATACATATTAAATTACAATGAAATTTGTTCCTAACCTTAATATTATTGTTGTGTTTATTATATTAATTATTTTTTAGTAACTACATTGTATAATTGGAATTGGTCCAGATTGGGCTTAATGTATTGTATTGTATGCTTTTTAACATATTTTCTGAGGTAGATATATGGTTATATATAAAATTAAAAAAATATTTATACAGCTTGCTATGTTGTCACTAAACTAAATAAGGGATTTTTCAGAAATGTCTGAGCATCGGTTAAAGGCCGAAACGTAGTATTTAAATAAAAGAACTTGAAGTGGTGAAATCTTTTCAGCCTTCATTTATTCATATAAATCACATTTCACCTTAAATCGATAAACATATGTAATGTTTAATGTTTAATGCATGTAATCAAAACATACATATGTAATGATATAAATTGTGTATATAGCGTTGTATTTTTTTTGTGTTGGTGTATTGCATTAATATTTCCAACAAGGATTTCCAGGGCCTTTGAAGACAGGGATCACTCAGAATGACTAAACCACGGAGGGCTATTACGATCCCTCAGCGGGAATCGATATCTCATTGCTTCCGGAAACTGGGCTAATTTATTTCCGGTCACGTGAAGGTCATTACCATTTCCCTTTTTCCTTTTATTGGAAAAGGAATGATTAAAAATTCCTCGATACCTTCTAGCTTATCCTTGAAAAAACTAAAATCAATTAATGGTTAATTTTCCTGCCAACTTTGACTATTTTCCTTTAATTACAATCTTAATTAAATTTCGATGCTGATGCTTGATAATTAATTCTTCAACTAAGGAGTTTTCTATTAAAATTCATCATGTCCACTATTAGAAAATTGTATGTATATACCATATATAATTTTACTCTGTTGCGGGTCCAGGCGCGAACGAGGGTCATAGCTCGATAGTATTACATCTTTTAAAGAAAACATACACTACACCACTCTACCGGGGAAAAAAATATTAACAATATATGTCATTATCTAAAAGAGTTTGCATGAAAGATCTCATCTTGATTATCAACAAATAAAAAGAGCCATTTTTCATGAATCATTACTCAGTAGAAAAAAAAAGTGATTCAATGATGATGGTAATCGCTACGGTTAACACATTTGTTTCCTAACTCACTCATCATTCAATAAAAAGAGCTAAGCCCTTTGAAACATTTCTCATGAGCAGATCTTACAACTATATTTTTTAGTTGCTGAAAAGATAGTGAAATCATTCTAAAAGAAAATATTTATTAGTACTTACATATCGCGTGCAAAGGATGAAAATTAAATTTCTTACCTGAAAAAAAAAAAGTATCAAACGCTATTTCAACTTAAAACTGAATGGCAAAGAAATAATTTTTTACTAACATGCAGAAACATTTAACACTACATACGCTCAAGTCAACGATTCAAAATATAATAGACTATGTGATTATAGGTTTATGGTGAAGGCGAATGGTTTTAGGACAGGAAAGATATATACATGTATATATACATACATATATATATATATATATATATATATATATATATATATATATATATATATATATATATATATATACATATATATATATATATATATATATATATATATATATATATATATATATATATATACATGTATATATCTTATAGGATATAGGATTTATTTGCTTTAAGAAATTATGAGATTAAAAAAATGAAAATATTCTCTTTTTTATAGTCATCTCAAGATGTAGAACATTGATAGGTAAGTCGTTCAAGAAGAAGTAGATGGTTAAAACTATGCTCTATGCATATGCATATACATACATACATATATATATATATATATATATATATATATATATATATATATATATATATATATATATATATATTACCAAATATCTTATAGTTTTAACCATCTACTTCTTCTTGAACGACTTACCTATCAATGTTTGACATCTTGAGATGACTATAAAAACGAGAATATTTCCATTTTTTTTAATCTCATAATTTCTTAAAGCAAATAAATACTACAGCCCGCTTTTTAGTAATGCGTTTGGTAATGCATTTACTCTCTAGCTAACTTTACCATGTGCTCGAAGAATGTTAGGATATTACACCTCCAGAGCAGATTGTAGTGAATATGTCGAGTTATTATCGATCGTGGTGGGCTCCATCTCGAGCAATTAGCATAGCAGTGCCAATTGATTCCGACCCCCCCCCCCTTTCCTCAGAAATCAGATTATCTGAGGATTAGCGGCCCCTTCAGAGAGAGAGAATGTTTAACTTACCTGGGCGGGGCTCGATTCAACATAAACTTTGCCACCTCTACAAGTTTCCAGTTCCTGTTTCAAAACACTCAGTTCCCACCGGTCTGTATTTTAATTTCGATCCGGCAGAGAGTTTCTTTAGAAGCGGAACTCTGCTATATAAAATATTTACTTCAACTTGAGTCAAATAACGATGATATTACGATATTATTAATAATATTCATACCAATTGGTTGCAGTTTTAGTTTCTAGATAAATGACAATTAAGATCGCTGTTAGGCGAAAATTAAGTATTGTAATTTCTTAATAAATATTTGTTTTTATTTTTAGGCTAGAAAACGGGCAAAACGGGCCCGAAACGTTTCCTGATATGATTGAATAAATAAGTTATCAAACAAATTAAGTTTAAAATGGTTATTATCCTGAAAATATAATAATATATAAAAAATATTAACTATTGGTTATCATTAATTTTGAAAGAAAGATATGACCCCTGCTACAATAATCAATACATCCTTTCTTGAAAACTTCTAAAAACAATAAAATTCAATTAAGCAGGATAAACAAGAAGAAAATGTGACATAGGCATAGGACGACAATGAGGAGTAACATCAAAACTGTTCTAAATGGAATAATTTAAATAGGGAAGAAAAAACTGCCAAGCTCCAAACCCTTATTAATAAGAAATCAATTAAATATTTCCCCATACTTGAAAGAAAATCTATACCTTGAAAAAGAGGTTAAAATTTACGAAAAAAACATTAGACTTTTTTGAAATGAACAATATTTTATAAAAAAAAGTCTAAGACTCCTTTCACCGGGGAAATCGGTATTATGTCCCGTTCACATGGAGTAGATCGGTATGAGAGAGGCTTAAGTGATAGAAAGTCACCTATGGTAATCTAGTAGATCGGTATGAGAGAGGCTTAAGTGATACAAAAGTCACCTATGGTAATCTCCTGTGATTACCCCCTTCTGGTCATCTTTTCACCCATGATTTAATGAACACCGGCCAGTCATTGTTCTGTCTTGTACAGGAAGAGACATTATTAATATAACATGTATCAAGTTGAAGTATTCTTTCTGTTTGCTTTTCGACTAAGAAAAAGGTAAATGCGAATAGAAACTTTTTGGTACACCCCATTAATGAAAACCGTGAGCTCAATGGTGTATGCTACATAAAAAAAAACCTGTGTCACTACAACCCATGACGGGTCTTGGGTTCAGTACTTGGTAAGGACCATACTGTTTCTAGACCAACGGTTGTACAAGGAGGTGATTTGGCCGAGATCACGCTCAACCGCCAGGTTTTTCTCCCAATTAAGGGTACCACTTTGTAGAGACTGGGTGATCCCCAGAAGGGTCTCCCGATCTCATAGGGTCGATGCACGGCTGATAACAGAATAAATAATTATCTGCTACAGCCGTCCTCGAATCCGGGACCGGGAGCACAGCAACGCAGTGCCTTACCACTGAGCTACTCCGCTCCTGTATGCTACATAATTATAATATAAATACCTTTAAGCATGTTAGAATATCACATTTGAAGTAATACACACATTTGTACATACACATATTTGGGTAAACATATATAACATACATACATTGGTCTCCTTCAAACCGATCTCCTCCATGTGAAAAGGGTCTAAGACGAATATGCTGCCTGAACCAACATAGTAGAGGTGATTAATGAAAATAAATAAATAATTATTAAAATTTAGTAATTTATTTATTTTTTTATTTATCGACTGTTGAAAAAACTACCTAAAATTTATAATCTGTTGTAATGTTCATTTTTTTTTCTAAAAACTGCAGAAGTATCGAAACTGTTTTTATTTTCGAATTCCTTCGGATTAAGAACAATTTCGGGCAAATAAAAAAATATGCTTGACGCTAAATGGAATATACTTGGAATTTCTATGGAAACTAAATAAAAAATTTTAAAATTTATTTGAAGTAAGGAGGTCAGACTGAATGCTGTGTGATGCGCGACCAGATCTTTTTTAAATCTGATAATCATTTAACCGCTTATAACCATATGATCAATATAGTCATAAGTCCTAATCAGTACGATATGACTTCATGATTTTTTATTATGCGATTTTATTGTCATACAATTTTTATTACCATGTAACAACATAAAGATGTCTCAGATAAATGTAATACATCACTAAAAATAATATATATTCAGAAGACAAATGCATTTTATAAGCATTTAAATAAATTTTTGTAAAGGATGTCATAGAATTTTGAGCAATGTATGCATAGATAAGTACATGCAAATACAGTCCTAGAAAAAGCCCTAGAAATCTAGGAAGGAAGGGTTTTGATATTCAAAGCAGGGCAAGGGCCCTGAGAACTCTATGTGAGGTCGGGCCATATCTCTGGCATCAATTCTCAAACCCTCAACTATTCCATCACAATCTTCATATTTTCACCATACGTATTACTTGAATATAATATGTTGTAGCATACTGTCAAAAATCTATACAGTTCGTCACAATACGAAAAAGTGTATTTTTATAGGAGAAGAGTTCGAATTTTGTATAATTAAGTAGGTTTATCCCTGCCCCTCAACTCATTGATAAAACACCAACAACCTACGTTTTGTTTAAAAAAAAAAAGTTAATCTTCAGTTTTTGATTATTTGATCGTGAATCAAACTGTCAGTTTTTCAAAAACAAGTTTTTTTTTAGCTTATGTATAATAAAGACACATTTTGGAGAAAAAAAAAATTATTAAACAATTAAATGAATTGAAAAAAAAAATCAACTCAAAATATTTTATTGATTTATTACAGTACAAAATTATATTTTAATATACATAATGATGTTTTCAATAATTTATATAAAAACAAAATTAATACCTTTTAGTCATAAAAATAATATTATTACATAATTAACAATAATTTATTTTTATCCGTATCAAGAGAGCCTTCATAAAGTTACTTTCTAATCACAGTTTGAAAGAAGTCATTAAGTTTAAATAGTGAACTTATAAGAGTTAAACTAAAAATCCAAGCTAAATGAACAATCTTCTTCCGAATGAACAATATGATGAACTTTTTTAAAAGCGAATAAATATTTGAGACTAGTCGAACATCAGCCGATTCAGGCATCATCACCAGAAAAGAAAGAAAGATATGTAAGTGTTGAATCGTCTTCGAGTGATTTACTATCTGCATTTGGTTAGTTTTTTTTAATGTTGATGTGAGATGTGTTGCCTGAGTTGACGAAACATTGTCTGGTTAATTATTTACAAGTTTAGTTAATTATTATATTTGAGAGACTTAAGGTGATTAATTTTTGTCTCTTTATTTGAATTTTTTTTTCATTAATAATTTAAATATTATTTATAAAGAAAAATTAAATAATCTTTTTTTTAAATTGTAAAAATTATGTATTAAATTTAATATTTTTAAATTGTAAAATTTTCACCTATAATATAATATATAATACACATGTACAGCATATCGTCGGTCACACAATTCTATTATTGTCCAAATTGTATGCACAACTATTAATTGTTAATTTTTTATACTTTATAGTATATTACTTCCTAGTACTTACCATAAAAAAAATATATTTCTCAATATGATGAAAATTTCATTTTTAAAATTCTTTTTTTGTCTCTGTTGAAAAGTTGGGATTTGACAGTTCGCTATATTGGTCTGACAACATTCTAACCTTGCTTTTAAGAAAAAACTATTTGAAAATTTAAAGTGCTAAAACGTTTTTCGTTATAAATAAAATTTATCAATTTTCTCCTCATTATTTTACATGGTTTTAATTTAACATTTGAAGTTGCATTTCAAACTGTAATGAAATTTGATCCAACCTCAATTTTGTTATTGTTTTTTTTATTGTAATTATTTATTTATTCAATTTTTTTTTTTTAGTGACGCTGTATATTTCGACTTGGTCCGGTTTGGACTGTGACTGGACGGTGATTTGTTAAAAATTGAACTAAATAGAGGTTTTTTACAGAGATGCCTGAGGATGGTTTGTAAGCCGAAAATTTGCATCATAATAAATAAAGTGGTGGAATAAAAGCAGCCTGCCTTTATTTATATATCTCCGATTTTATACAAACTATGTCGAAATGCAGTCTTTCAAAAAACGGTTATTTCACAACATTTTGGAGATAGAGTTAGTTTATCTTGTGCGTTAGACAAAGGAGAGCCAGAATCACTAAAAATCCCATTTTAGCCAAAAATGCCAATTACAACTTTGTCAAACCCAGGTAGCGAGTTACGTGGGCTCATATTGTGGCGTAAAAACGAATATATGTTTTTATTATGATCGTAAGTTAGTGTGATGGTCTTTTTATGTAACACCTATTTTTTCTTAATTACATTGCCTCAATACTTAAAAATTACTTTACTTCATATTCCTTCTTTTCATTTTTGTATTGCAATCAATGGGTATCTACGATTGACTATCAACTTTTAGAATAGATTGTTTTATTATTTTGAGTTTTTAGTTCTTAAACCATTATTGATATTATTATTTAAGCTTATTTCCAGTAAATTTTAATTTAAGTATTCAAACTCCGTATGTAGGGGAATGTGTCTCGAGAGTAGATTGAACATTAATAATAAATGAAATGAACTTAAGGAGACTATTTTGTTGAAAATAGCACCTTAAATAATTCAATTTTTGATTATAGTCGACTGGAGGAATCATTGAGAAATTTTGTAGGTTAGAAGGAAATTTTGACTCCTATGTATTAAAGGTTTTTCATAAGGTAATGTGGGGTTAGTTAAATCCAAAGCCTACCCTTTCGGAAGAATGAATTCTAAACACTGATGATTCGCAAATCAGCTACCGAAGCTGGTTAAGGTTAAGTTGTCAATATATTTATTCAGTTATATTCCACAAATTAATTTCATGGCCGTCACGGAAGATTGTAAAAGGTGAATCTGAGAGGTTTTGACTATTTTCGAAGATTAAATCAGTAAAATAATCCTCTGGAAACCGTTATATGAATATTGAATTGCAGATATTTACCTCGTACGTGCTTACCCCTTAAGGAAGCGGCGTTCTATAGACTACTAAATGGAATTATCCATCTCATAATAGTGCACGTGATTGAAAGGTGAACTTGAATATAATATTTAAAAATAAAAGGCTCAGGAACCTTTTTTAAAAATAAAAGATAAATATAAAGAATTTAAAGTCAAACTTATTAAAACCTAGTGCGCATTTACCCCACAATTCCTTATTACATACTGCATTCAAAGGTGAATTCAGTGTTTTTCCTTTGAATAATATGTTGGTCGTGTTTACAGTGCACGTTAATAAAACGTTTGCATGTTCGGCCTCTAATTTAACCGGTAAAAGTATGAAAAAGATAATAAAAAAACAAAAACAAAATTTCAAAAAGATCCCACTATATTTAAATATGTGTATGTACAGATGTAGAGATAGAAAGGGAGAAAGAGATTTTGATATTAAAATACCGCTGTAATAGGGATTTAGCTTTCACTGGCCCTTTTAGGGAGTTTTACAAATGACTTTCCGCAAAAAGATGAAATGGTCAAAAAAAGACTTGGCGTGCATTGAAAACAGCGGTCGCTTTGTTAACGAGCACTCTTCTTCGTTTTTAAATCCTCTAAAAGGTTCTTTTCTAATTAGGAAAGCCAGCGGGACGAAACTAGCACCAAGGCTGAGAAGATGCGATATAATAATGGGGGGAGGAGAGGGAGAAGGAGGAAACAGACTGGCTATTAAGAGGAGATAAAAAGGGAGTGAGGTGTGGATGAGTGAGCCCCTTTGATTCCAGGCACTCCAGAGCTCGGTCTGCCGCTGGAGGGTGCCTCTATCAACGCCGTGGACTCAGCGCACACACTGCCTCAATACAGGCTCTGAATGGGTAATGCGGCTCTTTGAAAGGGGGAGCTTACAACAGGCGACAAAGAGCTTTAAAAGATATGATGAACGGATTTAGAGAAGTAAAGAAAAAATAAAATAAAATAGAAAAAAAAAACATAAATATATAAAGGGGTTTGCTAACTCAAAAGGATCTGCCTCGTTCTTTATCGAATTCTCAAGAAAAAAAAAAAAAAAGAACTTTACAGATATGAGTTCCTATCATAAGTATTTAAATATATTTATTTTAATTTTTTCTCTTCCAAAGTAATGAAAGAGCTGTGAATTTAATAAACACACACTTACCAAACATGTATTTTCATTTAAAAAATTCATTTCTTAAAGTGCGTTGAAAAGAATATACATATATATTTTTTAATTCATTGCCAAAATAGAAATAAAATTGTGCCAATATATAATCATATTATTTGTTAAACCATTTGAATTTTAGATTTTTTGTTTATGTATATGTATGCATGTGTATAAGTACGTGTGGCTTCGTATAAATTTGAATCGATATATTCCAAGTGATAATATTTACGTAAGGATTCCTCAATTCCAGTTGTATCATTTTTGAAAACAGATATTTTATAAACTGTATAATTGATATACATTCATGAAGGAGTTTAACGTTTTTAACTTTTCTAGTTCAGCTGCGAAATACATATTTTATTTAATTTAACCAATCACTAAGCCGATTTTTTTTTTTTTTTTTTTTTTTTTTTTTTTTTATTCTTTTGCTGTCAAACGTTTAGTTGAGATTTTGATTTTTCAATTATTTAATAGAACAATGGGAATGCCAGATAAAACGATTCCACTGACATTTTAAGTTATGAAAAAGTCCTTGTTTTATGATGAAAAAAAATATGATGGAATAAAATAGCCTGGAAGGGGGTCAAAAAATAGATCAAAAATACCAGGTTGAGACAAAAGTTTTGTCGGTGTTTTGTACAGCACAATAAAATCGTATTTGAAAAAAAACAACTTACAACTCAATCCTCAAAAAATAACCTCTCGTCTTGAGCCACCTAACAGCTCTTGAAGACCTCGCATGTACTAACTTTTATCTTTTGATCAAAAGAACTCCCGAACACCGTTTTCGACTTCCTCCTGATTATCGAACTGTTTCTCCCGAAGAAAATAAGTCATTGAGCGAAACAATATATAGTCAGAGGGGTGAGGTCAGGACTCTCTGCAGGGTGTGGTAGAAGTTCTGGACCATCAAGCTCTTCAACTTTATTCAGAGTTATTCTAGCGGTATGAGGACGAGCATTATCTAGTTGTAGGAGGACTCTCTTCCGATTGACCAGGGCATGATATTTCTGAACACCAAGAATAGTCGATAGCTGGCAGGTACTGGTTGACGAATTTCATTAACTGCCCTTTCTGTAGCCTCAGATGGGCGCCCAAAACGTGGTTCATCTTCAAGGGTGGTGTCGTCGCTGCTGAAACGTACAAACCAACGTTTCGTAGTCCTCCGCAGTTTCCAATAATGCCGCAAAAGTACACGAATTCACAATTTTCTGAATTCATATTACAAATTAATGGTTCGCAAGAATTACAATAACTGAGTGAACAATTTTTGTTTGAAAGGTTCTCTTTTTGATAAACATGGCTAGTTCAGGATTAAAGACTGGTACAGAACAGGACAGGTAAACAAACAATTCCATTCAAGAATCGACAAAATTTTTGTGTTAGTAGTATAAACTATTATGATGACATCAAACACAAGCTAAAACCTTATTATAACAGCTAAACACAATCATCGTGGTCCATAGATGGCCCTAACGAAAAAAAAAAAACTATTTATTAGAAACCCACACTTTGCAGGTCTTCAACAGGGCTTGATGCCTACCATGTGAGGTAGATGAATCCTTTCCTTCGTGGGCGGAGGGTCAAGAAAGTCACCCGATTGAGGAAGAGGAGGTTGTGAACGCTATTGAGAAGATAAATACAGGGAAAGCAGCTGGACGAGATAACATAGTCCCAGAATTTCTTAAATATGGAGGACCAGAATTAGTAGGAGCCCTACAAAATATCTTCTAAAGAGTTTGGGACTGCGAAAGAATACCTCAGGAATGGACATATTACGTTATAATCCCCATGCACAAGAAAGGGAGTCAAAGTGATTACTCTAATTACAGATCTACTAGCTGTCTCCCGTGTTTAATAAATTGTATACATCTATCCTAGAAAGTCGTTTAAAACCACTGGTGGAGCCAGGCCTGTAGGAAGAGCAAAGTGCTGTTAGGCCCAACAGGCAAACTTCATCTTTTTCTTCTTCACCTTGAGAAATGTGATAGAGAGGTCCTGGGACAGTGACCGAAACTTTCCATTCGGTGTCCCGAAAAGAAAATTGGGAGCCCTTGAAGGCAAAGAACATTCCTATAAAGCTTCTTAAGGCTAAAAAATCAACTTACAAGAAGCCGAAGGAAACTTGTGCGTCTAAGTGGCCAGGAATCAGGAGTGTTTGAACTGAAGAAAGGAGTGAAACATGGCGAATCTCTGAGACCCTTTCTCTTTATTGTATATATGAATGAGATCGCATCCATTTGCAAAAAATGTACAGCACGAATTCACATGGGCCAATGGAGCTTACATCCTGTCGGTATACAGTTTCTCCTGTTTACAGACAAAATTGTGCTACTTGCCCAGTTCCCCGAGCGATTTCAACAGTCAGTAACAAAGTGGAATGAGGAATTGAAGAGAAAGGAAATGATTATTAATACAAAAAAAAAAAAAAGCAAAGTCCTTCAGGTCGGTTGTTCAATACTGGGGGACCCGTATATGCCTTATGACCGAGAAACCCTGTTCTTGTGTGTTTAAAATAAATGGAGCTATTTATATTCGTGAACGTGAGTTAAGAAGTACGTCATCTCATTTCAATATATATTTATTGAGTAATAAATTAAGCGTTGTCCCTGAAGGGGCAAGTAACGTTAGTATTTGTTAGTGGCTTAATCCAATTAGGATTAATTAACTTAACTTATGGTATTGGTTAACAGAGATTGGGGGGAGGAGGGAGGGGTCAGGTCTCATATTATGTAATACGGCTTATCTGAATAGAGGTCTCGCCGATTCGTCCTTTTCGTCTCGCCGCCTCTGAATGACCCCGTCGGTCGTAGCGGATGCTGTATTTTTCGGTCTATAGCAAAATCTATGTTATTTCCTTCTCCGTACGTCTGTCTCTTAGAGCAGCTATCTGGCAAGTGGGGAGAGGGAAGCCTCTAGATCTGATAAGCTCTAGTGAGGTAGGGCTTAATCCCGCTGGGCGGCCACCTCCTGGCGCGTCCTGGATGGCACGCGGCTGGCGTCGCGTAAATAAATGAGATCTAGGGCCCTACAATATATATATAACAAAAAAAGAGGCAGGTAAAGGAATCGGAGGCTGTAAATTCGACATCTGTTTGTCGAATGTCCAGTTTGTCTGTGGTGAAGAGGTGATGGAGGTAGCGAACAGAATTCATGTACCTTGGCACGGTGATCAGTTGATCTCGTAAAGTGGATTTGGAATTCTCGAGCAAAATGTCTAAGGCAAATTCCATTTACATCAATAATTCGGTTAAGGGAAAAAGAGTGGCGGGACAAGATGTAAAGCTCCACTTATTCAAGCCTGTTTCCCTACCACTACTTCTCTATGGAGCGAAGAGCTGGATTCTGAATGAGATTGACAGAATGAGAGGCTGCAAAGCCGTGTTACTGCACCTGAAATGAAGTTTATTAGAAGAATTGCGGGAAAAAACAAGGAGGGACTGTATTCCGGAGCAATAGGATATGGGAAGAGCTGAATGTACGCCCGGTGACTGAAACCCTCAAGGCAACTGAGGTGTTATGAACATACTGGCACAAAGATTCGATAAAGATCATGGAAACAAGACCAGTGGGAAGAAGTCCAAGAGGGTGGCCAAGAAAGTCCTACATCAACCCCATGGAACGAATAGGGATGCGCTGAGGGAAGACCATAGTATAAATGAAGAACCTTGCCAGGGACAGAGAGAGACCAATGGCACAAATGGCTGGAAGCACCCCCATGCTGCAAGGCAATTGTGTGGAAGAAACATAAGAAGGTTGTGTTTATTCATGTTGAAATTGATACACACCCTAATCATTTAAAAAAAAATGTATTCCTAATTGAACGCATAATCTTTACATACAACCCAGAATCGGCACATGTTTTGGGGAAATCTATTCCTTGTTTACTTCCGATATTGCTTGTTCCAAAATGAACATCACCGATGATATTTATTAACAAATGGACCCATAACTCATAATTATAAAATATATCTAATTATGAGAAGTTTTAACAGGAATATCGAAAAGCAATTACTTAGCCCATATATTCACAGCTCCTAACTTCTCTATGGCCGACGACCGAATCGAACTTGTTAATTAATACATTACTTCGCTGAACTGGAGACATTAATTTAATTATTAATTAACATTATCAAGCCTCTAGTAATATCTCAGTATTAAGATATTTATCCAGAGCGCAGAGACATTTTTTATAGATCAATGATTACAAATCATTAGGCACTAATGGGATAGGCCAGATTAATTCTCTTTGACAAAAATAATTTAAAAATGTATTATTCTGTGAACTATTTTTCCTTTATATATTTATTATCATCTTTTACACCTTACATCGACGTTTCGAGGTAGCTTTCTCATCCTCAGGATCATCTTTATGACAACATTATACAACATATAATATTTTACATTTTCTTCACATCTACATACCATTTACCCTAGAATGATATCATAATTGCATACTTGCATATTGGTGTCGTTTATTAAATGCTACTCACATAGAAGTA
This sequence comes from Rhaphigaster nebulosa, assembly GCA_948150685.1. Taxonomy (NCBI): domain Eukaryota; kingdom Metazoa; phylum Arthropoda; class Insecta; order Hemiptera; family Pentatomidae; genus Rhaphigaster; species Rhaphigaster nebulosa. The sequence goes on from OX411311.1 coordinate 118,283,171, forward strand.
AAGAACATGCTAGCAGCATAAAATCAGCACCTAAGCAAGCATCTAATTATAGGCATATTTAAAAATGGTTTTAAAAAAAAAGAAATTGGGTTTTAGAAATAAATATATAGATTTATATTAGCAAAACTATTTTTATTGCGTCTATTAAAAACGTTTTAATAAAAATTAGATTTTTATTTTAATTTAATATGTAAGAAACATTAAGCATTTTTTGTACAAATAACAATCAGTATTTTGAATAAGAATGCTCGAGTACAACATAAAAAAAAAAAAAAAAAAATAGCTAAATTTAGGTCGAGAACGAATGCGGCCCATTTCATTATTTGTATGGGTGCTTATTTCAGAAAGAATATCGATGCTCAAAAATAAAATAAAATAATCTATTAACAGTTCAAATAGATCACTCAGGATAACTGGTAATGAAAAAAAATCCGTGAGCAGCAGAACTCCGTCACTAAAGTCGTATTTTCACTTTAAAAAAATATATTATAATAATGGGGGAGTAAGAAAAAATTTGAGACCCACAAAAGACAGTTCCCTAACATACCTAAATTTACCCATACTTTTATTATGATTCTGAATTCCGAATTTCAGCTCATTTGACACAAAGGGGGCCGCTGGAGTTGAAATAGCCATATCTTTGCTAGTACTGGTCCGATTTCGATCAAAATTCTTTTATTTCATAAGTAATTTAATTAATTTCCTTTCCAGGAGCTGAAGAGATGCGCAAAACTTTAAAAACGCCGAAATTTCGGCGTATTAAAAATAGCGAAATTTTGACTTTACTTTGACTTTGACTTTGGAATTTACCTATTCTTTAATGGTATCGTTCTGCTTGGAAGAAAGTCATACATACCGGATTTCAGCTCATTTGGTCCTAAGGAGGTGCTCCAATGTAGCAGGGAAAAACAAATATAAATATATCAGACAATACCTTAATCGTACTCTAAAGTTTATTAAACGGTAGAAAACGCAGTCCCGCTGCTCACCACTGAACTTCGACCCGCTGCAATAGTCTATTTTTTTCGGAGAAAATACGACTAAAACTGTGATAATTGCATGCAGCGGCAGAACTACGACGACAAATAGGAATTTTCGCATTCGAATTATAGCACATGAACAAATATTGATAAAAAAATAGATACTAGATCACTGGAAAATGGGCAATATGGACCCGAAACGTTGTGATGAATAACTAATAATGTGGAAGTGGATAAGAGGAAATTTTCCTGGAAATTGATGATTGAAATATTGGATGTACCCTTGTGAAAACACAGTTTTTTAAAAACTATTTTAGAAGTAGGGTTTTTTTTTTTTTTTTTTTTTCCCCATCACCCCTTTATTTATATACAGACTTTATTTCAAAAATGTTTACATCATTTGCTTTTCATGAATTATACTTTTGCTGTAGCTCTGCTACATTTTAAGCAGTTTTTGTTTAATTTATTGGTTTAATGAAATACGTTTTTAGTTTCTGCAACGGGGCCTGGTTTAATGGGAATAACATTTTTATACAATTGAAATAATTATATTAAATGCATGAAATAAGTAAATGCATACCCATTTATCTTCCTTTCCTTATTTCCGGCCTATTATTCAGTATTTTTCTTTCCCTTACTGAAATGGCGTCTTCAAGTTTCTCACAACTATAGTCGCTTTTCTCTACTTCTACTTTTAAAGAATCTGTTTCATTTTCAGCTTCTGAAAAAACAGTCATCATCATCCAGTAATCATCATCCATTGCTCTCAATTAGATTTTTGAACCTCTTGAGGATCTGTGTATATTCGTGACTTCATAATCTTGATCTGATGTAAACTTTATAATTCACTGAAATCAATCATAATAAAGATTACTCCTGATGTGCTAAAGGATTTTTACTACATTTTGATTGCAAATCATTGGTATCAATGAGGTAGATTTACTATACACCACAAAATAATTATTGATAACGTTGAGTCAAAGTTATTCCGGCTAAGTGCATCGTAATGATAACGATGAGTAATTATGGTACTTTACAATGGGGACGCTCGCTCAAGAGATATACAAACCCCCCAAAAGATTCTTTTCAGTTGAGGTCCGGAATCTCACAGTATTAATAATAATTAAATTTAAATTATGACTTCTTTGGCAACAACTTACCCAGAGGGCCGGAATTCGACAGCACTAATAATTTTAAATAATATCAAATTAAAACAGTAATAATTCCAATGAATACGAATTTTACGATTGAATTTGAAGTAGCTAGCTATCACAAATGGCGCTAAAGAGTGCTAATACGGTGGCCTTCGGCAGGAGGCATTGATAATGCGCCCCGGTTGTAAAGTTGTACCGTAAATATTACTCAATAAGTTTGAAAACTTAACTAATACGGTTAACCTAGATGGACTAAAGCTCTAAAATCATCAGCTGTTGGCAGACAACTAGGATGGGCACTAGAGCTGGTCGCTCATCCCTCCAACCCTCTAGGGATGGGGGGAGAGAGGAGTTTTAATCCCACGAGGAGGGAATTTTACTCAACGATACCCATTCTAGAGTTAACAAGTAATTACATTCATTCTAATTTATAACCTTGTATTTTTCCATCTTCTCAACTTTTCTTATCATATTAATTTATTTTTTCCTATTAGCCATAAATTTTTTATTTATGTATTTTATATACATATGTTGCCATTATAATAGTCAATTCACTGGAATTTATTTAATGAGCACAAACCTGATTTAATTACTAATTTCCTATGTCACAAAACCTTTGAATGTCTGCTAATTCTTTATAGTCTAATATCTTATTCCTCCTCTCCTTGGTATGTCTTTTTAATTTAAAAAAAAAATTATATTTTCATATAAAAATAAAGGCAGGCTGCTTTTATTTCACCACTTTATTTATTATGATGCAAATTTTCGGCCTACAAGCCATCCTCAGGCATCTTAAAATTATTTAAAATGAATGTACTGTTATATTTAAGTCCAAACCGGACCAAGTCGAAATATACAGCGTCAAACTTCAACAATAAAATAACAATACGGGAGCCATCTCAGTCATCACAACCATCACAGGTGAAACTCCTGCTCCAGTGAGATGGCTCCCGTATTGTTATTTTATTTTTGAAGTTTGACGCTGTATATTTCGACTTGGTCCGGTTTGGACTTAAATATAACAGTACATTCATTTTAAATCATTTTAAGATGCCTGAGGATGGCTTGTAGACCGAAAATTTGCATCATAATAAATAAAGTGGTGAAATAAAAGCAGCCTGCCTTTATTTTTATATATTGGAGTGTTCACCTTAATCAACAAACATATATTTTTTAAGCAGTTCTTAGTTTTAATCTAATTTATTATGTTATTTATTATCAATTTTTAAAATTATATTTAATTTGTTAATACCTTCAAGACTGAGTTTTATTCCCAAATTCCTACGGATAATGGACAATTTCGGGCTTTCCAACAGAACGTGCTAAACAGTTCTGATGACCCGGTAGAGTTCATACGTTGGAGCCCCAAGTCCTTTCAGAAGGTATCCGTGAGAACATTTACTACGCGGAATCTGTGCAGAATCACATCTGGAACTGTGAGAACTTCAATTCCATTTAATATGTGTTGGATCTCTCCATGTTTAGATCCATTTAAACTCCAATCTCTCCATGTTTAGATCCATTTAAACTCCAATTTTCTTGTCATTTGGATCGTATTTGGTTCCGTATAAGATTTGTCCAATCATCTTTAGACACAATAAAGAATGTTTTCGCAATAAGTAATTTTTTAATTGAGCCAAATGAGTAGTGGAGTCGGCTCTTTCGTACCCTTCTATTCCGCAATGCGAAGGAACCCATACGAAAACAACAATCCTATCATCTTGATGCAGCCTCCACCATTAATTTCGAATTTTCCTGATATAAGCATGAGAATTTTCGATGGAATCCATCACTATGGTTATATCATAACTGGTAAAAACCCTTAGGAATAGGGGTAATAATCAATAAATAAATTTGTTAATAATGCCCGCATAATTATTTCTGGTTATGTATATTAATTACATTCCTCTGCTTAGTGTATTTTTTTTCCTCCATATAATATAACTGCATTTTTTAAGGCAAATATGTTTTTGGTGGCAATAATATGCTGTTCTGAAGCTGTTACATTTTAATGTTTAGCATTTTAAAGTTACCTATAAGGATGATATAATTAAAGAAGAAGTTGGTCGGTGGTGCGGTCAATGAAAAACTTAAAACTCACTTATTTTATGGTGTACCAACGTTTCGGCCTAAGTTTTAGGTCATCATCAGGGCTAAAAGAAAAAACAAGATGTTACAGCATCGTTATCATGTTAGTAGCATTTTATGTTACATCATAGGTACATTGTATCGCAACCAAAAAAACGCATTTGATTTTAAAAATTCCAGTAATAGTAAATAAAGGAAAAAAATACAAAAAGCAGAATGGAATTAATATCCATAACCGGAAACAAAACCTCATGTTTTTATCTTTTAGATCCTGGTGATGGAAAAAGCTAAGGCCGAAACGGTGGCAAACAATAAAATGTTAGACTTATTACTGTGTTTTTCATTGGCCGCATCCCTCGACCAACTTTTTCTTTAATTACATCTAACTCTTTAATTACAAAACTTACTGTAATTCTTTAATTACAAAACTTACTCTAACTCTAATAAAGATAATATAGTTCACAAAACAATTTATAAAAAAAAATTAAATCTACTCACGCCAGTGAAACAATTATCATAATAAATGGAGTAATATTGTAGCGAATATAGGATTCATCATAGCAATAAAATTTAATTTTACTTTCTGGACACAATAACATATTTCGGTAATCAATTTGACAATAATTAATCTAAATATTAGCTATTCAGGATCATTTCCAGGCGTGAGGCATTTAAAGAGTTCTCTGGTTGTCCTGTGAAGACGAATGCAGTCATCAATAGGTACTGATGATTTCCTGATGATCCGCGAAGAGTGATGGCATTTTGATGCCGGTAACCGCCCGCAAATCAGCAAAGCAGTAAATAAAATGAAAGGAAGGAATCTAAAGCACCTTTTCAAAACAGGGATTGTCTCACACAATCCAACTCTTAAGAGAACAGTGTAAAGACAAAATTCAAAGGGAATGCGAACAGGCTAACGTAATAAATTTATGGCTAATGAGCTCTTGATATCTGCCTGGTATGTTGTTTGGGTGATTTCCAAAAACAACAGTTGAACTGATTTCGACCAAACTTTTTTCCCAAAACCTGACTGGACGTGACCGGACTAGACTTGGGGGGGAGGACATCATCACATGACCGCTCGCTTCATTTTTAAGTCTAGAGAAGTGAGCGGAGTGACAATACCAAAAATGGCGTTATTAAAAATTAAAAATTGATCCCGAAATAAATAAGTAATATTTTCTCTTTTTTTAAAATTACAATTGATTCGTTATATAGCATTTGTAGTTATTCTACACAAATAAACAGATCATTAGCCTTAAACGAATTCTCGATTTGAGCTCGTTTATTTCATTAATAATTTTTAATATTTTAATTTTCCTCGACAATAATAACTAATTTTGTGGTGACGGTGTAATCTGATTTGGTGTCAATTCAAAAAACGGAAAGCAAGAAAATAAATGACTTAAGCTAAAATTTTTCTATGTTAGTATATCAAAATAGTTGAAATTAATACCTCTTTCTGTAGTAGCAATGACAATAATATTAATAATGGGAATTATTTGTAGTTACAGGAATTAATTAACTCCGCTCGTATAACTAACACACGTGTAGAAATTTGTTAATCAAGTGAACACAATGATCTATTAATATTTATATATAATAAGAAATAATAAAGAGATGACAGTAACATTTTAATAGTCCCTTCACCGTAACCTGGTCACAAATATGAATTATTTATTACGATTATTATTTATTAAATGATCTTTTGATATGATATATGTGGTATTCTGTGGTGTAGAATCTATGGTATCCAATTCTAGAGCCCTGTAGAAGATTCAGGGCATCAGAAAAACCTCGAAATTTTACGGGGTTTTTATTTCAGTTTCTTGCTTATAACTCCAATATGAAGCGCTCGAGAGGAAAACACTGTATTAACATTTTTTTCATCTTTCGACATTTATATATGATTAATAATAGTAACAATGTTAGATGTCTTTAAATTGATTAATTTAACAAAATCGCTCCATGACCGCCATCCGGGAGGGACAAAATTCCAGATGCACGGTCTTCCAGTTATCATAAAAAAAAGGATACAATCAAAAGGTTTGCTGAACGAATATATGCAGGAAAATAATAAAAGGATTTCAATATATAATAAATTATACCGCGCATTGTAAAATGGAGTAACATAGGACATATATTACAGATATTGTCTTGTATCATCCTGATAAGAAAAGTTATTAATTTAAGACCTAAGTGAAATGGAAGCTATAACCTTTAGTTATCTTATAATATTCAGATTCTTCAGATATCTTCGACAGGGACGGAGAGGTTTGTCCTAATATTACTCCGCCATCCAGGGTTACCTAAGGGCAGAGAACGGAGAACGGACACCCAAAATACTTCATCGGGAGATTCTCCGATAAAACCACACTTAAAATTCTTTTGCTAATAGTTTTTAAAATATGTATTTTATAATCAATACATTATCTAATGAATTAATTGTGAGTAAATAAAGATGTAAATAAAAAACGTTCATTTTATCAATAAAGGAACCGAAATAAAAGAATGCGAAAGTCACTCAATATCATTTTATCAAAACAGACCATATTCAATCCCCTGAAAATTCTAAGCAAACAAAAATGACTTTAAAAAAATCATACAATTAAAAATTTTAAATATTTCATAAACAAATTTTAAGTTCTTTTTCAGCAGAATTCAAAGAAGTTTTTGGAAATTTGATAGACCTGTTTAAAAATGAAATAAAATTAATCAAAATAAAGTATAATTGGGATAAAAAAGGAAGGAAGTAACTATGTGAAAATGAGCAACATGTTTTTTTTAGAATAAATATCATGTAGTATTTTTAAAAAAATATGCATATTCAAATTTTTAATAAAGGAATACTTAGGCGGAATGTTTTATATAAAATATGAAAGGCTAATTATAAACTTGATACAATGCTTGTACCAACGTCTACAAAATTCTCTTTGTTTAAATTCCGTACAAGTATTTGTACCCTTGTGGTTTTAGAACAATACAGATATTTTCTCCGTTAATATTACAAAAATATAATAATACTCGGTATCCCTGTTATTATTATGGATATATTCCAAAGGATAAATATTAAATAAAATGCAACAGTCGATCAAGGCCTAAGTTTCTGGTTCGATGGTGAGATTCAGTTCTAGATTAAGCAGGACAAAACGAATAAATTATTTATGCACTAAAATGGTCTGAGGATAAGACAAGATTGGTAAGCGCGAGTAAACGGGTAGACCGAAACATAGGTGGGAGGATTGCGCTAAGGGCGATCTCGCGGATTGGGGTTGGACGGTCTTCGATTGACGGATTTGTACAAGTTCATTTGATATCGATTGGTGTTATCGGCATTGAACCAAAGTCTTTTATTATCATCATTATTAATACTGGAGTTTTCAAAACCAATAGTTCTCTGTTTGATTGAGCTGGATATTCAGAATGGCATCATTAATATATAATTTAAGAGGAAATCTTTTAAATGAAGTTTAATACTTTACCCTTAATCTCTTTCGTTGCTACTAATGCTTAGTTTCTGACAGACGTCGAACACTAACCCGGTCAAAATTCTTTTTTATAAGTTTCATCTATTTTATTATTTTTTTTTTACTTTATTTGTTCTTTAAATTTGCTTAATCATTTTATTCCGTTCCTCTATTAATTCATATTTTACTTTTATTTTGGCTTATATAATTCTTCGGTTTTCTCTACTTCTTTATATCGGGTAATTGATAAAGTAAAAATTATAAGGTATATATAAAAAATAATTATTCTAATGAATTATAACGTAAGTGGCGCTTGAATAGATTAAACTATACCCCCTTTGATCAATTAATTACAACGCATGTTACAAGATTAACAATTAATCCTCTTCCTCTAATATACCACTAATCAGTGACAAAGGATCAATCCTTGTTTGTTTTAATTATATACAAATCAACTAATTATTTATAAACATAGCCTCAATAAAGTATATATAATAACATAACTCGAAACAAAAATATTATATTGGGATATAGGTGTGTGTATACATATATTATATAATATTAGGATTCCAAAAACATAGCCATGAAGTCTTTGAAATACTTATCAGTCAACGTTTCGACAATTGAGATGTCTTGGAATGATGTGCTGCTTTTAGTTTACGGATATTTTTCAACTTTTGATTTGAGATGTGCTCTCTTATCGTTTTATTGCTAACAAAGATATCGTTGTATTGTATAATATTTCGTATATTATTTATATAAATTTATTTAGAGATAAAGTTCTCTCACAATGCGAATATTAAGGCCTAACATACTATATATATACGAAATACATCATATATAATATATGATATACAAGATACGAATGAGATCCGGAAGTTTTACCACCATATCAATTAGGACAATATCAAAGAAAATATTTTAAGCTCAGAACAACTGCTTGCAAAAATGTTGATAGTACTGCTCTCTGAGAAATCCCAGATTCTTGGAAGATGGCGACAGCATTTTCAGGCTCTTTTAGAAGGGAATATTGAAGGCCAAGCAAGTTCTCCAGCTACCCTGGAAGGTGGCGATGATATTGAACCCCCAGCAGAGGATGATGTCACAAGAGCAATTAAAAAAGTTAAAAACAATAAGGCTACTAAAGCATAGTGGACCTGAGTTTGTCAAACAACTACTGATCTTATTTTCGACATTTGGAGTGTAGAAAGGTTAGCTGGAGCCTCCAGGAAATCTGAAATATGTTCAATTCACGAAAAAGGGGAACAGTTAGTTTGTGGGAACTACAGAGGGATATTTCTGCTGCCAGCGGTTTATAAGGTAATCTCCGGCATACTATATAAGAAGTTCCTACCATATGCTGAGCGGGTTCTAGGCCAATCCCAGTGTGGCTTCAGTAGTGGAAAATCCACGACTGGCCAAATTTTCACACTTCGTCAGATTTTGGACTATAAAAATGCCTATGATAGTGCAGACAGACAAGAACTTTACAATGCTCGTGTAGAATACGGTATACCCAAGAAATTAGTAAGACTGTGCGGAATGACCATGAGAGAAGAAAAATGCATGGTTAAGATCCAGGCAGACCTATCTCGGAAGTTTGATAATGGAAAAAGTGTACTACAGGGAGGTGGCCTCTGTATATCCTTGCTTTAGAGAAAGCGGTGAGAGACTCTGGCATTGACATATTTGGGATTATATTTAATAGGGCTGTTCAGATGCTTAGATTTGCGGATGATCTGGACATAGTTGGAAGATCCCTCAGAGACCTCTCGACACTTTTCTTGTTCTTGAAGACTCAGCAAGAAGAATAGGACTTACGATCAACGAACAAAAACCGAAGCATATAGTAATGTGGCAGAAGGCAATCCAAAATGAGACGATCCGGATAGGAACATTCACATTTGATAAGGTGAATGAATTTATTTATCTAAGTAGCCAGATGAATATAGCTGGTGATATAACAGCAGAAATTAAAAAAAGAATCGCTGCTTCTAACGGGTGCTGTTATGGCCATCGAAGACATTTTAGGAACAATATCCTTCCCAAAAGTACCAAACTTCTTCTATGTAAAAGACTAATCCGCCCAGTCCTAATTTATGGCTCAGAGACATGGACCATGAAAAATGAGCAAGATCTTCTAGTTCATGAGCGCAAAATCCTCCACAGCATCTATGGTCCAAACCATGTTGATGGAGAAAGGAGAAGAAGGACCAATAATGAATTAAGTGCTGTCCTAAACGAGGCATATATGGCCAAGGTCAAGGCATATATCGTCTGGGAAGGATTAGATGGGCTGGACCTGATGAGAATGGAATATAGCACAATCCCCAAAAAAGCATCCACAGAGCGCTCATATGGTACAAGGAGTGTTGGTCGTCCTAGGCTTCGTTGCGATGCACGAGAACTACTGATGGTCCAGAACTGGAAGGCAGCAACTCAAAATCGGGACAACTGGCGAATGTTAATAAAAGAGGCGCTGTCTCGGCAACGGGTTGGCGCACCACCGTAAGTAAGTAATTATAATATATTATATCATTTGTCGTTGGCTCTTTTCCCAAATATTACGAACAACGATATATCGTCATTGGCACTAAAATAATTAGGTCTGATATAAAGTTTTCTTTTCTTTTTCTCTCCTGGCGAAACGTTGACTGGCTCCTGTTTTATTGGTATTTGAGAGACTTAAGGCTTTGTTTTTGTATTCTTCCAGTTGAACCCTATCAATTTTTTTTTCTCTTTCTTCAGTTTTTTTTTGTTTATTTAAATAAAACGTACAATTTTGATTGAAACTGAAATATAAATTTCGGCACAATCTATAGATGCATATGTAACAAGAGGAATATTTTAAGGTAAATTGTTAAATTTACTTACTTACTGCGTAGCTCTACAGCCCGGGGTGGGCCTTGGCTTCTTGAACAATAATCCTCCAGATATTCCTATGCTTAGCCTTTTCCTTCCAGTTTATAACTCCCAACCGTTTGAGGTCATCCTGCACATCATCCATCCATCTTCTCCTAGGTCTTCCTCTTCTTCTGGCCCCAAAAATTCTCCTTTGCAGCATCTTTTTTGGCATTTTATCAGCCGGCATTCTTAGAACATGCTCTAACCATTCGATTCGGCGGGATTTTATAAAGCTCACAATTTCGGTATTGTTTTATAACTCGTTGAGCTCAATATTTTTTCTTATTCTCCATTCTTGAATCGAAGAACGGGCCAAATATTTTTTTAAGTATTTTGCTCTCGAAGATTCTTAATGCATTTGCGATGGTGGTAGTAAACGTCCACGTTTCAGCAGCATATGTAAGAATAGACCTAATTAAATTTACTATGCAATAAATATGAATTCATATTTTAATGACGATTCAGAGGCGTAACGTAATTGTTCTTGTAATTATTATAATAAATCACCCATGAGGGAGATTTAGGAAGTTAAATGTATTGGATATAGCATTCATTGCATTTTCTTTTTTTTTTGTTGTTCTCTCTCTCTCTCTCTCTCTCTCTCTCTCTCTATATATATATATATATATATATATATATATATATATATATATATATATATATATATATGTGTGTGTGTGTAATACCTCCTTCAGTTTATTCCTTCAGGATAAACTGGGTTCTACAGAACCAATGATGAGATTTTTATTACTTTATTTTCATCTTAACTTAGGACAAAATAAAATAAATTAAAACGGGAACAGAATTCTCAAGATCCAGATACTAAAGAAAGATACCTGACAATATAATGAAACTGATAAAGTATTCTAAAAATAGGTGGAAGAGGGATATCAAAATACATTTTTTATTTGGGAGCCGAGGTGAGATTCCCAAAGGATTAGGGTTCGGGGGTGGGGATAGCCGGCTTCTTGTTCTAAGTGACAAAAGCTAAGTAGAATGAACTGCCATTATTTTCTTCTCTTGTTCAGAAAATTTGCATTTATTGTGAATCCGCCATGATAAACATTATTTACTGGAGTACAACTTGTTAATAATGTACCAAGTTTTTTGTTTTGTTTTTTCGCTGAATTTATAGCGCTGCTTGCCTCGGGCATTTGTATTTATTGACAACAGTTTGTTTCATTTAAGGATTAAAAAAGGATTTAAAAAAAAAAAAGAGGGTTACACCACTAGACTAGCAGAGTTGTATTGACTAAACATCCATTATTGTGACATGTTACTTAGGTTGCAAAATAATAGAGTGTTTAAAAAAAAAGATGACCGTTTTAATCAAATTTTTCTTAAGGAATGTAAGCAAGTTCTTTAAACCTATTCAATGTTTACCAATAACTAATACTCTCTTGCGAAAGATTAAGTTAGCTTTTTTATTTTTTAACTTTATATGCAAAACAACAGACGCCTAGAAATATTGAATAACAACTTCTCTTTCTCTAAAATTGCTATTTCAATATTTCTTGACGTCTTTTAGAGTAATTACAAATATTTAAGTAGGAAATTTAATCCTCTACAAGTTGTTTATCGTGCATTTTGCACAAAATAGGGTACAACTTTACAAGAGGGGCGCGTTATCACTGATTCCCCCCGAGCTTAGCCGAAAGTCGCCGGAATAGCATCCTCAAGCACTAACTGCTTTGCATTAAATTGTAACATTCGTATTCATTGGAATTTTTGAAATTATTACTGCTTTAATTAGATCTTATTTAAAATTATGAGTGATGTCGATTTCCTCTCATTACGTTCGTCTCTCTAACTGTGCCAGAGAAAGCGTCAGTTACCCTCTAGAATAGTATTTGCCTATAAAGCACAGTGGAATACTTATTTTTGTCAATAGCTAGATCTTATAACAACTGTATCCCGTAAAGAGAGAAATAATTTTCATTATATACTGTGATCTCTACTTCCTAATTCTGTCACAGCAGAAGACCCGGGTCTGGCTGGATAATGATTAAGGTGAAGGGTTAGGGACGCTGGAGTGGTTTCTGCCGCTACTGCAACATAAAAAAGAAAAGGAAAAAAAAACCAATAATGGATCATGTTTTCTCGAAATAGGGGAAACCCCGTTTTGTTAATCCCCTCCTGCAGGACAACACAGATGAAAATAACGAGCCTTGACGATATTTCACAGGCCGGCCAGCCAGTAGAATTGAACGAACCCCGTATGGCCGAAAGGTCAGGTAGGGAGAATAAAAAAAAAATAAATAAATAAAAGTAGAATTGAACGAAATATTTCAGATGATCTTCAATTCTATGCTTACAGTCAATTTTTTTAATGAAATAATTGCTATTCATTTAAATTTAATTTGTCCTACTTATTAGACCTGTTTTCTTTAATGGAAAACATAATACAATTTACAAAAAATATTTCTAAAAAAAGATTAAGAATAGTATAATCCATTCTTCAGAGGGAGCTAGGGGACCGAGCAATGCTAGGATGCTATTAAATTTATTACTTATTATGAACAGTCATATGCTTTAAAATAATTTTGCGACTTCATAAAACACACGACGACATCTCAATACGATCAAGATGTAAAAATATTACAAAGCATTTATAACATATTAAATGTAATATGATGATCAACACGATTTATTCATCAAAAGACTTGTACTTTCTTCCTTAAATACATCTCTGGAATATATAAGAACCTTTTTTTTTCCTTTTGAAAGGACTGTTTACTTGTTGGTATATTCTACACCTTTTGTATATCACGTACCTTACTACATACATTATTTATACTGAGAAAATCTTTACTGAAAAACCTAAGTATAAATTGTATATAAACAGAAATTAGGTAAAAAAACAACAACATATTTTACTTACTTTGCAACAAACAAAAAAGATCATTGATATAAATATTTAACAAATAGTATGGTACATATATCGAAATATCGATATTTCGATATATTGGGCCTTGATATTATTAATTTTTCAAATCCCCTCCTTTAAAAGGGAGAGACTTTAGAGATGTTGAAGAAATACATCGACATTTTTGTTCGATAATGTTAATTCGACATACCTATCATAATATCGATATTAAAATGTGAGTATTAGGAACGGATATTTTTTTCAAAAATTGCATAATTAATATTAATATGTACTTTGATAGTTTTTTAGTAATTTGTAATATCGATGTTACGATATATTGGATAAAAACTATCGGATAAAATATCCATATATTTTTAAAAAATACTTTTCCAACATCGCTTTTCTAGAGAGTGAAAAAAATCACTAGTGTAAGAGGATCTTAACAACTGTTATTGCATCATATATATTTTTTTAAATTATCTGTACTGATTTTTCTTTTTACAGTGTTATTAAAAATATTGATATTTTCCAAGAAATACATCGATATTTATGTTCAATATTTTTAACTGGACATATCGTAATATCGATATTAAAATTTGAGTATACGAAACCGATATTTTTCCAAAAATCACATAATAAATCTTAACATGTACATACTATAATAAATTTTGATAAGTTTTTACTAATTCGTTCAATATCAATTTTCTTCCGTCCTTTTTTTCTTTTTTATTTTATTTTATGTTTATTAATAGTGAGTTTATTAATGTTTTCTTTAGTTTCTAGTATATTATATATTTTTTATTTATTGACAAATGTTAATAAATTAATATTTTTTTTTTTTTTTACAAATATTACAAATGTGACTTGTTAATTTATATTACCCTATTCCAATTTAACAACTATTATTAAATTATTACTAAGAACTATCATTATTTAGCAACGTGTGTGTGTGCGTGCGTGCGTGCGTGCGCGTGTGTGTGTGTGTGTGTGTGTGTGTGTGTGTGTGTGTGTGTGTGTGTGTGTGTGTGTGTGTGTGTGTGTGTGTGTGTGTGCGTGCGTTCCTGCGTGCGTGGGTATGTGGGTGCGTGTTTTGTCTGTGTGTGTGTGTGTGTGTATTATATATCCTAATTTTTCTTTTTATACTCTTATTACTTTTTTCCTCTTGCTCCATCTTCTTTCCTCTGTATTTTGTCTATATGATTTTGAGAGTAAAACATTATTTATATTATTCGCATATGGATTATTATATTAACAAAAATATAATATTTACACGATAATTTATAAACAAAACAATAAAAACTGCTGAAAACTAAAAAACAGTTTTAAAAACAAAAAAATCAAAACAAATCACTATTACTCTTTTATTCCCCACGATCTCGAGTCTGAGTTCTTTTAGAGAATTAGTGAATGATATAAATGAACTTTAGTTGTGAATAAACTTTGTCTTACTGGCAAGTCATTTTTAGAAACTTCTCCAACGGACCATTTCATAGAGATCATATTGTTTTTTTTCTTTCGGTAAAGTCAGAAGGAATATATAGTTCTTTGAGTTCCAGGAACTTAATAATGAACTAAACACTATTGTTTCCAAAGCCATTAACAGTAACTCTTCAAAGTCGTAATTACAAAATGCCAGAAAACTTTACAGATAAATTTTCTCGTTTATTTCTTGTCTTTTCTTTGTCGATAGACAATATAAAATTCAAAAAATAAAAAAAAGGTCGAAACAGATGATTCGACAAAAGTCTTAACAGCTGGAAGAACGATAAAAACCTAAAGACTGCTACTTCAGTCTAAAATGGCTCTTTATTGTTTTTACGATCCCGTGAGCTGGAATGGCAAATTGAAGAAACGAAACTTAACTCCAAAGAGGAGATAAAAAGTAAAAAACAAAATACCGGGGAAAATATATAAAAGTCTGGAAAGTTGTCAAAACAATCGAAAACGGAATTACAAAAGTTTATTTTCCTTAACTGGTCATTTCTTCCTTCTTTTTTTTCTCTCGATTTCCTTTCTGACTTAACTTTTATAGGCTTATTTTTACAGCAATATTTTATGTCAATTTGGTCAGGGTAATAAGAAATCCACCTGGTCGTATCGCATGAAGTGTTACTAAAGAAACTATATCCAAAACGGGAATTTCACGAAGGTCGCGCCAGATGTTTTCCTTCCAGAACAGACTTTAACTTTAATCATTTACAATGTTAGCATTATCGATTAACATTAATTTTCTTTGTTTGCATTATTTGTAGTATCATAATAGTATTGATACATTTTTCATACTCCTATATTTCCTACTATGTCTTATCTTCTTATACTACTGTTTTTCACCATCTTTTATTACTGTTTGTTATCTTCCTATTTTCTTGTTCAAAGGTTTTTTTGTCCTTCTTCGTTATCTTGTATATGTTTGTTGAATGCTTTTATATATAAAAATAAAGGCAGGCTGTTGCCATTTCACCAATTTTATTTATTTCGATGAAAATTTTCGGCCTACAAGCCATTCTCAGGCATCTTAAAAAAGGATTTAAAATGCATATAATGCAATATTTAAGTCCAATCTGGACCAATTCCAAATATACAGCGTCTAACTTTAAAAATAAAATAAGAATGAAGGAGCCATCACAGGTGAAACTCCAAAAATATATTATATGCATTTTAAATACTTTTTTAAGATACCTGAGGATTTTGGATTGAAAATTTGCATCGAAATAAATAAAATTGGTGAAATAGCAACAGCCTGCCTTTATAATTATTGTTATCTTGCTTTTCTTAGCCCTGATGATGGTCCATATGTTCTAAACTTAGACCGAAACGTCAGCACATTATTAAATATGACTTCTTATTTGTGATAATTTCTTCAATGACCCAACCAACTTCATCTACAATTAGTTCAGTCAACTATACTCCCACAAGGTTTTTTTTTAATTTGATATGCGTAGCTTACTAAAATGAGGAAAAGTCATTCAATCAGCTTCTTTTCACCTTATGGCGTGGTTGTTGTAATTTTAACTAATAGTGACCATCGGTGGGGATCAATGTACCGGAGATATCGGTATCAGTACGCAACCGGACCCCGCAAAGGCCCAAACGATTCTAATTAAACGGCCGCTCTGGCGTGCGGTGATATTTGCTGTAAACCGTTACATTGCTTTATTGCTGTTGCTGTTTATTGAGGTTCCTGTGATATCGTGTTTTCTTGTCATAGCAAAGCAGCCAATTTGATCCTGGGCCGCCTTTGGTCCTGAAGGATATCTCTATTAAATTAGATATCCTCTGGGGCAATATCAATATTCGGCTGCCCAGTTGGAATTTAATATCAAATCAATCAATCCAGATATTGAGGCTGTTTCAACAAATAATTTGAAAATTATTGATCGGCCTTAACAGGAGACTGCCATATCAAATAGTGTTTAATATATTAATTATTAGAGATCGGAATTTCAGCTGTGCGTTTATTTAATTTGCCATTTATTTTCCAACATCATTATGCTTATATATTTTCATATTAGGTGCATTTATAATGATAAGATCACGGATACCGACAAGTAGCTGCTATTAAACTATGTGAAAAGAGTCTGTATCACTTTTGATACTTTTATTGAGGACTTTCATTCAAAACTTGAGACCTCTGTCACACCCAGTGGCGGCTCTAGGTTTTCTGGTGCCCTAGGACAAGAATTTTGCGCTCCATAATCATAAATCCCCTCTCCTGTCTTCCAAAACTAAAGTCCACGTCAAACACGACTCGTTCTCATTGAAAGGAATCATAACCGTGATTTGGCCATACTTTTGGGGGTGTATCATGAAACTTTTGAATGATTAAATAAGGAATAATCTCAATAAAGAGAGACTGAACTGCCTTTGTCAACTGATGAGGATGTACGATAAATGAGTAGCCAACAGAGTGTGAGAAAATATTCCAGGTGGCGTAAGCCCAGGCCGAAGCGTTGATGGAGAAACGGCGAAGTGCAGAATTGTCCGTAACTGGAATCTCTATTGCTCAAGCAATAGAGGTTGGTTGATAAGTATTAAATAAAAACCTATAATACTAAAAAAAATTTATTCTTACGATGTTTTGACTTCTTTTCTGGTCATTATTAAACAATATATATATATATATATATATATATATATATATATATATATATATATATATATATATATATATACTATACTTAATTTTTTTTTCAGAATTCTTTGACCTTACAGCAGTAAGTCAATTAAATAATTATAATTTTTTTTTGCATTTACTGTCCTCAAAAGGGGAAGCATGTCCCAATGTTGCAACTATTTAGTACAATAATTAAAAAACATAATATTGCAATAAAATTTAAAAACATTTCGCACACAAGCACGCTCTGTATAAAAATATTAACTAGTGATAGATTTTCTTTCCTTTATATATAAAAGAATTGAAGTCAGGCATATAATAAAAAAAAATAAAAAAACGCTGGAAATTATTACACTATGGTTTGTTACATCAAAATTATTTTTATTATGGTTTCGTATAATGATTCCAAAACATTTTATATTTTTCCTCTGTCTTAAATGGCCGAGATATGGACCTTTCAATGGCGGATGGTAATTTCTACATCCGACGATGGAGGCGGACGGACAGATTTTTTATTTTTTCAATTTTTGGATTCTACGTATTTTATCTTGTAACGTAAAACCTCAAATTTTGAATGGGAGGGAGATATATTTATTTTCTTGCTCGGTTAGAAAGGTTATTATTGAAATAATTAACCAAAACAGATGGTAACAAAAAATATGATTGTGTTGGTGTTTGAATCAGTAAAACTTTAATTACAAACTAAAAACATCAATTAAAACCAGAAACTTTACTTTAATGTTGATTCTCATTTTATACTCATTTTGTAAAAGTGAATTATATTGTTAATTTTCCAATAAATTAATCGATTGAAATAGGAGAGTATTAGCTGATCCAAGCTAGTTTGATTTATTTTTTAATTATCTTACAAAATAATAAAACTAACGTTATAAACGATGTTCAGAGGATTACAGACACAAACAAAATCCATTTAGAAACTATTTTCTTGACTTAAACGGTTTAAGTGAGGCGAACTAATAAGAAGCAAAGCACTAAAGAACAAAGCGGCGGGGTGCCAATAAGCGGAACTGACGAGGTGTTGACACTCGGGACGGGACTCGAACCCTTTTAGTGAAAACAAAAGCAGGCCGCGCGCAGTGCCCTCGAGACAATAGGGCCCACTGACAGGAGCCACTCCAGCTTCGGTAATGCAACCTATTGCCCAGCATCGTCCGACCATCTAGTTCGTTTTTTTTTTTTTTTTTTTTTTTTTTTTTTTTTATACATTAGTACCACTCATTCGGTCCCTCATAAACTTAAATACCGGCCAACTCCAATAATGGATGCGAAATGCATGGAAGTGGTGGTGGTAATATGGAACCCTGCGGGTATTCATATCCTGGCGATTAGTTATAATGAGTTGATGGTATTTGCCTTAATCTGTAGCTCAGCAGCACTAATGTGCAGAGCATTTTGCTAGTTTAGCTGTCACGGGTTGTTCATGCTGAAAAGTGAACTTTTTTTTTTTTATCTATTCTTCAAAACTTTGAGAAGATAAGTTTAAACTGCTGCATGTCTGCACTCTACAACGGTTCAAATGGAAATATTGTAGCAATTTTCATTTATGAACCCGTTCTTATGTCTCCGAATTTTTTAGGGGTACATATAAAATCCAATATGGCAATAATTGATTTAAGGAACCCCATTGGTGCTGGTAATATGAACCCGGATTTAACTCCTTCCCCTCCCAAAATAGCTTCAAGAATAACTCTAGAGAAAAAAATAAAATAAATAAAAATGGAAGAGAAGCTGCTCCATCGAAATGTAGGAGCATCCCTGGTGGAGAGATGGAAGGGACAGGATAGGAAATGAAGAAGGGGGTCATATAATAAAATCAATTTTTGACTTATAACCATTGTTAAATCTTTTTCCTTGCAAAAAAAAATATAAATTTAAAAAAAGCACTAAGAGGTTCCACCTCAAGTCAGAGAAACCAATTTGACTTTTTTGATAATATTTAATTTTGCTCATTTGATGGTTAGAGGAAAGAAAATTTGAAATTGATAGTGTATGGCTAATGTATTTTTTAAATTTCTAACACTCGAAAGTCAAAAACAAAATAGGGTTTCATATTACCACCTCTCACGCCTACCAATAGCAGCTTAGTGAGAATTATTAGTTGAAGACCTATCTGTTGTGTAGTAGAAACGTGCTTATGGGACTTTTTCTTATTATTTTATAATTATATTTTATTATTTTAAGGGATTAATATTTTCGTCAATATATTGCGCAATATGTTGACAGTATTTAGATCATATTGAAAGAGATTAATTTTGATTGTAGGATGTGTTAAATATAATATTGCTTCGTATGTGGGCATTATTGCGCAATATTAATTCAATTCTGTCTTTAAAATCTTCAAAATTGTTTCCACTATTTAGGTAACGTAATTTTATTGATAAACGTTGAAAGGAAGAAATATCAAGTATCCAGGTTTGGTTCCTATTGTTTTTCCTTTTTTTAACCACTGCTTCATTCACCTACGCTTCTTTTTCTCATTTTTTTTTTTACAGAAAAATAACGCAATGGTTATTATAATGGACCCGTAGGTCTGTTTTTATCCCACATTTTGAATTCAGAAATGTGAGCCGTGAACAAACTTATTGCGTAATATTGTATCGTGTGAGGGTGCCCAACAATATTATTGTGCAACATATTGAGCGGAATATTGATCGTTTAGGGGCCTCTTAACACTACAAAACTTTTATGAAGTTAGTTCATACGACAATCTGTTATAATATAGCAATAATGAAAAAACAAAACAGATAAACAGAATGGTTTTATTATATAATATTTATTATTACAGAACAAAGTTTTAAGTCTCTCAAATACCAGTAAATGACTAACCATATTAACTTTTCAACGATTCAAGCATCAACAGGATCGAAAAAGATACGAAAAACACATAAGTACACAGCAGAGACAAGTTAGTACTGCCTATATAGAGAAATGTACGGTCTCATCAAATAGATACCTTACTCTAAAGCCTTGTACAAACCTAGCGACAATCTATGGGATATTATAGGTATAGAACAATTGTCATGCACTGGTCCCATAATGTTCCATACAAATGCCCTTTGCCTACATCAACAGAGTCAATATGTAACACGGTAGTGCACCATTTCACAACGAATTGCTTTATGCGCAATTAATTTGTGCATTAAAAATTAAATGGTAATAACAAGAAAAAAACGTAAATATAATCGTTATAACCACTTTTTCCTTTTCTTGGTTAAATTGGTTATTAAATTCGGGAAGTATATATATAAAGCCATTAGTTTCAAAACCGACTCAATCCACTTCTTCAGAGTAAGAGACAGATAAATGCTGAATGAAAAAGGAGGTAACATTTATTGTTGTAAAATTGTAAGAAAATTAAATCAATATCATGAAAATAGTTCATAAAAATTAGTTTTTAATATTTTATCATGAGAAAAACCTCACTAAATATTACGGAATTAATTACATAATAATTAACTGAATAACCTGATTAATTATAATGATCAGTTAATTTTTAATTGATAATTTATTCTACCTTACGTTTGTTACTGTATTCCGAAATTTAAACAGGAACAACAATGGTTCCCATCTCCCTACCATTTCCATAAATCTGCATGCCTGGCATAGTATAAACAAGTAAAATATAAAAAAAAACTATTACCAGTTGAATTAAGAATCTTATTTTATTTAATTAGTTAAAATAAAAATAATGGCTTTGCAGCTTAATGTAAATTATAGATATATCGAATGAATAGGATTTGACGAATAGGACGCAGGATTATTTCCCGACAGCTGGATGCTGATTGGCAAGGATCGGATATATCCTAACAGACCATCTCCTTCCCTCTCAAAGGGAAACAATTCGAACCGGTCTTCACATCCTGCAGGACTATTACAAAGGATTTACATTAACATATTATTTAGTAGGCCAATCCTTATTATCTATTAGTTGGATGTGAACTCTATTTCTATATCGGCTGGGCACTCATTCAGTTTTCAAATTATGAACGCGAATAATTCTGAATTAAAGAACATGTTTTGGAATAATAATGCTCTCTGCTTATCTAAAAACTGTAGTAGAGCTGTGAAATAGAATTGAGTAGGCTCTTTAGCAACTAGATTCGGCCAGAATACTGATTACCATTATGGGTCTATAACTTGCTCTTCATGACCACTAGCAATTTGCCTTAAGGAGGCAGATAAGGATATACCACAAGAGTTTCTGTTTAAAACATTAATGAAAGACCAATCCAGGAATATTTGTGTTTAATTATTTTAAAAAAAAATGCTAATTTCGCTACTGGTTATTTTGAAAAAAGGAGCGGAGTAGCTCAGTGGTAAGATACTGTGTTGCTATGCTCCCGGTCCAGGGTTCAAGTGGATCCCGGCCTCTATAAATTGGGTAACATTAATAGGGGAAAAAAACCTGGCGGTTGAGCGTGATTTCGGCCAAATAACCTCCTTGTACAACCGTTGGCCTAGAAACAGTACGGTCCTTACCAAGTACTGAACCGAAGACCCTTCCTTCATGGGTTGTAGTGGTACAGGTTTTTTTATTTTTTTTTATTGTAATTAATGTTTATGAATTTACGCTTCCAACATTATTTAATAGGAATGACAGATGATTTAACGTGGATTTTACACCGAAATGTTACCAATAATATTGTTATTATCAAAATGTTAAAATTGTTGCTAGAAATATTTTCATTACTACATTTTACACCGGTCAATGGCGAAGTGTTATTAACATTGCTATTAATCGAAATGTTATTAGCAAAGTTATTAACAACCTTTAAGCTTCAATACTTGTAGGTTGATATGGGATAAGTGCGTTTTCGGTGTAAGTGCGTAATCGTCTCTTTAAATCCAAACCCTCAACTGATAAGATCTGTCCTTGGTATGAAGTATGAAGCCTAAACACTGATGTATCAGAAATTAACCACGAAAGTTCGCTAAGGTGAAGTATAACGATTTATAAAAATATTACTTCCAACCTGTTGATAAAGTTGTGTCTTTCAGCTATTGAAGAACCTACAGCTGTATCGGTGTTTATCTACCAGTCAACTTAAGTTAAATTTAAAAACAAATTAAAAATAAGATAATTTTTCTTTTGCCGTGAGTGGAACCTACAAAAAACTATCCTTCAAAATACCTTGTAATTCACATTTCTCCTTAACAGTATTATATTTTGTATACGCTTGTCCGCAGTCACCCGACAAAATATGATAGTAGGGGCAAATGCAGATCTCTGTTGTGTGGCAAGTGTGCGTGGTATAAACTTATCATAACATGTTTTGTCGAGGCAAAAACGAACTAGCGAATTAAAACAAATATTTAAAAAAAAATACATTTATTCAATTATATTCCACATCTCACTTTCATACATAACTCAATGAATATTGTAAAATGTAAATCTCAGACAAGGTTTAACTTTATTCGATGTTCATACACCAGTATAATAATTCTCAGAAACAGGAATATTTTGCACTTACCCCAAAACCGCTCTTGATTGAATAGTGAGTCTAGGTAGCTTGTACGCATTTACCCTATAAGGTAGGGGCAAGTGCGTACGAGGTATTATTCAATTTAATGATCAATCTCATCAAAATGGACGGGACTGAATCGTAGGCTTGAATGTAATATTTAAAAATCGTCTAAGAGAAATTAAAAAAAAAAAGAGAATAAATCTAGCTTCAAAAATAAAAAATTTAAAGCCCTGTAAATTCGAACTTTGTAAAATTTAGTCCGCATTTGCCCCACATCATCCTACATAGAACCGTTAATAGCATCGTCTTACTAACGTTCTTTGATTGTTTTACTAAACTTTGATCACAATGTCATTTACATGCAACTGAAAATAGTAACAATGTAAGTGGCAAAGTTTTATACCAAAATGATATAAAATGAGACTTTCTTATGATTTTGGCGGAATATTGTAACTTTAAAATAGACGACTTTTTTATACTGTTCAGGAGAAACCAGTCTAAAATGTTCAGTTTTTAAACAGTAAAGAAAATCTCGTCAGGGTAAAACAATATAATTTAATAATTCTTCTCAAAATTTTTGATTAATGGAGTTATACTGTTTTCTCCCGTACGCTTCAAACGTTAATATAGCTAAAAGTTATCCACACTTTTCAGAGTTGCTAAGTCTTTAAAAAATGTAAGTACTCGACTTGTTAATAACTCGCCTTATTAGCAAAATTATTCGGTGCAAATCTACTTTTATAAACAATGTGTTCAGATTAATTTTGGAACTGTGTAACCTCTCCTTAACCTCGTAAATCCGACTTTTCTGTTATACTTCAAGGGTTTTGATTCAGATTTATTTATTTTATTTATTATTTATTTATTCCTTCACCTTTGATATTTCCTGGGGACAAAACCACCTATGGCCAAAACCCATTCATACAGCTAATTAAAGAGATAGCAGCGACAAAGAAGTAGAGGAGATATAAGTTTTAGGATGGAACTGATAGGGTGTATTTAAAAAAAAAAAAAAATCTGGAACTATTAGATGTACAGATGTCAATTATCACTCAAATTGGAGCTAGTTAAATGTACCTATAAAGTATTTTATAATGATCGTCTTTGTAGGAAGAGCAGTTTCTACGATATTTGCATAATATATTCACAAATTTAGATGATTATCTTCGTAGGAAGAGCAGTTTCTGCGATATTAGCCAAAATACTTTCACAAAATGATAATTTCTCGTTTTATGAAAAAAAAAAAAATGTGTTCCTTGTAAAAAAAATTTCTCGGGAGCTATTAGATATAAAGATATTTATTGCCACTCAAATTGGAACCAGTTAAATGCACCATAAAGTAATTTGTAATAAATAACTTCTTAGAAGAGCAGTTTCCATGATATTTTTATATTATGGCAAACATGTAACATTTTATATCATGCCAGGAGATGCCAAAGAAATGATAAATCTAAATCAAAAACCCTTATATATATATATATATGTATATATACAATTTTTAAATAGTTAATATGAATACAAAATTAAGGTAACATTATTTTCAAAAATGAAAACAAATTAGGATTAAATGTCCCATTCAATGGAACCTAACTACAATAAGAAATAATTACTTAGAAAAACAAAACATTGCTGCACAACAGTAATAAATTAAAAGAAAATAGAGACATAGAGCCACTTACCTTTGTTAGATAGAAGAGAACAGATTGTGCTGGAAGAACCTGAAAAAAAAGAAAGTAAAAACATCCATTATTTATGTCAGAAATGAAATATACTAAAATGAAGGATACTGAAATGATAACCAACATGATTTTATAAAATATTTTCCGAAACCATAAACTTTGAACTCTATATTCAGCTTTGAATGCATTTTGACAATCGATTCACGCCGAATAAACAAATCTGAACGAAAAATGAATATAAATATTTACATTATTTTTTAAAACATTATTCCAGTTTACTTTTCGAGAAATATTCCTCCATATTATGTATGTACTGCATAAACCAAATGTTGACACTAATAAAAATTCATTTTAATTTTTGTTATCTACTTTTTTAAAAATATTATCTTTAAGTTTAAGACGACACCAATGAAATCTGATTAAGATTCGTTGCATGATATACCCCCGTAATGTATGATTTTTATACCTACCAACATAAGGTTTGTATTTTGATCAATATTTATGAAATAAAATAAAAAGTAACAGTAAGAATGCAATTGGCGAAACGATATAACAATGTATTAAAACGAATTAGGCGACTATAGATACTTTATTAACTTTGATTAATTTCCTTCTTCTTATTAATTCCCTCCCCTCTTTCCCTCTCCCGAAAAAAAAAAACGCTGGGGGAATTCGGACGGTTGCCATCACAGGAAAAAAAATACAAACTTAAATATATTTTTATTTAGCCCTTATTTATTTAATAATTCAGCCATTTATTTATTAATGCCTTCCACTTACCATAAAGTTGACTATAAGTATTCTCTATATTCACTATCAACGTTCATACATTTTTATTGATATAATTTCATAATAGGCTGTGAGAAGTTAGTGGGTCTAAAGTAAGAACACGGTCGGACGCATCTAATTGTGTTTTATTATGTAGATCTATGTAGTTAGGGAGATTATACGGGGTCTTAAAATTGAGATGTAACAACTGCAGAGATTTTATTTTTTAAATAACTTTCTATAAAACCACTGAGTCCTATGTGTGTTTTGTGTGTGTGTGTGTGTACTACATAACTTAGGCTAGATTTAAAAGTAAACAAAAAAATACCACATTTTCTCTAACTTTATTAGTTGAGCATATAGAATTGCCTGAATGGTTATTATAATAATCTCTAAAAAAATAAATCATTTATAAAATAAATAAATAATCATTTATAAATCTATAAACTGCATATTTAACAAATACATATATGGTATAGTAACATCATGTTAAATCCGCATAAATTCTGATTAGATCCTTTAGCCATTTAATAATAGCTAAAGGATCTGAGCTAATATGAATATCTATTTATTATGAAATTATAATTTAATTAAACCCCGTAACCTTTCCAAGCTCATCCATATAATGTCCATTAAGAATGGATGTAAATGTATATTAAAGATGTAAGGTGAATGCATAACGTAAAAGTTAATTATTGTAATAAACTGCAGTATGTTTCATGCATCGTTAATTACGTATACGTTACGAATCGGGCATTACTATAATATTACTGCAGTAATGTATATAATATTACTTGGTACGCATGTCAATAGTAATATAAAATCCATTTTCATCCAGTGCAAATCACACGGACAGGTGACATCCTTAATTACATGCATATATTTAACAGATATATAATTACATCACATTAGATTCGCATGATTTCTGATTTGATCCGAAAGGGTGAATGAAATTATTGATTAAAATTCCTAAATACAAGTTTTTATGCCATTATATGCCTTTGAATATCATTTAATAATTATTTTTATGTCTTACATTTAAAATTAATTTATTCCAAGACAATTTATACTGAAATATAGCTTAGCAATCATCGGCCCTTTCATCTCGATTCAGAGAAAGTTTTGTTAGGTACTCCATTAAATATCTGTATATATCAAAGTTCAGCCTGCGTATGTTTAAACTCGAAAAGTCGATTTTGATGCGGTTTTCACTGTAATTTAAAGAATTTCTTCAAGAAGGTTTCTATAAATTAAAATTTTCGAAATGACCCCCTAAGAGGAGAAATAGGGGGGAAAAAAGTAGGTAAGTTTGTAATCGTTGTCATGACAACTTCAAACATGTGAAACCAAGTTCAATATGAAAACATTTTAACAAGAGTGAAATTATTGTGTAGAAATGTCATTTGTTAATAAAATCGGAAAAAGTGCAAAATCGTTTATTATAATATTTATCCTCTTCCTAAAAAACGTTTAAATGAAACGAGACGAATTCTAAACAATGCAGAAAATTTTTCACCCCTTTGACCTTGGAACATTTACAGTCAAAATTTTGGTTGGTAACCGGTTGTTCGTTGAAAGTTCTGGTACCATCCCCTACCCCTATAATAGTTCTAATAATTGAAGCATAGAAATTACATAAAAAAGAATCTAAATGCCTTTAGAAAATGTTTTCCGAATTCAAGTTTCAACTTGAAAAATAATTAATTCTCTTATTCTCATGATACAGTTGTATTATTCACATCTTCTGCCAACTTTATGAATAAATATTTTTTAAATAATTTTTTGTAAAAAATTTAAATATTAAAAAAATCATAAAATTCTTTTGCGAAGTTTAGAGATAAATATTTTTTGCAAATAATTTTTTTGCAAAAAATATTAAATTTAAACATTTTTTATAAAAAAATATACTTTTAAAATATTTTTTATAAAAAATATAGTTTTAAAATATTTTTAAAAAAATCATAAAAATGTTCTGGCAAGTTTAAGGATATATATTTTTTATTTTTTTTTAAATAAATATAAAATTTAAAACCAATTTTGTAAAGAATATTTTTTTTTTAAAGTCATAAAGTTGTTCTGCCATGTTTATAGTTAAAAGTTAGATATGAAAAACAAACAAACTTCAAATTAGGGGGATTATTTAATTCACAATTCTTTTCACAAGCAACGCCGTTCGGGTACAGCGAGTAATATATAAAATTGTAACCTTAGTACCCACTAATGTATAGTAAGTCGTTGATTAAATGTGCTTAATTGTCGCATTTTATAATGGACATAAGTTTTGTCGAAATGTCAAATAACATGTTTGTAACAAACAGTACTTTATTTTAAACCGAAAACTATTAGATCGAGAATTTTTTTTTTTTTTAACAGTTTAAATCTCATAGGTCTAAAAATTCATAGAGGATTTTTTTGTATCACACTTATTAATTAATACCTAAGTAAGAAATGTTCTTTTTATAAAATATGATATAATTAATATTGTTCTGAGAGCCACACAACTGCTGTTGGAGGATAATTGAATGTTGTAGAGGGCATGATTAATGAAACGGGAAACAATCAAAGGTCGGAGATCTTCCATTTTTCAAGGTTTTTCAGGTTCTAATCTCACCCTGTATAAGAAACATTCCCCGTCACGCAAGGCCCTCTCGGCTAATCATAAATTAGGAACTGCGAACACAGTCAGGAAGCCGTCGGTCCCGGACGTATCAGATCGGCTAGGCTCCTTATTAGTAAATTACAGAAAAGAAAGCGACAGAACGAGTCACGTGGAAAAGAAAAAAAACGCTGGTAGATTTATTGGTGGGAAATGGTCGGGTAGATAGCTTGGAGGAGTTATGGCTGCGGCTGGAGAACAAAACATTTACACCTGTTTAATTACCTCGGTTATTAACTGGCAATAAGTCAACACTGTTTCAGGGATATCTCGCCCGACGATCAGGGATAAAATTATTATTTTGCCTGGTTTCCAAGTCTTTAAGCTATATATGGAGCTTTACTTTCTGACATTGCAAAATGAGCCAAAAAAAAAGGATATTTTACAAAACAAAATAAATAATACCAATAACTATACACGCATAAATAAGTAATTGCTGAATTTCAGCTTGGAAGCATTTTCGTTTTTGATATGTATTCACTTTTTCTTTATTAAACTCCTGATTAAAAAATTCAATTTAATTCTTTTTCTATCTCTAGTGAGTGCAAAATAATATAAAACAGAAATGAGAAATTTAAACAAATAAGTACAGAAAGAGAAAATTAAATGAAGTCAGTGGTATAAAGCGAGTTCAGAAAAAATTAATTACAGGAAAAAATATTATTCCATAGCTTACCTGGGCAGTATGTTCCTGATGAAAATTAAATATCTTGAATCCATTTTTTTTTATTTGAAAAAAATAGTTTTAAACAATATATTTAGAAGTCAATTGTTAATAATTGTCGAGGTAATTTTTTGAAAATAGGAAACACATGACATTTTTTTTCCCCAAACAATATATATATATATATATATTATTTTTTTAATTTTATTCTTTATTGTTTTATAGTAACAGTTCATTAAGGAGGCCTAACACAATATATTTTATAGTATAATTAAAAAATATTTTATTGTACTGATCAAGACTAGAGTGACGACTGTTTTGGTGCTTACGTCATCAATAGTAGATTTTTAGATTTTTTTTTGGTATATCGTGAGCGAAAATCGATAGAGGTGGTGTTTACGTCAAATAATAAATCGAAACCTAAATTTCGAATTTTGGGGGCTTAAGCCTTTTTCAAAAACAAAATCGATGTACCTGTATCAAAAAATTTGGTTAAATATTAAAATTAAACATGAAATATTATTTCTTGAGATAAATAAAGTAGCTTATTTAGTTAGTTATAATTTTTTTTTTATATTTATAATGCAAGTAATTTAATTATTTCCAATCAAAATACACAAAAATTCTTAGGCATACTATCAACACTGAACCGAAAGGTAAACACATTCACATCTCATTTAGTTAATATGAGATTAAATAGGATTGGGTAGAACAATGCCTACCTACATACGTACGTCAAACATAGGCTTGATCGGTATCGAACCCTCGGATACTAAGCATTTCAATCTCTACGTATCTAGTTTTATAATACCTCATAGTATAATAACTCTGAACATGTTTCTGCTCATAAAATCTAGTGGCTACCCAAAGCATCTGATATTTAATTTGCGAAAGAGATTTAAAGTCTGTTCCCAAGGCCTGAGGAACAATTTCAGTAGCCTAGAAGGGTGGTAGATATATCTGACAGAAATGGAGGGACTATAAAGCCGACCCGAGTCACACTTCTTTTCATAAAAGGCCAATTACCTGGGCCGTAAGGTGCACTTAACTCAAGGCGGACGAGACAAACAGCTGGCGATCTACAGACTCCTCTATATTGCCCGCTAGCAAAATGGATGCTATTCTCTCTATAGCCTAAAATTGTCTCTATATTTTATTGTAGGCCATACTCTCCTTTTACTGTTCCTTCTTACATGGGATACAATATCAGTGCTTCATAATATTATTTCACTTATACGGTGCAACAATATCAGACATTGTAGATTTATAATTGAAAAACATTGATTTATGATTGTTCTGTTTTTAACCATTTTTTATTTTAATAATCACGCTTAAGTAACGAATGCGAACGATATGCTCTTAATTTCCCCATTGCGATTAATTTTTTTTATCTCTGAGAATGTTTAATTATACGAGCTCTAAATTTTTGTTTATAAGATTTTATTTCGCAAATATGCTTCTGGTATATTAATAAGACGGTATACCATTATAAATAAAAAAAAAATAAAATTATAGGTTTTATTAACTTATTTATCTGATAGCTCATACATAAAGATAAAAATAAATACAGTATTGAGATAACATTTACGAAGGCAATGTTAATATAGGTTAACACAATAACACGCTGATTTCATGCTAACTTTAACAGAATAAATTACAATAAATTTACATTTCAGGATTTGATACTACAGAACTGAAAAGATTACTTTTTGCAATTAAGTACTTTAAAGATTTATTTTTTACTTTAGGTATATATATTTATTTATTTTGTTGGTGTCTCGTACTTTTTTTTGGTAATATACATTTTTAAGACCTGGCTGTACATCAAACGTGCCAAAAGCACCCGAGTATATCCGAAGTAAGGAGGTTAGCCTTTCATATCGAAATAAAAAATACAATTACTTCACTTTTATTACATACTAGGAGTTTGGCTGGGCTATAGTTTATCTATACTAAGAATTTACAATAATATTTTTGCTGTTTCTTATAATTATTTTACTTAATTAATACGTAGTATATGATTTATACCTAGTTTTAGAGCTTGTATAATTTATGATAAGATATCTATGGATTTTAGTTCAGAGGAAAATATAATTTCAAGCTCTTTACCTAGACTAATAAATTATCAAACTTTAATATTAAAAAAGTAAGAGGAAGAAAATCATACTATATTCACAATTACTAACAGAATTAAAAAAAGATAATCCATTATAATTATAACCATGTTGAATTATAGAAAATAAATTCTATGACAATCGTGAGTGAGGACATTAGCCCGTCGACCAATAAATATGCGAAGATTTTGAAAAATGTTTGTTTTCATTACAAAAATAACTGCTTTAAATTATGTAAAAGCCCCGACCTGAACTGAAAAGGACCCGTCGAGCGAGCGTAGCAAGCGGAAGTCGAACGTTGTAATCTTAGTAAAGCAGTAATAATTTAAATTACAGTAAGGCCACGGCCTCAACTAATAAGGATCCGTTGGTATGAGTATATGTTGTGGGCATGCGCAGCTCGAAGTACAGTCAGGTTTCAAAAATCTAGACTTCCGCTATGTTGGGGAGTTTGACCATTTTTTTTTTAAATTGCGGATTTGAAACATAATATGTTTCACATTGATTTAAAGTTTTTTCACCTTGAATTAGAGCCACAGAAACGATTCGAGGTGAGAGTTAAGGAAAAAAGTTAAAATGATTTTCGCAAAATAAAATAAAAAATAGCCCACTGAAAAAAGGATTTAATTTACATCTAGGTCTTTTATTATGAAAATATAGACATAATGCACAATATCTGCAACAGATAGCAGCACTAGCGCAAGGTCCTGAAGTACTTTACTAAGTTTCCGCCACTTTATTTTCGGTTTGAGCCCAAGTATCCCCACGTTACGGTACTTCTATAAGTGTCAAAAAAACTTTAAGAAGTGCAAAATCCAGGAAATTCAAATGTATAAATACTGTGTGATCTTGAGATTTTTTTTACATATCCATCCTAATCAAAGGCATTCCTAAATAAGCAATTAGTACAATTTTATTTCTTTTAACTGTTGTTCTGAAATAATATTGCTATATGTGTTAGTTCTGTCCTTATTGTAACAACTCCGTTTGTTGTTTCTTGCATTTAAAGCCCACAAGTGCTCCAACTATGGAAGGGTGAGTATTGTAACAATATCGGAATGTTTTGACAAACACCTGTAGTAGGCTAATTGGATTGAGCTATCCCCGCTAGTATGAGATATTACTTAAAGTTGAATTTTTTTCTAAGAATTTCATTGTTTTTTGACATATTTGATTTCTCAAGATGATATTCTAATCTTCTAATTTTTAGACCCTCCCCCCTTAGTCTAGGACACACTCCCTCCCCCGCTACTGCTCTTTAATGCGAATCCCTTATTATTATCATTAATGAACATATTACATTATTTTCATTTTTATCTTGTAATACAATGTGCGGAAAAACAGAGGTAAGTTTTGTTGTAGTAGTAATTTTGGTTCACCCCGGTTTTTTGTATCGTTGAACACGTGTCTGAGCTTTGTTGACAGATATTTTTACAGAAACCTTGTTTTTGTTGAAAATACTTCAATTTTCTTTTCATTTTTTTCTTTGGCCTATATCTCCGAAACTATTAGTTTTTCCGAGAAGACCACCTTACACGAAATTAAAGTAGACAAAATTTCTACATTTGATGACAATAAAAAGTGACTTTAGGATCAGCCGTTAATCCGCTAGAGCGCTCTGAAGAAGTATAAAAAAGTTGCAACAAGTGATTTATGGCTCTTTACGTCCGATTTCCATTAAAACTATCCAAGTTACCCTAATTTTGACTATGCATGCTATAAAACTTCAAGAAATACACATTTAATACATGAAAAGTAAGTATTGCCTATAGCAAGTGTTTAAAATCAAAGTGAAAGGGAAAATTATGAAAGATATGAAGACAAATGAGGAAAATAAACTTGAGGTTGCGAACTGCAAAACTCTTTACTTCCATTTCTAATTTAAATTGAGATTATTGCTCATTGAGTGAAGAGTCTACTATGCAAAAAAAGTCTACAAGATAATATGCCCCATTTGCTAGAAGATATTTTTTTTTAAATTACTAAAGGCATAATTTTTTTAAAAAGTTCACAGATGTAAAAATCATATTACCAGCAAATTAGTCCTGTGACGGAAGTGAGGTTACAGAAGGTTATCATCTCACAGCTGGCAGAGAGCAAAGAGATTTTTTAAAATGGTTTCGCCACTCTCGCACTTATCTCTTATATTTTATTTCTCATTTAGATTTATTTGATACGCATTTTTAGTTATTGTTTATTTTCCATATCATTATTTTACAGTCAGTTTTTTTTGTATCTTTCAGTGGCAAATCCATTAGAAACCTCTTGCCAGCTGTTGTGTTTTAGGTGTGTTGTAGCGTGGTTGTTTTTGGTATACTGTTAAATTGATTTTCTTATTGTTGTTATATACTGATATAATTGACCTGGAACTGTTTTTTGGCTTGTACAACTGCTTTACGATTTGGTAATAAAGAATTGAGAGAGGAATAAAGTTTGCTGCTTTATTAATCACCCTAAACACTTTAAAGTCCTTTAAAAACGTTTGACCGATAGAAATTATTGCAATGGAAAATTACCATAAACGTTATTGGTAATTTTTATTAAATGTGAGATTTAGTTATTTTCAATAATTTTCTATATTTTAATTTTTATCAAAACTATTAAATTTCACAACTATTAAACTGAATTCAAGAAAAAAATTGTTTTTAATAAAACATTAATATTCAGTTTCCATTTCTATTTCAAATATTTGTATAGTTCATTAATAAACATAAAAGAAACTACCATGTTTAGTCATTTATGACCAAATTATAATGCTTGTACAATTAATTTTAAAAAAAATTAAATTATCATCATATTAAAAAGAACAGAATATTTTTAAACGGAAGTCACAAATTAAACCGAGATAACGTTAATCTTTTCCTCAATTATAAATTATAATAATTATATTTATAAATATTACAGGTCAGGTTTATTTTTAAAAGTTATTTTCTTCTTCACCACTATTTACTCCTAAGTTATAATTTATTAATAGAAATTAAATTTTTTTTTTATTAAATATTAGCGGAAAATTCCATTGTCAGTTTGGCGGTATCTTAAGTTCGCAGTATTCCCTTCGACCTATGTTAAATCATTTGAAATGAAATGAACTATTTTAGTTTTTATAATCCAAGATTTGAATATAAGGTTCTAATGTTTCTAATAATTAAATATTCAAGTTAAGTACTAAATTATGCAACGAAAAGAATGAGTACATCAGGATACTTAAATAAATATAAGCTACATGCGTTATGTATATTCTGATTTTATAACTTTGAAAATGTATTATAACTGATTTAATAATTAATTTAATTTTCAAACTTCATATGCATATCATTAAACAAAATAAAAATATTTTTAAGATATTTGAATACTTTGTAATGGACCAAAGAAGTAAGTTCGTTATTTGGAACTAATGAGTTGAACATTTTTCCGTTTTCCACATGCACTTACTAATTTTGAATTAGTCAGATAAAAAGACTTAATAATAAATATTTTAAAACAAACGGTTAATATGTATCACAAAGATAACCAATTTGCAAAACTTAGTTTAAATTTCCATTAAGAGACGCTACACATCGCAATGAAACTCACTTTCAAAATGAAAGGGACAATCCAAAAAATGTGTTATTATAAGAATGAATATTAAAAGCAGAAGCCCCCAAGGTGTTTCCTCTAACACATGTTGCTGGTAGATCATCTATTGTGTCCATTGTTCTGGCCTGATAAAGGGCTTGAGAATAATAGGAGTCCAACTATTAAAATTTCTGTTTGAAACTTTGAATTGTACCTCTTTCATTCTGGATATGCGATATGTACATTTTATGTTCGGCGTTTCAGCTCTACATTAAACCATTTAGAATATAACAAACTTATGTAATTCTTATTTTCGACGATTTGAATTTAAGCTTAATGGTTAAATATATAAAGTTTTAATTTAGATAACAATTTAAAAAAAAAATTAGAGTACTTAAACCTACTAAAGAATCAATAAGCTATATTATGTTTTAATAAATTTAATAATAAGTTTCGTAATAAAATTTCATTTTCATCATACAAAATATATATATATATATATATATATATATATATATATATATATATATATATATATATGTGTATATATATATTAGAATTATATATAGATTTTGTATAATAAGTTGATATTTGATATATTATATAGAATTTTAAATATATGAAACAATTGTAATTACCAGAAAATAAATAATTTTTAAAAAAAATATACGGTCAACAACTTCTCCCAGAGTTTGTAAATATTTTAGGTTCAGGCTTATATTGTTATAATAAAAACGCTTAAAACAAATGTATATTATCTAATCAGATAGAACAAAAAAAATATCATGTGCCTATGGATAGGTATAAACTGGACCAAAAAAGTCAATCAACTCCACTACCTTATATACTACTAACCATTTTGCAAATATAAATTTTCACTATGAGTTTGGTGGCATCTTAAGTTCGCTATATCCGTGCTATTTAATATCCTTTAGGATATTAAAATTTGTCCATTTTATTTTTGAAGAGTTATACTTATATATATATATATATATATATATATATATATATATATATATATATATATATATATATATATATATATATATATATATATATATATATATATATATTCACGAACTTTAAAGCTAAATTCTTTACGTTTCATTATGAAAAATAAATACGTCATCCTGCATGACTAAATAAGTTTTATTCTGATTTAATAACTTATAAAATCCTTATATACTAGTATTGCATAGGAGATAGTATTTTCTGATGAAAAAATATATTAGCTCTAAAATGCCATATTTTAGAAGAGGATTTAATAATTACATTAATAGAATTAAGAATATTGAATAATAATTCAATTGATTCAACATTCGAAGGAAATATTCGATTTATAAATTACATCAAATTTTATTTATTGACCATAACCATATTTAAATATAATTAATAAACTATAAAGTAAATTATCTTTGTTCTGATTTAATCCTACATAGAACAAAAACTGGTATCGAAATAGCATTTTAAAGAATTATGTTATTTGTTACATAATGAAACAGTTAAAACTATAAGTTATTTCTATAACAAATAGAAAATAAATACTATTAAAAAATATTATCATGCATTATTCAAAATTCATAACTCACAGGAGAAAGTTTCAATATGGCCGACATTCTTTCTTGAAGTTCACTATCTACCTTGTTCTTTAAAACAGGCAGATTTCGAAAGGAAATTAAATAATACAATAACCGAGCTATAAATAAACTTAAATGAATAAACATTATCACATTTACGCCTTTTCGCATATTTAAAATAAAATTCAATCGACACTGACCGCAACGGTTGCTACATGATTTAAGTAAAATGTAGATTGAGATGAGTATTGTTGTTAGTGTGTTAGGGAAGCTAATTTGACTATAGAGTATACTGGCTCCTGGTTGGCTGAGTCCCCACTCCCACCACCGGGCCTAGCACTGTCTCTTTGATTTAAGTGAAATTATTCAAGATATCATCATCCTTATAATGGCAGTCTATTTTCTTTCACAGGTATTTTATTGTTATTAATATGTTTCTTATTTATACAAATATAAACTGTTTTGAATTATTTTAATTGTGATTGGATTATTAAATTAATGAATACTTTTAATCATTTAAAACTTATAGGTGAAAAATATATTTATTGATAAAAATCTAAATAATTAAAGCTAGATGAGGAGTATTCTAACAAATGTCAATGTATCCACTTTTGAAAAATTATTATAAACAAATTATTAGGGGGGCATCTCATGGAGATAAGGTAAATTTTATTAAAACCGTTAGTACTAAAATAAAATACATCTGCTGTATTTAATTTTGGTCACTGTTCTAATAATTTAATGGATTTTCAAAATATTTTCAAATAACTAAAGCATAAATGACATTTTTTTAGTTGCTATGTAAAAATCACGTTATATTCATTTTGGATTTCAATACTAATCTACTTTTTTTTCATTATTTTCTTTATGTAAGCTCGAAACTTAAGCAATTTCAGTATTATTAAGTGAATAGTAATTTAATTATTAAATTATTTAAGATCAATAAGAAATTTTATAAGCCATCAAGAATATTAAATGTTTTTTTTCTCTCCCTCCGAGATTATATACAGTTTATTTAAAATGCAATATATACGAAATAACAATAAAGGATATACAGGGATTTTATAAAACAATTCCTTTTATTACCCGAAGGTATTTTAAGGTCAATCATTTTTATTTTATTTTTTTTTAATTAAAAGTTAAAAAAATTATTTTTTTTAAGTTTCGTCTTATACGACTATTTATAAAATTAGTGAGAGTTAAAAAATGAATCATTTTAAAATAAATTCTTACTTTTTTAAAGAGACGGGTATTTTATTTTATTTTTTATTTACATTTTAAACTGATGTAAATTTTCATTTTAAATTTTCATTAAATAATTGCATACTAAATACTAAAAGTATTTAGTATGCAATTATTTAAATATTTTTTAAGACTACTAAGATACTTTATTTCTAAAATATATTTTTATTTAAATAGTTTTCAATGTTAAAGTGAATTATACAAAATTAATATAGCGCCACTGAGATTTTATCATGCAATTATTAAACCTTGTTTTAACTGAAATTTTACAGCAAAAAACGCTCAATATAAAATGAAATTTCTTTCAGGTTTAAAAAGTTTTAACTACAAAATTATTAAATAAAATTTTTTCAGTATAATGTTAACTTTGAATTTACATACATAAATACTAATATTATTAAATATATATTTTTAAAATTCTCGATTAGTCTGCTTGAATCCATTTATTACAATATCTGTGTTTTAATGATTTCTATGATATAATGAAAATATTAAAAGTTTTTATTTGATATTCATTTAAATCAATAGTTAAATAATTTATACATACTAGCTTATACATAGGAATTCACTATATCTGCATACATATTTACCCCTAGCCATCCCCTCCACGCCATACTATATATATAACGTAGATAATATAAACATTATTTCAAGTTAAAAAATAAAATAAAGTTATCTTTTTTATTATCAAAGACATTTGCTTATAAATAGGTCGAAAATATTTTTTAATAAACCATACATATTCATCAAAACAATTTATTTTTTTATCGCAAAAGCTGTAAATTCGTTCTTCACCTAACTCCCCACTACAAAAAAAAATAATAATAAAAATAAAATAAAGTAAGCTTAACTGTACTAAATAATACAAATCCCAGATAAGTAGAATCCTGAAGTAATTATTTTAAGTAATATATTCCTACACTATCCACCAGGCACTGTAAAACAATATATATTAAAACGATTTATAGTTTATAAAGTAATGGTTATAACGGTACAACTAATTCTTTTTATAAACAGAAGAAAAATAATACTTTTAAATATATCTATACTAAAAAAGAGATAAGAACCGAACCGAGACTAGGATTCAACTGAATTATAAAAAGGAAGAGCGTATTGCAAGCCGTAAACACTCCTATAATTCAATTGACAGTCTGTCACCGATCTGGATATTCGTTCTTATCCAAGAGCCTTTATTAAGTTAACTTTCCGTTTTAGAAATATTTGCCCAGTACAGTGCATTTATACTACAGAAGTAATTATCAGTTTTACAAATAGCTGTAAATATTATTTTATCTGCATTTATTTCACCGTGTAGTTCGGCAGTAGATTTTCGAAAATTTTACTTATAATACTATGCGATATAAAATTATATTACATAATATTATATGATGGGATAATGTGAAAAAAAAAAAGCAATTAAAACTATTTTTCTATAACGAATTTATCTTTAAACAAGTAAAATTTGTGTAACATAAGTAACATAATAAGAAGAGTTATTGTCATTTCAGGAAAATTCATAAAAATTATAAAGAATCATAATAATTATTCGTTAAACGAACCAAGTTCCGAGACAGGTTCAGTTTGATTCTCACTCAGCACAGGGTAGCAGCCCCTAATCCAGGATAGAGTTGAGCATTGATGACCCATGTTTTCTAAGAATCGATGTTTTCAAGATTTCATGCTACAACGATGTTTTTAAATATTTACAGATATTTTTTTTTTTTTTTTTTTTAATTTTGTTCAATAAATGATTTGATGAAATTTCTTACTACATTTCTCTCCTCATTGGTGAGTCAAAATTTTTTGACATTTAGTAGTCCTACTTTGATCATAAAATATAATTTGATTTATAGCATCAATAGCCCAAAACATCGATAGTTTTCATTAAAATATTCTAGTTTACCTTTCTGAAACCACAACTTTGATTTTAATATACATCGATGCGTTCTCTCAAAATGCATCGATGTATTCAGGTCGATATTATCATCGATGTTTAACTATTGATGCTCATGTCTAGTCCAGAGGTTCATAGACTATATGTCACTGCGAACCACTTCCACTTTTCAGATAACCGAGGATCTACCTGGGCCCTATTTCATAATAAAGTACATCTGCACAAGTACAAGTGATCAAAGTATTAGTACTTTCACGGATTACAGGTTACTTATCGTCACTAGATAATAATAATTGTATTTAATTATTTTTTATTTACTTTTTGTATATCAGCATTTCACAGTTTAAGTCATAGGTATGGTAAGTCATTGGCACAAATATACTTATGATTATATACTTTATTATGAAATAGGGCTCTGTTCTAATAATATTAATATTAATCTGCAAAAGTTTATTAAGCAAACAAAACAATATATATTACGATAAATGCGCTTAAAAAAATAATAAATTGAAAATAAAGTTCAAAAATCCAAAATCAAAAGTGAAATTTATATCAGATAACAACATCAACACTAAGATTAAAATCACTAAAAGTCTGCAGATAAAAGATATCCATTAAAAATTAAAATTTTAGAAAATATTTTCAGTTGGATGCATGTAGTAGTTTACTACATAATTTAATAGTTTCCTTAATCTTAAAAAAAAAAAATCGCTGGAAATTTTCGGCCCTCTAAATTCTGCTGCCCAGGGCAAGTCCCCCAGCACGCTCCTCTCAGTTCCGGCCCAGCTTGATTCAGTGGAGGGGAGCAGACAAAGATAATTAGTATTACTGGCAAAGAACCTCCTGTTTCCTTAGGCCTTTATTGTTATTATTATTTAAAATTTGTCTTTATTTTATATTACAGTTAAATTTCAATAGCTAAAATTTCAAGCGAATGATTATCTACATAACATGTATAGTTCGAATTGTACGCGCTAAAGAACGTTTAATTGTTTCCAATTATAAAGGTTGTTTTTATTTTAAATAAAGTATAGCGAGGATGTTAGAAATAAGGATAAAACATGAATGTATTAATACATTTGTACAGCGATTGGAGAGAGCTTTATATAACAGAAAGGATAATGCTTTTGAATATAGTGTTTTAAAATTGTTCTGTACCGTGCAGTCTAAAAACATGAGATTTACATTAAATAACAATAAAAACAACTATAAATATTGAGTATGCGACCTGTTTTATACTATGAATAAAAATGATTTATAAATCCGAACACCAGAGGTAACCGACTAATATAGGTTATGTTTTTAATAAATTTTTTGTATAACGCTTTCGATTTATCGTGGTAAATAGTTCCTTCCTTCAATATGGAGTGGTGAATGTACCCAACTATCAATATGATTTTGATTAGGTATTTTAATATATTTTATTTTATAATAAAATAACGTCAAATTTCGGAATCGATACCGATTATTGCATTATTTGATATGTTAGCAAATAAGCTCTTTGTAAATTACATCTTACTATATGTACCTCTGTGTATATATATACATATACAACATTAGAGTCCAGCAATGGGCCTTGATTGATACTGACATTCATGGAAACCAATGTAATGATTACATTCAAAGTTTCATATTCATTTATAACCGAAAGTATACAATTTCAACATTGGTTGTCCTTGCAATTATCTACCGAATCATTCCATGAATATATACCAACTAAAAATATTTCAATCTTACTTTCTCGAATATGCGTGCTGAAGAAAGCATTATATCAACACTTCATCATAATCAGTAATAAAAATAAAAATAATAAAAAAAAATAATTAAGTTTTGAATCCCAAGAGACCAAAATTGTAATAATTAAAAAAATTCGTTTTCGTCCACTCTTTCTTGATCGATCTGAAACTTTAGGTCTACAAAAATCGTTAATTGGATATCAAATTCATATTTACCTTGTTATTATAATAATACTAACATTAGTGTGCCAAAACCGATCTTCAAGGTCTATAGTTTTTGTTTCTTTTTGGTATTCAGATCAATTAATTAATTTTTGATCATTTTATATTTTTTTTCTTGAAAAATTATGAAAATCATGAATTATGTTATATGAAATAGGTATATTACTCTATTTATATACATCTGTGACTTATCACCCCTTAACGCTATCAATTACGCGGAATAATAACTATCCGAATGTTCTTACCTGTGTCATGGGTGTTTCAAGCCGCGGTTTTCTATCGCGAAGCATAAAATAGAACTTAGTCGGACGACCAATCACAGGAGAACTGGAGATTAGAACATTTATTACTGAAACTGAGATGGTTTTAATGTGGGGCAGGATTAGTGGGAGCTGGCCCTAATGGCTCTTTGAACAGCGGGAAAAGAAAGATCTCGCCAAGAGTTGCCAAATATTATCGAGAAGGCCATGAATAAAACAGGTAGTAGTCGGCCATTAGCGGTGCCACCGACTTCCGCCAGATCCGTATCCGGTGAAAAATCCCTCCCCTACACCTCCTTCCGCCGCTCATTATAGCCCAGAGAGTGTCGCTATTAAATGGCGATCTGCTCCTGGCTCAACTCGGGATAAATCCTCAGCCAACGGGCCTCCAGGGATTAGAGATTGGTCAACTACTGGATCGCTTGTCGGGAGTATGGGTAATGAATTATATATATATATATATATATATATATATATATATATATATATATATATATATATATATTATATTTATATATTCGTGTATGTACTGAGTAATTCTTTAAAGTAAGCTACAAATTGCCCAAATGCCAAACAATATATTTTTATTTTTTTTGGAGCTGAAAAACCATGCGAAAAACGAATGTAAAGACCGGGGCATTCAAAACGTCAAATAATTTAAGAATCACCCATAAAGAATATCACAGTAAATGAATAGGAAAAAAACACCTAAAAATATTGTATATATGCACATAATTACCCAAAATGTCAAGAAAACAAATAAAAATTGGAAAACGGTATATTCGTAACTAAAAAAAAAAAAAGATAAAAAATTCCAATGATAAACAAAAAATATTTCAATAAACACGCGCAATCATATAGTAAAAGAAAAAATATATATGATAATAATCTCTCTCTCTCTCTCTTGATGTATATATACATAAACTAGGTTGTTACAAAAGTCCATTAGTAGGCATTAGTATAACTTTATTTCTGATAACATATTTTAAACATTATTGATACTATTCTTCAAAGTAAAGTCAATTGTTTTCAACTACTTTCACCCATCTTTCTGCCAATAATTGGATTTGATGCTGGTACCACCCATTTGGTTTTGAGGCAAAGAATTCTTCATATTCAATTTTTACATCCACGTAATTATCAAAGATCCGATCTTTAAAAAATGAGCCATTGATCTAAACAAACGATAATGTGATGGTGCAATATCTGGGCTATACGCAGGATGAGGCAAGACATTTATTCCTTGCAGTTCCGATAATTTTTCCTTGGTCAGACGAGAACGAGGTGCAGAGGCATTGTCGTGTTGCGAAATGGCTTGGTTCCTGTTGACCAAAGCGGGGTGGGTACCTTGCACTCAAAACTGCATATACTCTGTCTAGCTGTTCACATTAAAGGTTGAGTTCCTACTACGGCCGATAAATCAGAAGTGGTTGCAAGTGGGTACTTGTTCACACATTCAAGAAGAACGTCATCATCAACGACCGATGGGCGAACTGATCTGGGTTGTGCAGTAGTATTTCGATAGGTAATTGACTCTCCTTCTTTGGCACAAATTTCTTCGGCGGCTACGTTTGCGCTTAAATATTTTTTCCAGTAATCTCTCAAAAAACCGCGAATCACGATTTTTCTTCTGACATTGTACGTGCGTTTTAAAAATGTAAATGACCTCATAAAGTCATTTCAAGCCACAAGGAATTAATGGATCAGACAAAGTAAACATTGACGCAAATAGCAGGAACAAAAACATTCTTTTAGGATAATTATGAGAGTTGGAATTAAGGGTTGTGTCCATGCACAAGGACTATTGTAACAATCCATGTGTTTTGTGTGTGTGTGTGTGTGTGTGTGTGTGTGTGTGTGCATGTATTATTGCAGATTATTTAATTAGACGATGTATGAATTTATAAATAAACGGTTATAAAGGTGTGACTTTTCATTATGAGAAACGATAAAATAAAAAAATATTTAGATATAGGTTGGATTTGAAATAATTGGCCAGGCCTGATCCAGCTTCTCTCAACCCAAAAACATTGAAAAACAATCTTTGAAACTTGAAGTCCTTTTTGAATAACGGTGCCACTTTGAATATGTTGAACTTTCTCCTCAAAGAAAGACCCTGAAAGTAGATTTAATTTGACTTAAATTTGATTTAATTGGATTTAATTTTTTGAAGAGTCTTAGCTCTTCCAAGAGTTAGAACTCGAGAGCTGTTAAACTTCGAAACTTTAATGGAACTCTT
Organism: Rhaphigaster nebulosa; assembly: GCA_948150685.1. Lineage (NCBI taxonomy): Eukaryota > Metazoa > Arthropoda > Insecta > Hemiptera > Pentatomidae > Rhaphigaster > Rhaphigaster nebulosa. Next base: position 118,326,836 of record OX411311.1, read on the forward strand.
CAAGCTTCTTGAAATAAAGAAAGAAAATCACAGTTCAGGAATCAAAATCGTAATTATTCTTCACTTAATAATAATAATAATAACGCAGAAAAACTGAAGGAATCGATGCTGAAACTATCAACAAGGCTAGCTAACCTTAACAAAATTCTCTAATTTTCGTCTCCGTCATTTATATTATATCTTTTATAACAATTCACATTAACTTGTTCAATACGTTTAGATTTATCACTTTTTACTCGAAATGAATCGCTTCATGGTAAAAGGGGTTTTGTCCAACTATTTTCATAGTGACAAACCTTTAAGCACGAAATTATAATCTTTTAAATGATTATAAGTTGTTTATATATAGTAAATGAATACGTAGATTTAGCTGTGAGTTTCAAGCTTGTTTGTTAATTTGGAATTATTTTCACTGTATTGAATCTGAATCCAGATACCTTATAAGGGACGCGAAAAACCCGTGGATTCCCTGTGCTATATATAGCCGTTGCTCTTTGATGGTTTAACATTAAAATAAGCCCATCTTATTTTTCCCTGAAGTAGCAAGACTGCTTTTAAAATTGGAAATCGGAATTTATTAAAGAACTGAAACAAATTTCAAAGTTAAACCTGACTTCGGATGTGTGAGTGTTAATGTGACTCTTAATAGCTTATATGTAGATTTCCTATCAGATATAATAAGAAAGTGAAAGGATTATTTAAAATGGGTCTCCGTTAAACTATTATTAACTTGCTGTACAAAATTCTTTACGTGAGTTCAAAATTACAAATCAGGTAGAATCTTAGCATCTACTCCTATTCATTAGAATCTTTATAGACCTATACAATTAAACTGAATTAAAATGAAACTTTTAAGAACACCATCAAATTAGTAATAAAACAGTTGAATAAAAGAAGTATTAAAAATTGTTTTTATTTTAACACATTTAAAATTTTAAGTTTTTTTTGGCAGTTATTTTCTTCTACATCCTTTTATTTTGCTACCGTTCGAGTTCCATTGAAAATGATCCCACAGTTTTTTCTAATTAAGTTTTCTAGTTTAAAAAAAAGAAGTGCAAAACCTTCAACATTGCAGAAAGACATGAACGCACGGAGTTTATACATTAAAAATAAATGGCATCATCAATCATAAAAGGCAACAGGATTTCATGTCGATTTCAAGCTTCTTTCCATACATTTTTAATCCTGAGGAAGGATCGAGCTCTCACGCCCTTCAGATATTCCAATTTAAATTTCTGAGTTGACTAAGAGATTCATTCCTCCCCACAATGTCAATCAATTAAAACACCAAACATAGAATAATTTACATTTCACTATAGTTAAGACCCAAATTCGTGATATTTAAAGACGAATTATAGAGACAGTTTTAATTTAAAAAGGATATATGTGGCAACCGATATTCTAGTGATTACACGACGAAGGCTGAAAAGAAAATAGACTCCTAATCCATTTAATTCGCCAAACTGCATTGAATATTTGCACCTATATGTATTTTTATACTATTGGTGTTGACCGTAGAGTCGAATCTATAATCTTTGGATGTTATGTGTATAAGTTAATTATATCTAAAAGTATACTTTTATTTTTAAAAATATGAGGACCAGAAGACAAATCCAAATTCTAAGCTTATCCCGCTCTCAGAGCTAACAATTGCAGTCCAGAGTTATCTTCACAAAATTAAATTCTCTGGCAGTTTTAACAGCGAAGTGATTCCAAGAGATTACTGACTAATATAGATTGGTGCTTTGAAAAACTGGTGTAAATTAATTAATTTAACTATGTGATTAAGTTATTCCGTTTCCTATCTTATCTATATTTTCCAATCCCAAACCATGAACATAAGAAGATTTTAAAAGTGCTAGAGTTATATGGCGCATCTGAGTTCTCTTTGAAAAAATTGGGGCTCGGTATGTAAAAGGTTGGTCATCCCTGATATAGTCCATTGGATATACCAATGAATTCATAATAGGGTACTTTACTATAGAATATTCGCTTATTCCCAAAAAATCAATCACTACTTTGTTTACTGCGCGACAGTTTCAATTAATAGTAAATTTTATCTCGAAAAATCGATTAAATATTATAGTTGACTTATATAATACGACTAAAGGACAAATATTCCGTAACATTCTAGCGATAAGGATTGAAGGATAACAACTGTGATCCGGGTCGAAGAGGCAGAAGTTGGGAACTGCGATCCATCAAAACCAGCGCGGAGTCCTTCAATAAATCAAGACGCCTCCGCCAAAATGGAAAATTCATTGGGAATTATTTCCTTCTGATGAAGTATTCAGAAATTAACTTATTATGATGAGAGCTTTCAAAATTAGTTCGGAATTCAAGTACTCTTCACACACACACTTATCCTCTGACGGCCTAAAATGTGTATAATGTACAAGTGTTATCATAAATCATAATCTACTATTAGCACTAATTAGGATTTAAATTGTTAAATTATGCTTTAATCAAAACTGTTTCTACTTGTAATGTAATTAGCCTCCGCTTTGTGAATGAATAAAACAGTGAGTAGTGAAAAGGTTTAATTGTTTAACCCTAAGGACGTTTTCAAACACTCCGGTTTGGATTGCGCAGAATGCCTGCGTTCCTTTCACACGGTCCGATAATTATCGGAGTCGAACCCTAAATACCCTGCAGTCTGACGCCCTCTCGATAAATGGGATGTCGGACCGACATCCGATTTATCGGACCGTTTAAAACTCCCTTAGATTTTTTAATGTTTTTTTTTTGGGCATCTTACTTCATAAACATATTTTAAGGACCGCTGAATCCTAAGAAGTGATTTAAAAAAATAATCTAAGTGCCTCTCTAAGGTTGAAGCTATAGGAGAACTGAAGGAAGGAAACCTTCTGGGTAGAGCATAGGCCAGAAGGTTAAGTTAAAGAAAAGCTACCTTGTCAAATATACCAATATATTTTTCATTTTAACGTTTTGATTAATTTTTCATTCTTTCAATCGCGTGCACCAATTCGTAAGTTAATTGTCATTTCAATAACAAATGGTTATTGTTTGTCTCATTCGCACTAAAAGGTTTTTCCTTAAGTTGTCTAGCTATATTCAACAGTGTTAGATACAACTCTAAGTATGTAGTGATTGGTTCCTAGCCTTAAAGAAAGAAAACATTTTCGAGAAAAAAAAGTGTGTGTGTGTATGTACTGAGAAATTTTTTAAAATAACCTACAAATTAATGCCAAACAATTTTTTTTTTGTTTTTTTTTTAGCTGAAAACTATACGAAAAACGAACGGGGACATTCAAAAGGTCGAATATAATAAGAATCGCCCATAAACAATATTAAAGTAAATAAATTAGAAAAAAACACCTAAAAGTATTATACATATGCACTTAGTTGCCCAAAATGTCTAAAAAAACAAATGAGGAATGGTAAAACAGAATATTAGTAACTAAAAAAGAAAAAAGAGAAACAAAATTCCTCTAATAAACAAATAATATTTAACCTAAAAAAAATGTAATATTTAAATCTGTTAGTTCTAAGTTTGTTGTAATAAACCCTCGTTATGATGATAATTTGAAAAAATGGATCTTAAACAACTTTTGAAATTTTGGCGAGTAGATAAACTGAATCATTTTTAGTAGTTGATGGTAGAGGCATTTCCGTTTTTTTTTTTTTTTTTTTTTTTTTTTTTTTTTTTTTTTTTTTTTTTTTGCGCGCGCGCGACATGCCATAACTCAGATCGGTTCTCATGGTTACATTACAAAAAAAAAGTAGATCTGAAGGATGCTAGTGGTAGTAGTATTCTGTACAAAAAAGTGTATATATATATTTTTTTTTTTTTAATCCTAATATATATTTCTATATACACATCCTCTATTTTTCTAGGTTTTGTCGCACAAATTATAATCATACTGAGTAGAATTTGATGAAAATATAAAAGCTGATGATTAAGGGAATGAATTATTATTTAAAGCAGAAATGTTTTTTAAAAAAACACTGCGTAAAACAAAATTACAATTAAAACATTTATAACTTAAAATAGGATTTTTTTAGTAATGCTTATCTGAATTTCTTCATATTATAGAAAGTTTAATTTTTTTTTTTTTGAAATAGGAAATATATAGATTTCTTTAAAAACAGACTAAAATGAATCATTATTAATTTTAATAGGCACTCAATTAAGGAAATAAGCTAGTATTTTATAAAAAATTTATTACAACGTAATTTGAAAAAAATATTGAGAAATTGTTTTAATAAAATGTCAAATACATTGAATTTTATATATGTAAATGCAAGAAACAATTTGATGAAATATAAATCTTAATTTTGAAAACATTTCACCGCACTAATTCCTCATAATTGAAATTAGACTAAATAAATTTCTGAAGCATATGCAATTATCTTTTATTATTCCCAGTATTTCATTCATTATTTTCTCATTTCTTTAACCTCAGAAATAACAACACGAGAAATAATTAAAATTCGATCTATATAATTATGATTTTTATTAGTAATTAATGTGTCATAAATACTATCGCCATCCAATATTACCTTTATTTTATTTATAATTTAATTAAAAGGTTGACAGTTAATAAACAAATTCTATTCGTATTATGATTTAATTAAATACCCTTTTAATAACCTGCAAAAATTAATATCTTGTTTATTGCGTCATAAAAGTTATATTGTTGAAAGTGCAATAATATTTGTTTATGATCCACATTTCTTTCTCATTACCATTATGTTTTTATTTATATTTTTATTAGCTTATTGTTATTATAATGTTTATATTTTTAAAAGTCTTATTTAATAAAGTGAAATTTCTTAAAAAAATAATTATTTTATGTTATCGGTTCCGATTTTCTGGCTTCAAGTTGTACTTTTTGTACATATTTCCTTGAATCCTATTGGTTAGCTATTTCTAACATTAACTGGACTAGCAATCCATTTATTTCTGACCAACTAACGGTTGTAAAAAAAAAACCAAAAGAAAAACTTAAACGGCTGTTTCATGGACTAATTCCCACCATCACTACCAGAACCAGTATGATGTAGCAATCAAATTTATTATTAATGCTCATAATTTATTAATTAATGGCATCATATGGCCTAAACTGCAATTAAAGGTCACATTTCCGATATACCAACATCGTTACCTAAAAACGGAAAAAGAGATGATCCCAAACAGATACAATAAGAAACATTATTTTGTATTTTATTTTATTTTTATTTGCTTTTGGCGTATGCCTCATCCCATTAGAGTTGGCTACAATGACTATAATTCTTTTAAAATATTCAAGTGCTAAAGACAAAAATATTATTTCACTACGTTGCTATGTCAACGTCATCTCCAAATACGTGCAGACATAAGTATATAGAAATACAATAATGCAATATTATACAATATTGCATATAACAATGTAATAAGAAACTTGGATCTCCCCAGAGCTCAAGTTATTTTTATCTTAGTTAATTTAATAATTAAGTTATTTTAGTTTTTTTTGTTTTGTTTTTTATTTTAGTCATTTTAGTTAGTTTTTTTTTTATTGAATACGAGAAAAAATTATTTTAATGATTTTTTTATTTTACTTTGATCTGTATAACCCAATTTTCAACTTCTGAAATCTGCCACAATTTAAGGTTAAGAAAAATTTAACAAGGTTCTATGTAGAAAGGAGTATTTAAAATATTCTTCGAGACAAAAATCTCTATTTTTACTAAAATGTCTTATAGCATGTTCTTCCACTTAGTTCTTCAATTATACATAAATATTATCTCTTCCTGAATTGTTCCTTTTACTGTAAAACATTAACATTTCATTATACCTATCCTGGATATCACATTAATATTGTCCAAGAATTATGATCAATTTGAAAATTATGAAAGCTGATTAGACACACCAAATATTTGAAATACTGAATTAAACAAATGAATGGGACTGCCATTGAATAAATCTCCGTGACTGCCACAATTATCTCTTGAATGGATTAACCGATTTTTTTATTTTATTTTTTGAATAATCAATAGTTGACCGTAAAGCATTGTGAAGGTATGAGATGGTCCGGGAAGCGAAAAAAAAAAAAAATATCTGATTTGGACAACACATGACTTCCTTGTATACCTATTAAATTATAAATCCGTGCCTCAAAAAGTGATACTGAATTTGGTAACTAGTTTCCGAAGATTGCAGTAAAAACGACATTCGGCGTCCCGACATCCATCTATTGACACACACACACACACACACACACACACACACACACACACACACACACACACACACACTCACACACACACACAAGCACACACTCTTGTTACTGGAGGCCTCATTCCGTTATTATATGTCGTTTTCCTTCAGTAGGTAACTAGTTTCCAAGATCTTTCTTCAGGTTCCATGATAACAATAAAACTGTCAATATCACTGGATAAAGCATTAGAAATCGACAGTTTCGATATTTTAAGCGGAAAAACCCACTTAACTACTATCTCATTCTCATGCTGCAGACTTGTTGTTCACACAAATGGGGAGGAAAACTAGTATTTTACTCTCAATTTTAAGACTTAAAACAAGTAATAAAAATGTTTAATTGTATTGGAAAACAAATTGCGTTTGTAAATAAGGTTACATTTACCGAAACATATGATTTCTCTTTTAATTTAAATATAATTTTTGATGTAAGCTTATTATGACCTTCAAGTAAAGTACCCTTTTCTGCTCACGAATCTTAACCAAAATCTAATAAATGCATTTATATCGATATAAAAGTCCAATTTACTAAATTTCAGATGTTTTACATTATATCTTAATATATTTTTTGATGAAAGTCTAATAAGAGCTTCAAGTAAAGTACCGCTTCCGATTTTCCAATTTAGACCAAAATCTAGTATGTTATTTAAATCAATATATAAATTATAAATACTAAATTTGAGAAGTTTTGCATAGTATTTTAATATAATTTTTAATATAAATCAATTATGATCTTCAAGTAAAGTACCACTTCCGGTGATCAAGCAGTGACCAAAAATGGAGGTTCACAACTAGATTTTACAACAATCCTAAATACAAAATTTCAACTTTCTACGGCTAACTGTTTTTGAGTTATGCGAGATACGAACGTATGAACGTACGTAAGTACAGACGCCACGACGAAACTAGTCAAAATGGATTCAGGGATGGTCAAAATGGATAGTTCCGTCGAAATCTGAAAACCGGAAATTTTCGCGATTACAATACTTCCTTTACAAGGAAGTAAAAAGAGGATCACAGGTAGTAGAAACTATTTATTAGGAACCGACGTTTCGACCCACTTTGCAGGTCTTCATCAGGGTTGAATAAATAAGATACAAAAATAAAACTAAATTAAACCACTGCCTCCTTTATTACTTCGCTAATTTTAAAAGCATTTTTTAAAGTATTCATCCTTGTTATCATCCTATAATTTTCATTCTTAAGTTAGTCAGTTATGTAAAGGCATAAAAAGAAAACTTTTTATCAGTATTACTTATTCATTGCTTTGTATATAAACGGTTTTTGTTCATTACATCTCCTGCATATTACATCTTAGCTCATACTTTTGCCATGAATTTTTTTTTTTTTTTTCCTCTGACCATTTTATTATTTACGAATGTTCCTTTCCTTTTCTTCTATTTTCAATTCTTCTTTTATATATTTTTATGACCAATCCACATGCGGTGTGTGGTGTAATGACAACCTCTCCACACTCTTTTCTCTCTCTTTATAACTATTAATTACATTCTTAATTACTACTCCTGCATACACCGCCTCCTTAATTACTTTGCTATTTTTCTTAGTCACTATTCCACCTCTCTTTGAGCTTCAAGGTACTAAATTTTGTCTGTTTATTTATCTTTATTCCCCTTTTACTTGTTTAATAGAGTAATTAATTTTTTTAGAAAATTTGTATATACATATAAATATATATATATATATATATATATATATATATATATATATATATATATATATATATATACATATATATATATATATATATATATATATATATATATATATATATATATATATATATATATATATATAGTAACGTTCTAGAGATAATACTAGCTTTGATGAGGAAGGTTTGTTCAAACCATTTGAAGGTCTTAATTTCCAAAATAGTCGGCTTTAACATTGATACAGGCTTCGATAGATCCTGACAAGTTATTAAAGGAACGGACATGTTTTTACATTCTCACTTTTGGAAAGTATTGCAATTGTGTCAAATTTCCGATTTGCGACTTCCTAGGGATCTTAGGGGTTGTACGATGAGCATCGTCGTCTATTTTGATTAAAATTTTTGAAGTTATACTTACTTCTCTGTTATTTTTTATTATTTCTGAACTTGACAGGGATTAGTTGACATCCGCATGGTGGTATAGAAGGATCAATCCCTAATTTGACAGGGATTGTATGTAAAGTTTTGATTTTATTTAATTCTTGGAAGAGGAATAACACGAATTGAATGTCAATCATTCAAAATCATCAAAATTTATCAGTTCTATCTATCATCTGTCTTCACATGCCATTATTCTATTATTTATTTATTAAAAATATTTTAAAGGCGGTTAGCACATGATTTGGACGTTTGGTAATAGATTAGGATCTCTATTTGGGAATAAAAATAACTATTTAAGTCCTTTTTGTGCATTACTAAATGATTTCATAAAGAAAAACAAATTAATAGGTTAAATTCCTATGTTTCCACGTCTTTAGGGCAAGTCATCTATGACGGAACTATGCTTGAACATTTTTAGGAAAATATTTCTCTTGGTCGCTTCATGACCACGACTTGCCAGCGCTTCGTACTAAGTGTATATAAATATGCCTGCATTTAAGATGTTAGGTTTATTTTATTTTATATAAGTTTATTTATTATTACTTGTATTATGTTTATTTTTATTTTGCTATTATTTCTTTTTTTTTTTTCTTTTTTTGTAAATATGATATGAATAATTGTTTTGATCACTATTACTATTTTTCCTGCCGAGACAGAATCTAATATTGCTCAATAAATAAATAGTTAAAACAAAAAACTATTAAGATACATTTTTTTCGAATGTGTAAATATCAATTATCACAATCACGTCAAAGAAGTAAAACTAGAAGTACACGCACCAGGTTTTTTTTTTCTGATTTTACATTTGAGTTAGTAAGGACGCAAGACCCCAAATAAATACTATGAAATTTATTTTTATAAAAAGGTGGCCCTTACAGATAATTAAATTATACAAACAAAAACTAAACAAAATAATGTTTTCTGCTCATTATAACTGCAAAAATAAATCACAGAACTGTAATATTATCTTTTTTCTGGACGAATTTTGAACACTGCGGCGATCCTTGTTTTAATTAATTTCCTATAAAAGCAATGTTACAAATTAGAAAACAGCTCCGGCACACTTTATGAGTTACCTTAACGACAAAATTTAAATTGTGCTCGACCTCGCAATTTCTGAACTGTCCTCGCTAAGCCGGCATAGTGAGGGCCCGGCCCCGACTGGCCCTCTACTGTAATTAGAATAATTAACGAGGACCACACTTAACCGCCTCCTTCTTCTCTCTAATTAATATATACTCCAGGGGCTATATTCTAGCTCCCATAATGTACAATGTTATATAAATTATGCACAGGCGCAGATATACAGTTATAAATAATTCATTAAAGATAAGCCGAAATTTATCAAGGAATATAATCAAAAAAATGAATAATTTCACCTAGATATCAAACTATTATAATTTTTAGAAGATTTTTGAAAAAAATATTCCTCAAATCGATTATTCATTTAATTTATTAAATTAACTTTTTGTTTTTGTTTTTAATTTGGGATCTATTGAAATTTTTAAATACACCATCGAATTATACCAAAATGTACAAAAATATCATTTATAATATTTTTTTCCTACATTAATTACATTTCAATGTTATTCTCCCATATATTTTTTTCAATTCCACAAATATATATATTGTCTAGAAAACCTCAAACATTTGAGAAAAACATTTGCATATATTGTTTCTGTATTCAATACTAAAATATTTATCACCAATAAAACGTTTATTGAAATATTGTATCCTATCTCTTACGCTGCCAACATTCTTAATGTTTTCATAATTTATTTACAAATATATTTATATACTTTTATTTTTTTAATTTTATCATTATTAATTGACCTACTCACGCTTTAAAATGATTTCAGCTGACATTTTTTGATAATTAAATTAAAAAATAACATTGTAGAAATAGTCTTAATTACGTTAATTTGTTAATATATTGACAAGATGATATTGATTGCCCCAGCCAGATCTCACATTTTAATAAATATTCCCTAACTCTTTAAAATAAAGTAAGAGTGAGCGACTCCTTAGGCAAAGTGAGAGCTATTTCTGTTTATTCTGATTCAATTTCAGTATATTTATATATTATATATTATTATTATATTGATTAAGTTTATTTATTTTGATCATATATATTTATTTATGAACTTTTACGTTTTAATACATTATATTTAATGCAATTAATTCATGTCACTTTGCGATGTACCACATATTACAGTTATCAGTTGTTACTCAGGATATCGACAAATATTCATGAACATTATTCGAATGAATTTAAGTTTCTGATATTAATCATTTTATATTTTATAATGTTTTTTGTGAACAACAAAAACTTCTCTTAAATATTACTTTATTTTTATAACATTAACACATTTATTCCATTAAACCTACGTTTCGAAATCTTCTTTCATCATCAGGGTGTTTTTAATCGTTGGCAGTAGTTTTCTGAGTTTGTGTTGTCCACAAATAATTATTTCGACTATGAGTCTAATTATAATTAATGTTAAAAACAAGTTACATTGGGACTGTCTGTCATCGGTATTAGTTCAAAGTAGACCACCCCTATGCAATTTTTTTTAATTAATTAAAATTAGACTTATAGACGAAATAATTATTTATGGACAAAACTACTGCCAACGATCAAATATAAGAAAATCCAGAAATAGAAAAAAAAAACTCTGATTATGAAAGAATTTTTTGTTAATAAAAACATTATAATATATTTATGTTAAACTTCTGTAAGTGATTGAAATTTATATACTTTTATATTAGTAAACAATTATTGATGGAAATAGATTTATATCGATATTAGATAACATTTTTATCAATGTTTACGCTTTTTCCTTACAAAAACCACTCTTAATAATATATGGTTCATTAATAATATAGGTTTAATTTAATAATATATATAGGTTTAAAAATGGACATGCTGGTCGATACTTTTTTAAATTAATTAAAAATAAAAAAGAACAGCTGTTGGAATTTATTGAGCTTCGATCTTCAAAAAAAAAAACAAGAAAACTAATACATATTTAATTTATTTTCTAAACTTGATAATTTCATTACGACTTAAAAAGAAGCAATAACCGTTTAAAAAACAAGTTTATTGTTTTATTTTCAAAAGTAACTTCCAAATTTTATTTCAGAAAGTTTTAAAATTCGAATTCGCAAACCGACGGATTCCATTAAAAGTTTAATTGGAACCGTTTGGATTAAATGGAAAACACTAAAAACTTTTACGAACAATCCGGCTGGAATTTATTTTTTTCTGAGGGGTAGGCTTTTGTTATCGCATATGCATTAGAAATACCCGATGAACTCAGATAATTTTTATGAATATGAAAATATATTGTTTTATTTTATTGGAGAAAAACGAAATTGCATTTTGTTTGTGCAATTATTTCCCTATAGATGGAGTGAGAATAATAATTACAACTATATATAACTACATTCTTACATTTTTTTATTATTTTTCTACGACAGAAAAGATTTTATTTGTGCTGATGAAAAGCTATTAAATCTATATTTAAAAAAATAGCTAAATCCGTCCAAATATATACCTAAATCTTAGACAAAATTGTAAATTATATTACATACGTATATTGCAAAAATAGAAGCACATAGGGCAAATCTGATTGAAATCTTAGAATTTTAATATAGCAAACAAACATATTAATTATTATTATTTGAGAGATGGGAAACCCTACCTCATCACGACCCTTGTGGATCTTTTGTGATATACATCTCTGTCTAGGCGTGTGCGTAGAATTTTTTTGGGGAGGGGAGAGATTTAATAAGAAGAAGACAAGTAATCACTAAGTGTCGATATTCCCCAAATCGGGCTTAATTTTTAAGAATAAGAATGAAAATTGAATCAAAAATTATTATTTAAAATACAAAGCTTATGTTGGAGGGTTTGAAAATCATATTTTATCAAACATTTCAAGGGGAGGGGAGGGAAGAGGTATATATCTACCTGATCCCTCCTCCTGTGTACGCCACGACGTCTAGAGATCCCACAGGAATCGTATACTTCTTACGTAGTACATTAAGTCCTTAGGAAAAGATCTAGGTAATATCTTCAGGATAATTATTGCCTGTTTTAAATATTGCACTCTGTACAAGACAAGGATTTCACATTCACGCAGAATTTGCTCAGCCTTTTCTTCATCCTCAAGACACAGACAATGAATTTTTTAGCGGAAAGTGACCGGTGAGGAGGCCCATTAATAGGATCAACTCATTCTTTTAATGAAGAGTTTGGATTGCTTCATGCCAGATTTTGGAACAAAGTATATATTTTCTTCTTCTTTGTTATCCAGAATTTAATTTTTTTAACTGAGTTCAGTATACCAGACCAGAGCCCCGTTTTCAAATTTGGGCCTTCTTTCTTTTCATATTTTCTTGTCAAGGACAATTACTTAGAAGTTCTATCATCATAATTATCAGTTAGTGGTAATTAACTGACAATTATCAGTTACTGATCCACTCTCTTCCCTTAAGCTCATTAAGGAATTTTCAAATGCACTGGATAATTTCCTACTTTATAATTCTCGTTACGCTGAAGTCTAATAATGAAGTGTCCCCTTTTGTATCCAAATGTGCAAGGGAATTATATTAAGAATTACCTCTGGTTGATGTAGAGCATGTTCTAATTGTTCCTGTGGCGTCTAAGCACACTTTGAACTCTATGAAGCTACATTTGTTCAGTTCATTCTGTTGTTTTCGGCTACCAGGTGACTGATGCATAGGTAATTATAAGTCGATTGACGCTGGTCTGTAGCCATTCAAGCATTTGAGTCTCATTCCCCATTAACAAGAAATGATAGGGTTGTCTGTGACAGAGCCCATATACCACAGTCCAGATAGTTCGACTGTTTGCCCACAGGCATTCCATCCAAAGCCTATACAGTTCCACCTAGGATTGGGGGATGTTTATCGACTTGCCAGTTTAGATCTGCCGTGTTTATTTGAAGTAGCAGAATGATGACGTACCTGGGCCCTATTTCATAATAAAGTACCAAAGTACAAATATACGTGGTAAAAATACTAATGGAAAGATTTGTTTTTAGAAGTTACAGGTTACTTATCGTCTTTAGATAATAATAATTTTATTCAATTTTTTTTTTTAAATTTACTATTTTTAATATAACTATTTTTAAATGTCATCGTATTTAACCTGTATTTTTACTAACAGAGCAAGTCATAGACGTAGTAAGTCATTGGCTAACTTGTACTTCATTATGAAATAGGGGGTGCCTATAAAATAAAATACAAGATGTTATATAGTTGTTATATATTGTTAAAACATTGTTATAATGTTGAAACAAGATAAATTAATAATATTTATATTATTACGTTTCCACTGGTACTTTTCTCGCTCGTTTTTTTAAAACTTTATTATGAAATAGGACGTTGGTTGTTGCGTTCTCAAGATCTTTGCTAAAACATCATTAGTCTCTCGGCTACTCTCATGAGGCTGACTGAAGGAATGAATACCTCTCCTCAATTCATTGGCCACTGTACTAAATATTACTAAGATGACCATCGTTATGGAGTACCACTTTGGTCAGAAATGGCGCAGGTTTGAAACCGGCTTGGGAGAGTTAATTTTTATAACATGCGGGTCCACCGAATAAATATAATTTCTTACTGGTGCTAGAATATGTAGGACAACTCTTCCTTTTAGCCCTAGCTAGAGTAAATAATAACATTAAATCCTAATAATATATATGTCCTTAAAATATTTAATGAAACTCCGCTGAGGAAGATTTTCATGGAAAATCTTTGCCTTTCTTACTATTTTTAATTTTTATTTTATTTTATTTTTTTTCTGTTGGCACTATAGACCGTGGAGATCCTTGGCCGCGCGATGTGGTATTCATATCACACCGCGATTCTCAATTTAGGTACACGGGGTAGGGGGTCATCATTCCTACGCCCGGCCTTTTTGTGAGTTGCCTCCAAGTAGACTGACGGGCATCGCATTCCAGGGGGGGGGGATATAATGCTTGAAGTATTTAATTTAATTAAATTAAATTCATGCTGGTGCCGGGATTCGAACTCACAACCTTTGGGTTTGTGAGTAAGTGCGTTAACCCGCTCGGCCACCTAGACCCACTATTTTTAATAAAGTCGGATTTTGCCTGCCATCTATTTTGCTATAAGAGAAAATTTGAATGTTATTCTGTCTGATCAAATATATATTTTTTTTTATAATTATGATATATATATATATATATATATATATATATATATATATATATATATATATATATATATATATATATATATATATATATATATAAATTCTATCCGCTTTCGTATGCTCAATACATAGCAGTCACCATGCAGTTCAAACAGACTCAACTAAAATCAACCGACAAATTTCAAAACGAAATTGAGGGTTATGTTAAATTAAAAACTATATATTTTACAAAACATGGATTTGTAGATTTTTTTTTTGTTTTGTTGCTTTAGCCGGATTTAAAACGACCACTGGCACCATATGCAAATCCGCTGCCACCGCTGGCTGCACCATCGAATGGATATTTAATTCGGAAATCGTTCCTATATCAGGCACTATCGATTCACAATTTGGTTTTTAGAAGGGAAGGGGGATAGGGTACCAAACTGAACCGACAGCCAGGGAACAGAATAGCGGGGGGTGCCGCGGTCTGTGGCCTTGTGGCTAACCCCCGGTGTCGGGTTGATTTAGTGCCCGGGGTCACAATCCTCGCACTCCTCACAATCCTACTGTCGCATCTTTATCATTTTATGCCTAATATATTTTGCAGGATGACAGATGAAATAACATTTTAGGAAGCAATGATTATAGAGGATTAATATAATGGCGGAATAATGGAGGAGATATCGTTGGCCGTAGATGTAATCAAGAAGATGTTGGAGAATGAAAGGAGGGGGGGGGAGGATGTGGCCGTAGAAGAACCAAAATGTAAGTATAATACTGCTGTCTATGAAGACCGACAACTTAGGCCGAAACATATAGATATTCGAAATGAATAAGTATTTACAAGCATATAGGTATTCACAATCAAAATAAGATACATAAATAAGACAACCATAAAAGAAACAAAGAATACATCTAGTTGGAAATTTATTTTTTATTTACTTATTTATTGAACATAATACAAGCTGCCACACTCAAGGGCAATGAGTATTAGGGATGAAGTACCCATTCACACTGTATGTACAACTATGCATACAATAAAATAATTATAAAGGAAAATAAATTGATAAAATAAAGGACACTAGTGATAAATAAATATACAATGTTAACAAAAGAAGAATAAAATCTAATAAAATGAATATAAAGTAAAATAAATAAAAAAAAATAAAATAAATAAAAATTCTTGATTGCATTCATACATATATACATATTTACATTCTGTCCAGGGAACCCCAGCCATGCCCTGCCATCCACTTGTAGATGACAAGGCAAGACTCGAAGAGGTCCCAGAGCTTCTCTCTGAGCCGCATCACTGGATCAAAACCAGTGGAAACTGAGTGAGAGCACTAAGGCCACAGTCGCTCAGGACTTGAGTGGAGGATCTGGCCATTGCCAGGACTCCAATAGCATATTTACAGAAGGTCTCGTGGCCACTGCCGCTTCAACCTACGAGGAGGATTATAGGGATGGCTTGAGCTGGATAGGGATTGTGCTAAGGGATTAGGATGGCAGCTAAGGTTCTGGTGAAAGTTTGAAAATTTAGATGGAATAAGGTCAAGTACAAATGGGATGTTTAGGTCATGATGTAAGGTCTTGTTTGAAACATAATAAGGAGCGTTGACTATTGTTCGAAGGACTTTGGACTGGAAGGATTGGATACGTTAGATGTTCGAAGATTTTGCTGCCCCCCACAGTTCAAGTCCGTAGGTCCAAATGGGTTTTAGTATGGTCTTGTAGATTAATAGTTTGTTGTCTATTGAAAGATGTGATGTTCTGCTCAATAGTCTATATAACTGGCCATATCTTCGGTTGAGTTCTTGTCTCTTAAGCCTGGTATGTGGGTTCCATGTCAGTCTTTTGTCTAGGAGGAAACCAAGATACCGAACTGTGTCGGAGGTGGGAAGTGGAATGGAATTGAACTGGACTGGAGGACAGGGTCTGTGACGGAGTGTGAAGGTGACATTTTTACATTTGGATTCATTGACTTTGATGCGCCAATGGTTGCACCACTGTTCAATCGAGGAGAGGTGTTTTTGGAGATTAAAGGATGCTACTTCAGGGTCTGGGTGAGAAGATAGGATGGTTGTATCATCAGCAAATGTTGCAAGGAAGGTATCGGGGTTTGTGGGAATATCCGCGGTGTACAGGATATAGAGGACCTAAGATAGGACCTAAGACGCTGCCTTGTGGAACTCCGGCTTTGATTGGATAAAAATCGGAGTATTCAGTGCCGCAGCGAACTCTAAAGGTTCGGTTAGAAAGATAGGATCGAAGGATTAAGTATATCGATTGGGGTAGATGGATTTTGAGCTTGAAAAGCAAGCCATCGTGCCACACCCGGTCGAAAGCTTGCGCTACGTCCAGAGAGGCACTAGTGCAATATTGCTTGCTTTCAAGTGCATAGGATAAATGGTCCACAACGCGAAGACCTTGTTGGACCGTGGAATGTCTAGGGCGGAATCCGAACTGGTGTGAAGGGATTATTTGGGATTCAAGGAAGGGTAGGATGCGTTTGAGAAGTATTTTTTCAAACACTTTTGAAAGAATTGGAAGCAGGCTTATTGGTCTATAGGATGAGATATTATTGACAGGTTTGCCTGGTTTAAGAAAAAGGATGATTGTAGAGTGTTTCCATATTAGGGGAAAGTGGGGTGTGCGAAGGATGCAGTTGTATAGGTAGGTTAGGAATATAATTGCTTTTTTTGGAAGCTGTCGCAGGATTTGGGATGTGAGGAGATCGTGACCAGAGGATTTTCGGGATTTTAATCTATTTATAAGGAATTTGACCTCAGAGGGGTTAACAGTTTTAGGAGGTGGAGAGAGTGGGATCGGTGAGAAGAGAAATTCTTTTATTCAGCGTTATGGGTACTTTCACCCATTTGGTTCACCTGAATTATGAAACCTTTTGGAATACCTCAGAAAATCAGAATTTTACAATATTGTGTAATAATAGTTACATAATACGCCAATGCCCTTTAGGGGTAGAGGCATACTAAATAAATAAAAATAAACACAGAAGTTTATAAAAAAATTAAGCAGCATGTGATATAAAAATTATGTTTATGTGAAATATAAACAAATTAAAATTTAAATAATTAGAAAGGAGTAGAAAAATGAGATATGAATGATATAAATTAAAAAAAGTTATCAAGGAAAATCATTTAACAAACAGCCTTATTAAACACTATTAACTTATGAATTAAAAATTTTATTTTTATCAAAGCAGCATATGTACCTTAAATATGATATTATTGATCTAAATTTTATCACCTTACATTTAAAAATTATATTCTAAAATTCCTTACAGGCTATTGTGCTTAAGTTCTGCAACTTTTAATATTAACGGAAGGTGTCAGGAATATCAGGAACGGCAAATGTATTTTTATACAATAATATTTATATAAACGAATAATGTTTTATTTATTTTATAACATCAATATCCTTATTATAACCACAAGTATCCTCCCAAGCAGGTCATTAGCGGCTTAATTAATATTTAAAATATGAATTATATGAACTATGAACTGAATCATATGAATATGAACAATGATATGATAAAGAGCTTTATCATTACCATATACAATAATTAAATTGCATGAACCATTTTTATATCTTTTTAGAATTTAATTATATTCTGAATTTGTCTTCATTACCTTCAAGTACTGCAGTACCTCCAGTACTTCTGATCTAATTTTTTGTATTTTGTCAACACATACCTCTTTCATTAAAGCTGGCCATATTAATTACGATTTTAGATTTTAGGACTTTGTTCTTTAGTTAGTGTATGAAACTGTTGTACCATGAATGATAAGAACTTCGGAAGATAGCCAGTTCTGTGAGGTTGAACAAGATTCGGGCATTATTCGAACAAGTATTTATTCAATAACGAGTATCAAATCATTTTTTATTATCTTTAATTCGTTCAATCGTATTTTTTCGGAGACTAAAATCTTTATTTGGAATCTTCAATTAATTAATTAAACTTGATTAGAAGAAGACGATGAATAAAAAAATATTTTAAAAAAATATGAGTTTTGATAATGTAATACTTAATTTTCTTTGAAAATACCTGTAAAATGCGAGATAGTATCCTAAAAAATTGAATAGAAGATATAATAACCTAAATTTTTGTTTCTTTTTTTTTAGTTTTGATAACTGCAGTTCGGAAAAAAAAATCGTTAAAAAACGTTATCGAACAGAAGACCTATTTATTTTGTATATAAATATATACGAAAGAGAAAAATAAAAAATGAGGAAAACAAGAAATATTCGAGAGGGTGAAGTTCGACAGGTGAGAAAGTTACAGAGGATGCCTTGTCCCAGGGGATCGGAGTTGGTCAGTAGCTAAAGGGTCCACAGGGGATGAATGGGAAGTCCAGGGCAGCATCCCGCCTTCGAAATATATTTCTCTCTCCATTACTGTCTATTTAGTTATCTTCATATTCAGGCTTTGTTTATAATAATTACGATATGAGCTATTATTATTTTATATTTATAATTATTGTTTAATTCTTCAAATACATATTTTATTTATTTAATACAATCGTCAGAGATTTTTCAACCATCTGGGTCTTCTTCGCCCTGTACTTAATTTGGAAAATGATACAAGTTTAAAAAACAACAAAAAATAAGTGGCACTACAAAAAATTATATAAATCAAATTAATTACAAAATTTAAAAAAAAAAAAAAAACACAAGCAAGTTAGGACTTTGTGACTTATAAGCCATTTTCATACTACATCATTTTTTTTCCTCTGAGAACACATAAAATAACAATTTTGGAATACAGTATAACTTATAAAATAATTTTTGGAAAGTCGTTAGTTATCATGTTTACTTTAATTATTTTTTTTATTAAAAGTAAAATAGTTTTTCTTTTTTTTTTTTAAATTACCTAGAGGATAAGTTTAATTATTGAAATAGCCTTATGTAATTTCCCACATTGGCTTATGAAGTTCAATATTATCCATATTATCATGGCCATAGTTTCAATCAAGCCAATTCATATTTCCAAAAAAAATGAAAAAGATGTTTAGTAATAAAGCATGATTTACATTATCATTTGTTCTATTTTACATTGGACTGAAAGAAAACATATGACTGTCAACGTAATCCAGACGTTATGAAAAAAAAAATTATCAGCTGTGGTTCCTGTTAATAGTGTTATGATTATAAATAATAATACTGTTTTCATCAGTGAAATACTTAGTTCATAATTGAAGAGCTGGTTGGAAAAACTTGATGAAAAAATTTGTATGTAGGAAAAATTGAATTTGATGATTTTTACTTTTCCTTACCTATATACGAAGTATATAATAAGGAGAAGTATTTTAAATTGTGTGAATTTAATTGAAATTATTAATTATTATTATTCTATTTTCACATAATTGTGAAAATTTTTAAATTCGAGTTTTCGACGGAAATATACGTTTTAAGGTCCCCTGAGTCCGAATGACCAAGTCTCGCAAAACGGTCTGTATGTATGTGAACCTTCTAGCTCAAAAACGAAAAGTTATACGATACTGAAATTATGTACATATTTAAGGTTGGCACATGCATGTGATGTTACAGCAACATTTTCCTCAAAATCGACTAACCAGAAGTGCCACTTTATATAATCGATTTTACACTTTTTTTTCAATTTTCTCGAAAACGGCTCTAACGATTTTGATGAAACTTGCCTAAATTATTGTTCATAATTTAACTTTAACTTTTCATATATGTGGTATATCACCGAGGAAATGCAGGAAAAAGTTATGATGAAAAGAATACTTTATTTACGCATAGCTTAAAAAGTACGCATTTTACGGAAAAATATGTATAGAATTATATGAAAGGTTATTAAATTATCTAAAAAAAAAAAAAAAACATCAAAATCAGACCAGTATTAGCAAAGATACAGTGTATTTTATGAGGAGCATAAAATATATGGATAACCGAGCGCATCCGAAAGGAGATGGACGAGACCGAACCTCCTCCCACCAATCCGCCGATCTATTGTAAACAATACCCTCCGTAACAAATTAATTTAAGAATACAAAAGCGGAAATTAACTTAATAAATTTAATTTTCACATTATTTAATGGAAAGAAAATGTTTCCATGGAAACTAAACCAGAAACTTTTAAAATATATTTGCTACTTGATAAAGTTAAAATATATAGGTAGTGTACAGAATTGTTGTACTATAATTGTTTAAAAAACTGTTTTATTGTACTTAACTGGCAGAAGAAGTGAATGCTGCTGAGTTTATTAGAAGCAGTGTTTATGTGAACTCTTTAAAATTATATTAAAAAGATAATTATTATAGGACGGTAAGTTGTGTGATGCGCGCACCGCACCAGATTTTTTATTTTGTATTCCTGAATTATGAATTATCAACTTCTGAAAACTACCACAATCTAAGATATAGAAAAATTAAAAAACGTGCTTTTATAAAGGGGTATTAAAAATATTCTTCCAAACAGAAATCCCTATTTTTTTTCTAAATTTCACTGAACATATTCTTCCCTATAGCTCTTTAATTGTGTATATTATAATTAGGAATACGGTTAGATGTGAAATATTTAATGTGTGCCAACTTTTTGGTTTTCTTCAGGACTAAGAAAAAAAAATGAGACAATAATTAAACATATTGATGCTAAGATAAGAGAAAAATAAATATAGTTGAAAAAAAAAAAAGAAGATACTGAAAAAATATTTCCTCCATTTATTACAACTATATCTTATTATGACAAAATTAAAATATTATATATTGAAATAAAACCATAAATGTATAGGAAAAATAGAAAACTGAATAATGTTGAAATCATAAATAATATTACATACCGTATGTACAGAATTAGATAGGCGTAACTCAAAATTTCTAATATCAGAAACTTTAATAGTTGGTTCTCTATCAAATCAAAGAGCAACCAGCCCTCGAATATAAAGCCGAATCAATAGACACGATAGGAGATCTACAGGCAACATGTGTTAGAGAATATATCCTAGAGGCTTCTATGTAGAACTTAGCATATATCTACAGGCAACATGTGTTAGAGAATACATCCTAGAGGCTTCTATGTAGAACTTAGCATATATCTACAGGCAACATGTATTAGAGAATACATCCTAGAGGCTTCTATGTAGAACTTAGCATATATCTACAGGCAACATGTGTTAGAGAATACATCCTAGAGGCTTCTATGCAGAACTTAGCATATATCTACAGGCAACATGTGTTAGAGAATACATCCTAGAGGCTTCTATGTAGAACTTAGCATACATCTAAAGTCTAAACAAGCATTTTTTGAGTTGTTCCGCTTTCATCCGGGATATGCGATATAATAGCAAGATGTAAAGAATATACTGATTGCTGAAGGTTAGAATCGTATAAAAGAAAAAAAAAAGAATAAATTTATTAAAAAGTAAATAGTAATGAGAGTTACTACAAATGTTTCATTATAAATGGAAATATAATTTATAATTATCATTTTTCTAAATTCCGAAAATTACAGAGAAAACAAAGCTATATTTTTGATGATAAGCTAAAAGGTCCAGACTACAAATATTTTTTTTAAATACATCTTTGTATTGTAACCGAATTGATTTAAAAGTTACACCTTTTTATGACATTAGAAAGACCTAAATCCAATGGTTAGATCTTAATCACTGGTTTAAGGATTTTCTAATGCCATAAAAAGGTTTAATTTTTTAGAGAAATTCGGGTTCAATACTAAAATTTATTTTAAAAAATGTTTTGGAGTTAGGGCCTTTTACCTCATGACCACAACTATATGTTTTGCATATATATTTGTTGATTAGTTTTAAATTTTTAATTCCGATCCTATCTGTATAGAATAAACCTGTAAAAATATTCTAATTAAATGAATAAAAATTAGTAGTTACAATATTCAATCTCGGAATCAGTATCGAATCTTTAGGATTCATAAACTTTATTATTATTATCATATATAAAAGTCTGAATTGACAATAAGACGAAAAAAAAAACAAAGTGCAGAACCGAATATCCCTCCCTGACTTACCTCTATCCGGATGGGTTCGCCGAGGAGAGAATGGAAATTCCTTGTAGCCGACACCCGACTGAGCCTAGAGCTCTCGAGTCCACCTTTTTATTCGTTCCGGGACTTTACATGTGACTTGGGGCTTTATGAATAAAGTGCGCGAAGCTGTAGCGCGTATCCGACAGTCAATTATATACGGCGAGTATTAAGCCACTTTCAGTTGCCACTCCGGGCCTATGTTTATATTTCACATTCAGTTTCCATTTGCAATTTATTAAATATCAGCGCTGACAGTATATATTAAATTTACTTCTCTCCAGGTCTGGAATTGATACGGCAATATGTAAATAAATGGTGCCGCCGCTAACAAGTATCTCTGAATTTATTGTATCAATTAAAATACATGACACCGACAAATTACGTGACTTTTTAAAAATTTATTTTGTCTTTGTTCTATAATCAGCAACATTTAATATATTTTTTTGTATGGTTAACTTTTAAAAGTACCCTCAATGCGGGCTAATTTGGTCCATTTATTGGTATTTTTTAAATCAAGTCTCAATAATTCACAGTATTTCTAAGCTATGGTAACGTTTCTTACACAACTAGACTATCATAATTGCAATTCATAAAGACTTTTCAATTTTTTTAAGAGGGTATTACTTTTTATTTTTTACTTAGGCTCATGTTATCCTTATATTAGGGTTTCTTTGGCCCATGATGATTTCACGTGTTTAAAAAATTGTGTTTGGGTTAAAACTCGCTTGGGCCAAAGAATGACGAGCTCATAAGAATATTAAGTTCACTCTGTATGAAAAGTACATTCGAGTCATTTATTTCTAAAATGAACCCTAACATCACTGACAAATTTTTTTAAATATATCAGAAAAATATTCATTCTATCACTTATTTCCAAAAATCACTGATTACATTAATATTAATAAAACAGCATTTAAATTTTAAATTGGCTGCGATTTCCAAAAAATTCGTTTAGGGTTCATTTTGTAAATAAACGACTCATTTGAAACTTGCAACGTGCGACAAAATTTAAATGGCGGCAAGTTTAGAACGAAATATTATTTTTAGATTAACCAAAAAAATGTTTGCTTCAATTTCACTTATTGTTTTAACCTTTTGAATCTATAAAATTAGTTAATGTTATAAGGTGATGATATTTATTTAGAAATACGCATGCAATGTATATATATTTACAAAGTACGGTTGTTAACTTCATTGAGGCGGGAATGGATGAAGAAGTTGCAAAATTAAGCTTGCCTCTACCTCCCCCTCCCTGGTACCAGAACCGTCCAAAAAACCCGAACTGACAGGGGACCCCGCAATATTGTACCACCGAAATCCTCGCAATATCGTACCACCCAGAGCCCCGTGAAACCTAGATGCGGCAAAGGGCTTAGGGCAGTGATAATACAAAAAATTTGCCCAAAAATAGCTGGGCCAAAGGATGTCATACCTTTGAGGTTATCAAAATATTTAAATAAAATTGAATTTTGTAATAGAAATATATACGTTAATATAAAATGCTACCATACTACTGACTAAAGTATTGGATGGTGTAGTTAAAAAAGAATTTACTAAAACAATAACAGTTATATAACAATTTCGACAGTTGAAAGTTTTAGAGGTGTAAAAATCACTTGTCTGCACAACCTAAACAAATTAATAGGTACTGCAAATTGTGAGCAACTAATGAACCTATTGGTGTCCATTGTTACCTGTTTGGAGCTGCAGCCTAGCTCAGGAAGTTTAAAATCTGGTTCCTGAAGATGAATAGAGATTGTTTTGTTATGTTCTTACTTTGGAACAAAGAAGATGGCCTTCGTAAATAATTCTTTAATACAAAATTTAATTTTTTTATTCATAGCCGCACCCTGCATGCGGGAGTTTTATTTTATTAAAAATAAAAATTGTTTATCTTTAAGTTGTTATGCTGTTTATATTAACATATTATGTTGACCTTGACATTCAAATATATTCCCTTGAATTGCCATTACATTTAATATAATCTCATCAACATTTAGGTAGATTTCAATTCACTAAATTACAGTTTTCCATTATTGATTTATTACTATATATATCAACATAGTAAAATATAAATAAATGAGGAAAAAAGCTACTTAATGTTACGGTTTATTATTTACATTAATTTTAGTAAAGCCCTGCAGTAATCTGAGTACGACGATAATTGGATTCGAGTTACAAATCGATAGAAACACACGCTGAGTAGAACTTCTCATCTTACCTCGAATTAGAGCAATATAACTAATTGGAAAATGACTCATAATCTTCACAATATAACTCTAATTCCTGTCATAAAAAAAAGAAATGGACCGTAGGCCAGGTTTAAATATTTAATTGGAATAAAAGGGATAAACACATATCAGTAAATTATTTACGAAAATTCGGATAATCAGGTAAAATTTGAAACAAAAAAATAGAACCACTACCACACACGCCTGTGAGATTTTAAAGGTGCAGGATTACTTAGCGTGTTTATTTTTGGGCGAAAAAAAAAATCCAGTTAATATAGAAAAAGTTATTATTAAGTTATCTAATTTAGCGTAATATGTATTAATTAAAGTCAATATTCGTTTTGTTAAAAAAACAAGAAGTAATAATTGAATAAATGTATAAAATTTAAATATAACAAAATGGGTACCAGGAAATGAAAAATTACTTATGTCAAATAAATATAGAATAAAATTTTAATGTAGTAAAAATGTAAATGGTACATATAAAAAGGGGAGAATAAACAGAAATATAAAATAAATACTAAGACCAGCAACGTTGCTACAACAATTTATAGGGGCGAGGCAGAGGAAAGGCAAAATCTAAAATTCTCAGACTATATTAAATATTTTAATTTTCCCTACTATTTTAAGAAATACTTCAATTTTCCCAACTCTTCTGGATTTGAACTTTCCACTTACCTGTTGTGAATGTTAACATTTGACAATAATAATTTTCTTTTCTATTCAAAAACAACATTTCATTGATAAAATCACAATGTCTCAACATAAATGCTATCGGTATTACTCTTAAATTTTAGTAACTCTTTGAGTAATATGTTATTGCCACATTATTAGCAGTTTGAAGTAGGTTCTCAAATCTTAAATTTCCCAGATTTTAGGATTTTCAAATACTTTTAAAGGGGGGAGGAGAGGGGAGAGACACGTTACTTAGCTTTCCTATGACTAAGCATACTATCAGTACCCGTGGTGTTTATACTATCAATATCACTGATAAGACGAAAGACAAGCGTTGGGATCTCCTAGAGTCTCTTGCTTTATACATCACATATAATAGATATATAATAGGGTTTGGTGGTTAAGGCCAATTATAAATATTGTAAAGAAGTATGGGTGTATTTAGAGTTTTATTATGTAAATCCTATGTTAAATTTATTTATTTTAGTTTAACTTATTAATAAAAAAAAAATCTTTAAGATATTGATAGAACATCCTCATTTTTACTAATTTATATACTTAATTTGATCTAATTATTTTTTTCTCGCACATTTATAACTTTTATCTATTGCCCTTGATTGTGATAAATTTTAATATTTTTCAAAAACATTACAGTATTAAAGTAAAAAACTTAAAACATAAATTAAATCTCATACTTTTAACCCTATAAATGCTATCTTATTTGCATATGTTAATTATTAATTATTGTTTCCATCTCATTTGCTGTCCTGATGACCTGCAAACATGTTGAAACGTTAAAAAACGAGAAATATTACTTGTGGATTTTATGTGTTCCATATCAATCTCCGTCCTCCCCCACCATAAAATTATTAAAAAAAATTATAAATGTAAAACAGTAATGAAGAACTAGATTTATAATTTTGGACCGATTAAGCAGATCTATCGATTCTTAAACCTGGCATTCCATTATGGCAGTCACGGTGGATAATGTTCGCTATCAGACTGACAAAGGAGATAGTGACCCTGTACAGAGTGATTTACTGAGAACAATTAGTGACTGACTGTGGCAGAGGGGGAGAGGGGGTGGGGGAGGAGGGGGATAAAGCGACCAATGGAACGCGGGGAAACACACACTGATAGAGCTCACTGGTCGAATGAAAACCAATCATGTCTCGCTTATCCATCAAGGGATCATCTTGTCCAACGGTAATTAATTCCATATGAGCGCGGCATTCCTACGATTCTGATTGGTCCAGCTATGCTAAAAGTTAAATAGGAGTCAGTTATAAAATTTATTTGTATATGTTAAAATATTTTTATTTTATTTATTTAATAGTTATAACTTTTTCTTAAAACTAGCTTTGCGTCATCCATATCTCATTTTTATTTTATTTTATTTATTTTGTTGTGAGGGTATTTTAAACATTAACAATACATAACAGATATATGTAAAACCGCATATTTGGAAAATGTCATTGTATATTTTAATAAGTATTATTCTGATACTTATTTTATATCTCACACAATAACATTGAAAAAAAATCATTAATAAACCCGATTTATTCTACAAAATCAGAAACCCAGTTCATTCATAAATATTGATTATTATTTTTCGAATAATTTATTATTAAATACTGTTGTTGTTCATTTTGATATATTCACATCTCTCTAGTGCCTACAACTCTCGTAAAAGTTTATCTTGGCATGATAACAAGATCGTAAAACACCCTTCCTCGTTGTAGTTCGTGCGGTGAATGAGAGACAAGAGAAGTGAGCCACAAGTTGGAGGCTGATAAGGTTTCGGAGCGAGGCGAGAACTTGATGCATCTTCTCTTTAATATTGTTCAAGTGAAACAACATTCAGCTCTGTTAATTATCTACAATCCAGTTGGTATGGCATATGATACCATGGTATGGTATATATAGCCATTTATGGCAATAAATCATGAAAAAAAATGAAGATAAATATATTGTTTTTTGGACAACACATGACTTCCTTGTACGCCTGTTAAACTATAAATCGGTGGCTCAAAAAGTGATCCTCAATTTGATTAATAGTTTCCGAAGAATGCAGTATCTCAAAAACGACACTCGGCGTCGCGACATTCATCTATTGACACACACACACATACTCTTGTTTCTGTAGGTCTAGTTTCCAACAGATTTCTTCATGTTCCGTGACAACATTAGTCACTAGATATAGCATTGAAAATTGACAGTTTCGACATTTTAAGCGGAAGAACCCACTTAACTTATATCTTATTCTCATGCTGCAGATTTGTTCAGCTCACAAATGGGGAGGAAAACCAGTATTTTAAACTCAATTTTAACACTTATAACAAGTAATAAAAAATGTTTAATTGGAGTGAGAAAAAAAAAAAACCGTTTTTGTAACCTTTATTACCGAACCACATGATCTCTCTATTTAATTTTAATATAATTTTTGATGTAAGTAACTATGACCTTCAAGTAAAGTACCCTTTTCGGTGCACCAATTTTAACCAAAATCTAGTGAATACATTCATATTGATATAAAAGTCCTATTTACCAAATTTGATATGTTTTACATTATATTTTAATATAATGTTTGATGAAAATCAATAATGAGCTACAAGTAAAGTATTACTTACGGTTTGCCAATTTTAACCAAAATTTATTATATTATTTATATTGGTATGTAAGTTTTAAATGCCATATTTGAGAAGTTTTGCATTATATTTTAATATAATTTTTGATGAAAATCAATAATGACCTACAAGTAAAGTACTACAATCATGCAGTGACCAAAAAGGGAGGTTCACAACTAGTTACAGTAATCTTAAAAACAAAGTTTTAACTTTCTATGGCTAACCGTTCTTGAGTTATGCGAGATACGTATGAACGAATGAACGTACGTACAGACGTCACGACGAAACTTGTTAAAATGGATTCCGTTCCGGGATGGTCAAAATGGATGTCATCTGAAAACCGAAAATTTTCGTGATTACAATATTTCCTTTACTGAGTACAAGGAAGTAAAAATGCATAAATACCTTTTTTGTTGACTAAAAATCGACAAATCACTCCCCGATGCTAAAGTTCACAATTATTTAGAGCATCGCAATTTGATTACCTATCCTATCCTTACCTGTCTTAGAAGGCTTAAAATACACACACACATATGTATTTATATATATATATATATATATATATATATATATATATATATATATATATATATATATATATATATATATATATATATACGGAGAAAAATAAAATAAAATAAATGATAAATTTAAAAACAAAATAATAATATTGTTAAAATAAAAGAGGAATAACTCAAAATATACAAAAATAATTGTCTAGACTTGCAAGAAGTCTTTAGCATTTTTCTTATAATTTTTCATTCATCAGTTTCGCATTAATCTGATCTTCTTCCTACTCCAGATTAATCAGACGTTAGCATAACGTGCACTCCTGGAATTTACTATGAGGTAGTGATTATGCAGGAGTCAACAACAAGCATTCCAAGATGTCACAAAGCCTTAAGGCTCTTAAATATCCTGAATAACTAACCGATCAACGTTTCGACAATATAGGCTTCATCAGAGCGGAAGAAAAAAAAAATAACATAAATATAAACAAAAGACAGCACATCTCAAATCAGCAATCTAAAAAAGGCACAGTATATACGAGTAATAGGGAATGAGTCGAGATATTATTCGCTAATGCCCAGTCAGCAATACATAGAGTACGTTTAACCAGAAGTTCATTTCATATATTTATTTCAAATTATTATTTATTTTACATACAACACTTGGCAGGGAAGTAAAATTAGTGGAATAAGATATAAATTATTATTGTCTTACAAAACTTGATTTGGTGGGTACCCATTGTCGCTTTTTTAGAGATTTTCAACCCCACATCTATTTTTTTCGAAAACATTTATACATAATTCGGTTTTCAAACTCGTATTTTTTTTTCTTAAGCCAATACAAAATGGGTATATTGTTTTCGAACATCCCTGAAAAAAATTAATGACTAAAAAAAAAAAAAAAAAAATTCTCATTTCAACTCTCATTCCAGGCGCATTAACATTCCCATTAGCGCTAAATTGAAGAGCAAGCGAAACCTATTTCATGTATATTCGCCAGCGTTATCCAATAATTGGGAAATTCTATATTGTATGCAGAAATACTCGAAATAATAACTAGGATATTGTTGGAAGATTCCAAACACCAATGCCTTAAGTCTCAATACTACCGGTGAGCAACTAACCAGTCAAGGTTTCGCCAATCAAGATATCATCAGAACAGAAACAACTAAATCACATATATACAGATCAAATAAAGCACATCTCTCAACAACAGTCTTAAAAGACATATCAATGATTTCGATTCAGAAGAGAAATATTTTTTTCACTTCTTACATGAATACACTTCCCAAAAAGCCTCCTTATATTCTTAATTCGTTCACCCCGTGTTCCTCTGTACACTATTTAAACACCAGATCACAACCTACAAACTTGTATATACCCTTTCATAGAACTGCCTCCTTCAAAACTTCCTTTACCTTCCGTGCTACTTCGTTTTGGAATTCTTAACCCATCTTTATTCGCAAAGTCTCGTCCTTAAACTCTTCAATAAATAAGCATCAATTATTTCTCCTCCTCCTTATCATACCATATCATCATTTGCGTATGTATATATATATATATATATATATATATGTTCATACTAACTGTTTATTGTTCATGTTTATTGCGTTTATTGTTTGTAAGTGTAAATAGTGCATAGATATCTAATTATGATTTAAATGTCTGCAAATATACTCCTGTATTTGATTTTATTATTTAGCCGCAAACTTAACTTAATTATTCCACTATAACAAATTGTAAAAATACTGTAAATTTCTGTTATTCTAAGGGGACTGAAACTTCCACAATAAAATTTATTTTCATTCATTCATACTTTCGATAATGAGTAAGGAAGGAATATGTAAAAATAATAACATAATAAATAACAAATCAATTTTTGTTTTTTTTTCGTTTTATCGTTAACTAACTGTTTTGTGTTCTATTGTAAAATTCGTATTCATTGGAATGATCAAAATTATTACGGCTTTAATTAGGTCAGTAACAGCTGTCGACTTCCGCTCGCTACTCTCGTTCAAGAGATAAACAAACCCCCAATAAATCCTTTTCAGTTGAGGTCAGACCCCTACCGTAATTTAAATGATTACTGGTTTAAGTACAACTTCTCCAGACCACTGGAAGTTGACAGAACTTATACTTTTAAAGTATCCTAATTAAAGGAGTATAATTTTAATAATTTTCTAAAGGGACTGTACCCTCCGACCTCTAGGTCCCTGCAGGGTACCTGTTACTGTGAAACATATTCTGCTGGACTGCGAGGCCCTTAAGATTGTAACATAGGTAACCGGCTGGACATCACTCTTGGCGACACTGAAACTGCTCTTGAAAATTTATTCAAGTTTCTAAAAATATCTAAACACTCCAATTCAAGAAAAATGTTTAAAAAAAAATACATTGTGTAATAAGTTTTAATTATATGTAAAGTGTATATCTGAATGTATACAACAAAAATATTTGTAGCATGCTAATGGCCCTCTATGGGTAGATGAATTTGTAAAATAAATAAATAAATTTTAATAATTGTAATGAATACGAATTTTACAATTAAATACAAAGCAGTTAGAGAGCGGCGGTGCGGCGATCGCTACTAATAAGGCGGTTGCATTTCAAAGTTATACCATTATTGTTATTATTGTATATTGCATTTCATATTTTAATAATTTCATAGTGGGAATTAATTGAAATTGAATGTTACAGTTTTATAATAGTAAATAATTCAATAATATTTTGAATTTAGGCAAATTTAGGCAAATCGGCGTTTATATTATCGAAGAGAGACTGAGCATATAGCAATTGACAAATCCAGACTGAATTGACACAAGGCCCGGGGCTGTATCTGATTAATACCTCCGCGTTGTCAATACTGTCTTCCTTCTGAGGGATTTGTCAACAGCTAATACCAATAGCGCTGCGCTAAGCTATACCATTAATTAGGGTAATTAATTGGGATATAAAAGGCTCAAATGAGATTGTAAGGGCACTTGTGGTCTGAAACAAATGATAATAATAAAATGCTTAGCGGACCCTAAGGTTCGATGCCGATACGACAGAAACCAAGACGAAAAAGCATCGTTGTGACTGAAGTTGGCGTACAATGTCGGCCTGGATATTAATAAACGAATGACTGAAAGGTTAATCATAATTGGGGCATTGCATATTTAGGATTTGTCGGGCTTTAATGATAAGTAGGTAGTGGTAGTTTCAATAGATATTTAATAATTATATCATGAAAAATATAACTTTTTGTTGTGTTATTTGATTATGGCAGATGTTTGAGCCAATGCATCAGTATTATATAAACTATTGTGAGGAAACATCCGACCCTGGATAAATAATTACATATTCAGTTCATTTTAGTATAATAATATATATATATATATATATATATATATATATATATATATATATATATATATATATATATATATATACATATGTATAAATATACATTCATAACGAAGATAATAAACGAAATTATTATAACATACAGTTATATAGCCTGCAGAATATTCCCCGACAGAGTGTAAAAAGCGTGTAAGTCCATATATATCCCGAGGGACCGAAGGGGGAACGCCGCTTACAGTTCGTGATATATTATCCCTCTTGACGTGTTCATAAAAATTCTATGCTCCCTCCTCCCTCCCTCTCTCCTCCCTCACTCCCTCCTTCAGTGCGAGCGTAGGTGTGACAAAGTGGCCCGGCAGTCCCGATAACTCCAAGAGCACGTCCTGAAGCAGCCGCGACGCTGGGGGTAGAGGCCGTCGTAAAATCTAGAAGATGTCGGAGTGACAAATCTTCCGATGGCTGCCTACCTTCCAATATGGCTATATCTTTATTCGCCGGCTGCTCGGTGCCACTCCAGGTGTCACTATGTCTCCGATAGGAATGCCCTTATTCGAAGGGCCTTCCAAAGATCTGTCATTCTGTCTAAGCTACTGGCAGAAATATGGCATTGAGTATGAATGCAATGAATTATTAAAATATAAATTCCTAAATACAAATCGGTAAATACAAATTATCTTTTTGTAAATGAGTCATAAAAAGCATTTTTGTTTTCTTTAATGCTACCATAGATAACGAATGAAGATATTTCAATAGGATCAAGTTTTCCGTATCCGGTTTACATTTCAGAATCCTCTGACTGCAAAAAACGAATTTTCGGCCATTGGTCTGTGTCACAATTATCTCTTGAGGTGGTGAACCGATTTGATTTTGATTTTTAAAGGGTTTTCGCTTCCGATGCCAATATACAAAATCAAGCACTAAGTGGGCTTTAGCCAAAAAACGTACTTTTTTGGTTAACGGTAAAAAATTGGAAGTCCGTTAAAATTTGACATAAAATAGTTTTCAGGGATTTGGATTAGTCAACAAGTAATACAATTTTTTAATTATAGTGGAACAAAATCGCGTTTGTAACCTTTATTACCGAACCATATGATCTCTGTATTTAATTTTAATATAACTTTTGATGAAAGTTTATTATGACCTTCAAGTAAAGTACCACTTCCGGTTTCCCAATTTAGTCCAAAATCTAGTATGTTATTTAAATAAATATTTAAATTATAAATCATAAATTTAAGTAATTTTGCATTATATTTTAATATAATTTTTGATGGAAATAAATGACCTTCTAGTAAAGTACCACTTTTGGTGATCATGCAGTGACCAAAAATGAAGCTTCACTACTAGATGTTACAGCAATCCTAAATAGAAAATTTTAACTTTCTATGGCTAACCGGTTTTGAGTTATGCGAGATACGTTCAATTAACAAAGTCGATGAATGCAAGTCTTAAAAATAACTTTATTAAGCAGAGTACAAATTACATGATATAAATAATGAGCTACTGAGTGTTTAACTACAGATAGACTCTAAAGATATTATAACTAGACTTAAAGCTAAACATAGTGGGAGTTTCTCACATACCCTATTTGTTAACTGAACGAATGTACGTACAGACATCACGACAAAACTAGTCAAAATGGATTCAGAGAGGGAGGGGGGATCAAAATGGATATTTCCGTTGAAATCTGAAAATTTTCGCGATTACAATACTTTCTTTATTTCGTAGAAGGAAGTAACAAAAAAGCTTGAAATTTGGGAGGGCATTTAACTCGTAATTCTTTTCACGTGCAACGCCGTTCGGAAACAGCTAGTATATAAATATAAATTGTATTAATATTTGGAGTATAATAGAGCCATCGGAATAATACAAGAAAGGCGGAAGGGAGAAGGAGGTATAAAAAGGTGCTCATTGGGTCTTGTATTTATCGGGCGAACTCTATCGGGAAATCAGAGGGGGTTTGCGGGTCGGAAGGGCGGGAGATAAGGCGGGAGCCGTGGAAATTGGCGCCAAACTCGATTTGGGGGATCTTATCAAATAGAATACATTATCACTATAGCTTTAACAAAGGCTCCGGGAAGTGTCCCAAATGGTTTATTCGGATTTGAATTGAAAATCAGATTCGCAAGAGTCAGGGGTTAGAGTTCCGACGTGACGAGCCTCTCAATGTCCAAGATCCTCGCGTCACTTCCTTCATCAGCTATCTATCTCTCTTCATTATCGTCTTCTTATCCTTCGATAGCAAGTCTGTGTCTCAGGAAAGAACATGAATAATTACTAATCTATGGCATAGCAATATAGAGAATCGAGATTGATTAAGTGGTATCGTTTTATTAACACGGCGTGAATTGTATAAGAACTAGTAGAATAATATCTCTTAGCGAACAATGTACCAATATTAAAATACAGATCTTGTAACAGCTAGGTTTCGACTACTAAGTTCTTTCGATGAGGCCATCTTTATAGTGAAATAGGTAACCCACTAGCGCTTGCGGTAGGAAAAGATGAAACTCACCATTATGGCAGTATTCCATCAAGAACACTTAGTTCAAAACCAAGAAAATAATTTTCATTATTTTCATGCCTCTTTATTTCAATAAGAACTGAACATGAAGAAATTTGAATTATTAGGTCTTTTAAGTTTTGAGCAGGTAATAATATAATGGCTTTGACACGAAAAAAAGTTCCTTTATAATTATTTATCTATAAGTACATAATACGTGATCTTAAATACGCACATGCATGAAAGTTTTACATAACATGTTCAAAAACTCCTCCATTGTTTACGAGACTCTAAACTCTAATCTTCGCCCAATCGAAGGCGTTGCTCTTTGAACAATTTCTGGACTCACTCCCTGACAAAGTTGAACGAGGTTCCTTCAAAATTGATGTGGCGAAATTGGCTGGTGGGTATAGAACCTTTCCTTTAAATAACCCTACAAAAAAAAAAATCCAAAATATTTAAATCTGGCAATCTCAAAGGCCATGAGACAGGACCTCGTCCTATCCAGCGGAGGGAAAAAGGCTTCGTTCAAAACAACAAATTACTCAATAAATCTCAATATTCACAGTAAAAATATTGGCGAAATATATGAATATTGTAGCTGAAAGTAGTTGCTAGAGTACTTGAGAACTATTTTTAATTGATTCTGCTGGAAACATTATTCAAAAAATTCGTATTTTAGGTTCGTAGACGTCAATTTTCCAGTTATGAACTTGAAAATAGATAAACTTTGACCGCCATTTTAGTCGAAATATTAGGCGAAACAAAAAAAATTAGACTACCCATTTTTGTTTATTTTGTAAATAGTTTTCAAAAATGTATTAAAATGTGAGGTAAAGAGGAAACACCGACCATTGAGCGAGCAGCACATAAGCCTTAAAACTAGATTTGTTGGGATTAATAATTACGTCATCTGAAAGATCTTGATGAGAGCTATAACTTTGGTCCTTTGCAATTTTGCGATATCTATAACGGTTTCAAAAATATTTCAATTGTAGCCCTTATATATGGGACACCCTATATGTGTGTGTGTGAATATAAATTATTAAACAGTTAAATTTATATTAGCCCATCTTTCTTTTCTAACTGTCTAAAAATTCTGATTGGTCTAAAACCACTGTATATTTAAATCGTTTATTTCCTTTTTTATTCTAATTTAAATGTTAATGTCACAAGTATCTAGGTCACTAAGAACAATGCTGGCGAACGTTTTTAATAAAAGAGGAGCCCAGAGAAAGATAATGTAATGAAAGGGACATAGAGAGGGTATAAAGAGGAGAGGAAGCAGGTCTGGGATAGAAAAAGCGAAGGTACACAGAGCCCTCTAAATGACAAGGCACCTATAAAGTACGGACCATGCTTGCTTGCGTTTCCCTCAAACCCTATACGGCCAACATAAATACAAGCAGTAATTTAATAATATGTCAGTATAAATTATAACAGATAATGAGAGATAAATGCAAATAAGAGATTAGAATTAAATTTAGATTTTTTTTCTGGTATCTGACAAAATTATATTATTAATTATTTGATGATGACCAGGTGATTACACATCATGTTACACAATAATAATTATAATAGATGTGCACAGATGTGTGTGAAGTAAGCGACTCAGTTATTTGAACTGATCTAAACGCTAAAAGCGATTTGAACATTTTTACTACCTTGGATCAATATTGAAAATCAGCGGGACCACAAACATTGAGATGAATAAAAAAATCAGCAGTGATTAAAGGTTATTGACATGCTAAATCATTATTTAGTATGCCAACTTTTCTCATATTTTACTAATTATTGACATGCTTTCTTTTGGAGCAGTAACATACTTGGCAAGACGATGTAGCTAATATATAATGCATTGGCCGAAAGTATAATGTCGTATGCTCTGAGACTTGGACACTCAACAGGAAAAAAGACTTTTAACAGTAGCAACAGCCTCAGCTATGCGAAGAGACGAATTCAGGCGGCTGTCGGCAATATTAGGATCAGCTACACTCTAAGCTGTTTCTTGTAGGATCCTGAAGAGAGAGAAGTTCAATACTTCTTTCGATGGACAGGAACACCCTGAGTAGTAAGACAGGGCTGTAAACAGGTCACTGTCGGCTGAATAAACACCTCTCTAACAGCAAATCTGCAGACACTGAAGTAAGGAGAAAGAAACCATTTATCACATAATATACAGATGTGTTCCTTTAGCTAGAATATGGTATTTTCATTTTTGTTGTGATTCCATCATGAATCTGCGAGCTGATTAATCCACATAATGCTAGCAGATTCGTATTGGCTTGCTTGGGGAAAGTATGAGCTTGGTAGGCTTCATTGAAGCCTTCATTTTTTTTCAACGCTTATTTAGTCATTTAAGCTAAAATATGGATTGGATTTGAAGGATTTTATTATTTCAAGTGCTTCATATATATATATATATATATATATATATATATATATATATATATATATATATATATATATATATAATTTGAGACTGTTTTCAACGTGATTTATTAATTTAACTTCTGAGTTTTTGATGAATTTATGGGGTTTTTCATTTAAATGAATTGCAAACTTGGAATTATCTTATAAGACAGAGAATTCCAACTTTGCAATTCATTTAAATAAAAACCCATAAATTCATCAAAGATTCAGGAGTTAAATTAATACATCACAGTCTCAAATTAAATATATATGAAGCACTTGAAATAATAAAATCCTTCAAATCCAATCCATATTTTTGCTTAAATGACCAAATAAATATCTGCAATTATCAGATTTTTAATTTATTCCCATCAATAACAGAAAAAAAAATTACTAACTGGAATCACTGGAAAACCCTGACCCCTAAACCATTTTCCTATAAACACCCCACCTTTCTTCCATTGCTAGTTCGGAGCAAGAACAAACCAATACAAACTTTTCTGTTTATTCGATTTCTTGTCTTAATTAAATTCATAATTGTTTTATAATAATAATAATAATAATAATAATAATAATTACACCAAACTGTATTTTGAATTGCTTATTTTTGAATTTTTGTGTATTTTTAGAACTGAAGATGAATGTATAACATTCGAAACTAGTTTTCAATAAAAACAAAATTATAGAAGTGGCAAATAACTTATGAATCCCTAATTAGATTGATCCTTCTAACCATTATGCGGACGTCAACTGTAATATACATATTTGTTAAATGTTATATTGGGAAAGCGCAATTTTACAAGGAGTTATCCCATTAGAACATACTTTCTTATATATATATATATATATATATATATATATATATATATATATATATATATATATATATATAACGAGGTAATTAAATATATAAACATTGTAATATATATTGTAGGAGTGTTTAGAGAAGGGATAAGAGCCAGGAGGAAGGCGCTGGATGGAATTATTAAACAAGAGAGAGGCTGTTTATTGTAATTGGTTGAACCCGCGGTGGCATTGTCTAATAGAGCCACTGCTCAGGTAGACCGCCCTCTTTCGGCCTATTAACCTAACTAAATTACAGGGCATTGTATGCATATCGCCTATTGTGCCAGTAATGAACAAGCCTATGTATCCACTCTCTTCCTTACCGCTACCATTTAACCATCTCAGCTCTGTCTGTGTATACCTTCTCTCCTATAGGATTCCTCTTCAACTATTAAGTGCCTGGTGGAATGGCTACATGGCATCATTAGATTATAGGTGAATCTCTATATTTCTGTCTATAATCATCCAAAATAATAATAATAATAATTAAAACAAGTATTATTAATTTTAATTTTTAAATACTTCATAGTTTATCGGTTTCTTTAAAATGATATTTCTCCAGCTACTCACAGATATATGACCAAAAAGACTCTCTTACAAAAACTACTGATTTTCCAGCCAAAAATACTACGAGTGTAAACTTGTAAGCATGTAACCAACAAAACTCTATTGTCTTCTGTCAACAGTTGACCAACACATAAGAAACCTTAATTAGTACTTTAGGAAATTACATCGGTTTACCTTTCAGGGATACGAAGAGAAGACTAATAAAATACTGGATGAGATTACCCCAATTTGGGGAACTCTGAGTTCAAAAAGTTTATCTTGGCCCCTAACATTGATACGGTTTACATTGAACGCCTAAAGTTCCTAGAATAATTGAGTAGAGAAATGTGAACTTTAATTGGAATCTTAACCCGAAAACGGCGTCACTGAACTACATTTTCGATAGACTATCCTCCCCTTAATTACTGACATTGACTCCTGGGACACCCAGTATAGGCTTGCACTTCCTCATACCTGGATGTAATTATAGTGTTCATAATCACGCAAGGAGATGATCAAATTGTCAATGACATTTTGGACAAAGGAGTTAAAAAAAAAAAAAAAAGGAGAGGATATTTGTTTTAACAGATGCCCTGTCAGAGACACTACTCATTTAATAACAAGCGACGATTTCAATTGCCGGACTACATAATTCGACCCTAGGAAGGGTCACAAAGGGCCAATTACCAACCGTTTAGCCCTCGACTCGGCCAAACATCGCTAATTGGTTCCGTGGAGCAGCGGCTGCTAATGCTAACTGTCATCCTGGAATATGGTCCCTTGATATACGCCCTACACACGGGATCGGCCAAATAATCGTAAAATAGCCCTACATCGGCCTTTTGTTCGCACTCTTCGAAAATACTGACCTGAGTCTGCCCCGAACCCATAAAGCCAGGATTAATCGCAGACGAATCGGGCCAAGCCTTTTTTGCCCGGATTATAATGGTAGCTGTTTATCGGCGGGTAGGGAAGGGGGGGGGGATAGGAATATAATGTACGGCAGTTAGTGTAAGTGATAGCGACCGCTCTGCCAAAACCGTTCTGCTCCACATGTCCAATACCACTCTCATAAAATATCTTATAATCGAAATTAATAAACAATCGATCCTTTTATATTCAATAGGAGTTTCGATGGACCGATTATATTTGACATTTATAACGGTTAAATATGCTGTGTAATTAGTATTTTCACAGCCTCCATTTAAAAGAAATTCAAACGAAAGAAAAATTAAAGCAAAAAATAATTCAATAAATAATTTTTGAGATGTTTAAGAAATTTTTCTTTTTCTAATCGTACATCAGGAAATTAATCAGTTAAAATGAATGTACCATGTTAAATCTATTTATGTTAAAATAAATTTGAATCACGCTCTTCTAGCAACCTCGCCGTTCAGTTTCCTATCAGAGGCACCTCCTCTAGTAGCTATATTGACTACAAGTTTTACACGAAAAGAGATGTAAAAATTCTTTTATGTCCACGATGTGTGAGGTGGATGCATTGGCTGGTGTTGCTGTCTGATCACCAGAATTCTCTCATCCAGGTAGTAGGTTTCAACTTCGGACCATTTTCTTAGCCAGATAAAATAAAATACTTAATGATCTAATATTATGCTAAATTTACCTTTTAAACTAAAGTTTAATTCTACTAAACATAAGATACCCTTAACTGCTGAAATAGGCTTAAGAACGAGATAAGAAAGAATAAAAAATAAAACAATGAAAACATTGATGGCGATGAACCGGAGCGCTTAAGAAGTTTCTCATACCCAGAAAAAAAAAACCTTAGCTTGGTTAAGACAAGTTAAAAGAATGATTTCTAATGCCTATCTAAGTTAATTGTGAAATGGGCAGTGGAAGGAAAAAAGGGAAAACCGAGAATAAGATGGAAAGATGAAGCGGACAAAAGCCCGGACAATCTAAATTACAAAGGATATTTTTATTGAGGGAAATTACAATAATGAAAAATTTCATATAAAGAGCAGTGTGAAGGAAAGGGAACAATAAACAGACAATAGTTTTGTGTTATTAAATATTTGCTAAAGGTTCAGCTCATCTTCATCAGTCTTCATCAGGGCTAAAAACAATAATTAATCATTCTATGAACAAATAAAGAAATGATGAAACATAGAAATGATTAATACAAATAGCGAAAAACCATAAAACTGCACTATATTTTGCAAACATGGCAAGACTACTTGTTTAATGCGATGGTAGTAACGAGCATGTATACCTCATTCCAAGAAACGGATAATTTCTCTGTTTTTCTTTACTGAATATAATCTTTTAGATTTATTTTTAATTGTTAATGTATGCAGTAAACACCTTGCGTGTATACGTCCGTACAAAGGACTCCGTTATCGTTGTCATGAACAGCGTTATATCTATGGAAGCAACTTCACTACACAAACTCTATTAGGTTTACTTTAGGATAACATTTATTGACTTTATTTATTAGGCTATTTTGTATTATAAGGGGTTAATAACCTTAAAAATATTGGTTCTTATTACTTTTATTGCCATTATAATTAATTATGTTTGAGCAGTTATTGAACAGTAAAGGAAGTTTTTTAATCGCGAAAATTTTCAGTTTTCAAATTTCAACGGAAATAGCCATTTTGACCATCCCTGAATTCATTTTGACTAGCTAAGGCGTGACGTCTGTACGTACGTTCGTGCGTATCTCGCATAACTCTAAAACGTTAACCATAGAAATTTAAAATTTTGTATTTATGATTATTGTAAACTCTAGTTGTAAACCTCCCTTCTTTTTGGTCATTGTATGATTACTGGAAGTGGTACTTTACATATAGGTCATAATTGATTTCCATCAAAAATTATATTAAAATATAATGAAAAACTTCTCAAATTTGGTATTCGCGATTTAAATATTGATTTGAATAACATACTAGATTTTTGTATAAATTGGCTTACCGAAAGCGGCACTTTATTTGAAGGTCATAATCAACTTTCATCAAAAATTATATTAAAATATAATGTAAAACATCTCAAATTTGGTAAATAACACTTCCATATCAATATTAATAATGTACTAGATTTGGTCATAATAAACACATCAAAAACTATATTAAAATTAAATACAGACATCATATGTTTCGGTAATAAAGGTTACCAACGCGATTTTTTTCCACTCTAACTAAAAAAGTTTATTACATGTTTTAAGTGTTAAAATTGAGTGTAAAATACTTGTTTTCTTCCCGATTTGTGAACTTAACAAGTCTGCAACAGGAGAATAACAAATAACTAGATAAACCGTCAATTTACAATGCTTTATCTAGTAACCAAATTCAAGATCACCTTTTGAGCCACCGATTTATAATTTAATAGGCATAGAAGGAAGTCATTCTGTGTCCACATCAGATATTTTACTGATACAAGGTGAAATAAATAAATATTATGCTTCGTACTTTATCCCAGTGATTAAAATGGATAAACGGATAAATAATAACTTGGAACTGGCCCACCCATTCATATCTATAAATAAATACGATTAATGCTTAAATTTATGTGAATTTTAATGACAGATTATTCTCTACTGTCCTATATGTATAAAAGAACTGTTCAATCGAAATGATTTTTAAGCTCAGAAATCGAGTTGTGTCGAAGCGAAGTAGCATTTCCTCAATGGCCTTGGTAGTTTCCGCTAGGCTATTCCAACCTTCGATATTACATTTCATCTTATTCGAGGAATAGTGAATCTCATATTTCGAAGAGAAATAAATTTGTGTTCACGACATTATTTATGTTTCAGAACCCGTGATTTACACGAAAACTGAACGGTGTCTTAATACGAGACGAACAAAAAGCAATAAGAAGAGAAACTGCTGGAAGTTGAGCTTTCCTTCAAGTTTTATTTTCGTTCTATTAAAGTTCCATTTACATACCGAAATTGAAAAGTCGAAGCTAACTTCTTTCATCTAACCCGTTTCTTATTAGTTCCTTTCAGTACTGATTTTCCTCGTCTTATTCGGTTCTGGTTGTACAATTGGATTGGCTTCCTGGAGTTTACTTTAAATAGTGAAGCACGAACAGAATATTAAGTTAACTGGATTTCTATTTATCCCTCCAGGACTAAAACTAGTCCCTTATTTAATGAATACAAAACAAACAAAAAATTTGCTTAAAATTTCTTGAGTCAATTCTTTACAAAGCCTTTGCTGTCATGCACAATGCCTCACAATCAAACTTTCGGATATTCAGACCTTATAACCCACTAATGATGTTAGGTTACTATCCTGAGAATAAACCAGCTGTCCACAGATTTTTAAGCACTAACCGGTAGTGTCTAAAAATTTACTTAAATTTGAATATAATTAAATCAATATAATTTAATTAAATTTAAAATTACTTCAACATTTACTCAAAATTACTTTGAAAACTTACTAGCATTAAGCCTTTTAGAGAAATCAATAATAATATGGCATACAAGAATGAAAAGCTGAAATATGTATCCTCGAACTTAGCAACGATGTACTATGACGGCATCTTTACAGCGTCGGAGATAGGTTTATCTCTTAAGGTCTTAAATTTTCTTTGTAATCCCCAAAAATTAACCTTAATTGTTAAATTATTTAATCTCTCCAAAGATTTTTGTCAGAAAATTGCAGATTAATTGAATATAATTATTTATAATTTAATAAAAAAAAAAAAACCGTTTAATATTATTGCTGAGACATCTAAAAACCACCCAACTATAAAAAAAAAAAAATGACTACCGTGCAGTGGCATAGTCCAGGTATTTGTTTCGGGAGGAACCCATCCAAGAATCTATTTTAGAGAAACCCACACCAACTAGGAATGTAAGGGAGCCCTCTCTAAATATAATATTTTCTATGCCTAGGTATATTTTTATGAAATAACATTAAAATAAGTTTACACAATTTTTGTTTACTGATTATTTTGTATATACAATTATTTTGTAATTAAGGAGGAGGTAATATTATTTCAGGTTTCACAGACCTTTCCTCTGGCCACGCCACTTTTATCGAGTAAGGGCAAGAAAAATATAATAGAAATATTATAAAATTACAAAAATATTATTATAAATAT
Source organism: Rhaphigaster nebulosa (assembly GCA_948150685.1). Lineage (NCBI taxonomy): Eukaryota > Metazoa > Arthropoda > Insecta > Hemiptera > Pentatomidae > Rhaphigaster > Rhaphigaster nebulosa. The sequence continues at coordinate 118,370,158 of OX411311.1, forward strand.
TATATAATAATAATTAATAATATTAATAATAAATAATAATATAATATATATATATATATATATATATATATATATATATATATATATATATATATATATAATAATATAAAAGAAAATAAAATAATATATAATATAAAATATATAATAAAATATAATATAAGAATATAATAATAATATTAAACTACTTGCATGTAAACCATTTCTTGCCTTTGCAGTTTTCTTCGTTGCATATTTGTGAAAGCCAGAAACTAGGAACCGTATGTGCGTTTAGGAAAACAAATGGTTTAAAAAATATAGCATTGTTTTAAGTTAGTTATAGGCAAACAACTGAAGGAAGAACTTTGTGGGCAGAGAATAGGTCGCGAGGTTACGCTAAAGGAGGAAAAAGCCTTCTTCGTTAATATAACTTCTGACAACCACGTGGTCGAATACACCATCTTGATTTTATTATTATTTTTTTTAAACATTTTAATTTGCTTTACATTCTTTTAATCGCGTGTAATCGGGACATTATGGATGATTTCTATAGTAACAAAATAAGAAACTATTAATTGAAGGGCAATATTTAACTTATAAAGAATGAGAAACAATACGTAATTAAATAAAGGAGAAGACATTGCCCTTTAATTAATATATTCATAAGAACTTCCTAAGAAATAAAAACATAGACAAAAATTAGAAACGTTGGGGATTATAGCATGGGTTATAGATTTTAAGGATTGAATACGGGAAGGATTCGATGGTTTAGTGAAGCTCTAAATGTTTGACTCCATTTATCCAAATATGCCTAATTATATTTATTCGAATAAATTATACCTATATCTAGAGAGTTTATCTAACGAATATTGAAGAAATCAGCATTTTTTGGTCATATCAGTCTTGTATGAGAATTCCTTAATATTCTATAAGTTCAAGAGGGTTAAGTGGAATATTATAAAAGGATAAAATTGGGTGGTAGGTAGTCATAGATATTAATTCGAATGTATCTGCTCAGGGGATTATAATTAATATACATATTTTATGATAAGGGAGCAAACAAAGTCCCTGCATTTGTTACCTATATATTACAATATAATTTTATTTGTGAAATAATAATGAGAACGGGAGGAATTAGATGGTTTATTGAAGCCCACAGATCAACTCTATGTGTCTAAATAGTAATAATATATGAGATTTAAGCAATAAAATGGAAGTTATCGAGCGTTTGTTAAGTGATCCTGTCCTAAATCTTCTTAAGTGGTCTTTAATATCTGCTAATCCTCATCGAAATAGTCTGACAAGGGTTAAATACCGAATTTTCAAAATGGTTTAGTGAAATAATTAACCGTCTCCCATGGTTAGTAGTAATACAAAATGGAGGAATATAAACTTGATATATATATATATATATATATATATATATATATATATATATATATATATATATATATATAAAATTTAAAAAGTAAGTAAAGGAGAAAAAAGAAAAAAACATTTTCCCAGGATGGAACATCGGTTGGAAAGCTAAATATTTTAGAAAAATTAATATCTAAAATGTAAAGTCGTAAGAGGTAATGGAGTGTGACGAAAAGATTATACTCAAGTGAATTGTGTAGTTAATAATTTCTAGTTGACATCCGCATGATGGTATAGAAGAAGCAATCTAATTAAGAATTGATAAATTATTTGCCACTTCTATAATTTTGTTTTATTGAACATTAGTCTCGAATCCTCAGTTCTAAAATTGCAATTCATTTAAATGGAAAAAAAAAATCATAAACTCATCAAAGACTCAGCAGATAAATTAATACATCATGTTAAAAACAGCCTCAAATTAAATATATAAGAAGCACTTGAAATAATAAAAACCTTCAAATCCAATCCAGATTTTTGCTTAAATGACCAAATAAACATCTCCAATAATCCAATCTTAAATTTATTTCCATCTATAACAGAAACACCAATTACTCACCGGCATTGCTGGAAAAACCCTGGCCCTTAAACCGTTACCTGTAAACATCCTACCTACCTTTCGTTCATTGTTAGTTCGATGCGAGAAGAAACCAGTACAAACTTTTCTGTTTGATATAATCCATTTAAACCTTGGTGAGTACCAACATGTATTTGATTTCTTGTCTTAATTAAATTCATAATTCATAAATGTTTTATAATACTGATTTATATTACATCTAATTTAATATGTATAATAATACCAAACTATAATTTGAATTGCTTATTTTTGAATTTTTTGTGTGTTTTTAGAACTGAGGACGAACGTATAACATTCGAAACTAGTTTTCAATAAAACAAATTTATAGAAGTGGCAAATAATTTATCAACCCCTAATAATTTCTTCTTTTAAATTATTTAATGAAAACTAAAGATCACTAGCCCTATTTGAGCAAAAATTAATTTCTACTCAAAGTAGGTTGATAATTGAAAGTGATTTGATGCATGCACTGGATAATATTTTTTTTTTTAAAACGTCTTTGATCATTTCTTCTTCATTTCTTTATCTTACTTTTAAAATTATAACGAAATAAAAATTCTTTTTTTCATTTATATTATATTTATATATTGCGAAATAAAGCTACTTCATACAACTTTTTATAGAGAAAATATAACGTGAATATATTGAGAAAAAGATGTAAAAATCGCGCTATGGGACCGTATCAGTGACAAGAGAGAGAGAGAGAGAGAGAGAGAGAGAGAGAGAGAGTGAGAGAGAGTGAGAGAGAGAGAGTGAGAGACTGGTAGGCAGAAGTAGAACGGCAGTAAGTTCATTACCTTGGGTCTTTGAAAGGTGTCGTTCCAGCAGCCCTTTGTGCCTCGACATCTTTCAATTTCAGGGCCTCCCGTTCGAAAGTCAATGCGTCCTCTCCACTCCATATTTGTTACCCTTGTTTGCACGCCATTACACTTTTACAAAGGCTTTGTTTGCTGTCTCCATGCCTTCTCTTTTTCCTATATCCCTTTATTAAGGTGATATCCTCCTTCAGTAAATAGTAATGAAACGCCAACGATCGTACCAATAATTGTGTTGGTTTTTTTAAACGTATATTTTTTAGCTGAGTTATAGTATAATTTATAGTAAATTATTAGCTAAGACTTTTATACCAGTAAGGAGTCTGCACAGCATCCCGGGGGTAAGAGAGAATTAATGCAGTGGTTCTTAACCTGAGGGGCGCTCTCTAGGGGGCATGATAAAATTAAAGGGGGGGCGCGAGTATATCGAGAACAAATATATCGACCAAAAATAAAAAAATAATTTATTTTACAGAAAATATTCTGTCAAAATAAAAAATAAAATACACTTTACACTGATATAATACACTTATAAATGGGAATTCCACAATGTATTTAATTATTAACTTAAAAACATGATTAATACTTATAACTCTCTTGGGTTCACGTTCTAGAATATTAGAGATAAACCTACGCATTAATATTTTGAATATTGAATTGATATATGATATATTTGAAAATTATAATCGATATATGCATTATGTGATTATGTAAACTAAATTACATAGAAACTAATGTTAGGATTATGGGACGATATCAGTGAAAATTATTTTATGGGAGAGGAGAGAGGGAGGGGAGAGGGAGGGGCGCGATGAAAATTGTGATTGAAAATTGGGTCGCAAATACTAAAAGATTGAGAACAAGTGAATTAATGGAATAAATAAGTGAGAAAAAATCGTGAAAAAGATTGTTATTTTTTTTTTATTTTTTATATTTCACATGATAGGACAGTAGTTCTCTTATACTGAGCACTTGCTTAAGCTTGTGTTGTGGCAAGGTTATTATTTTCCTGTTTATTTTAGAATGGAAATGAGCTGCTCAACCCTCGCCAACAGATCACACCGCTTGATCGTGAACACATACTAACACTAAACCAGCCTACAAACATGGGAACATCGGTTCGCCGAACCGAAGTTCGGTTCGTGGCTCTCTACACAGTATACGAACGAAGAAAAAACTTACTATACACAATAAAAAAACCGATGTTCCCATGTGTTTGTGCCGCTTTAAAAAAAACAAAAATTTAAGCGAAATATTGAATTTTATCGACTCTTAGTAGGAGTGTATTTAAATTGGATTACATCGTTTAATTATTATTATCGTTATTATAGATAAATAATAACTAATAACAAACTTGCAAGCCGTATTAGTCGTTAATTAAGTAGAATAATTATAAGATCAATTTAATTTTAATTTCCTAGATAATTATCACATAATATAATATTACGATTTCACTTTAGAAAGTTATGTTTCTGGCAAAAAATACATTTCTAGTTATTATTATTATTATTAAGAATTACGAAATTTTTTAAAATTATGCCAATAGAAAAAGTCTTCCATCGGGAAACAGTCCAGACATTAGTTATCCTGGATCACCAAATGTCGCAAGTGAGCGACACCAAATGTCACCAAATATGTTAATAAAAGATAGCAAACATGCTAAAGCAATTGTTTTGTACAGCTATATTGAATTGTGTTAGAGCGATCCACTACTATTCTATTTATGTTGTGTGTTGATGTGAGAGGTGCTATATCTGGTCTACTTTCATAAACTATTTAAATCGATGCTACTACTATCTTGCTCATTGAATTCTACATCGAGTAATATTAAAATCAGCTTTATATATTTTGTATAGTTGGAGAGTCCCATATTATATAACCATACGATATTAAAACTGAATATTTTTGGCATTAGGACCTTCGAAGAACCTCTATCCTCTCCATAGCTAATTTTATTTTTAGAACGAGTTGTTACAATACATAAAAATGATTTACCTTTGAGTTACTTAGTGATGGTATAATTAGTTATTTATTCCTATAATAAGGCAAAACATGTGCTAATTTTGTCGAAGTTTTAGCAGACGTCTAAAGAATCTTTTTATTCAGTATCAAATTTTCTCTAAGTATAATTTTTTTTTTGGAACCACACTGTGTATATTTATATATGCATGTGTAAAAATAGAGATAGTGCGAGTGGGAGATGTAGATATAGAAATAGAGTAGTGTAATTTAGATGTAATTTACATTCGATTACATCCAAATCGAGTTTGAGTTCAAAACAGTCAAATGTGAATAAATATTATTAATTACCTCAGTAAATTACCTTTAAATATATATTAGATATTTCCCATTTCCATTTCGCTATCTCTAGATGGGGAGACTGCATTAGACCCTACTGCACTTAGCCCGACAGTATATAGGAACAGCTATTAATAGAATCCTCGGTAATGGAACCCTCGACCCAGAACCCGGGTATTAGGGTTATTGTTTTTAAAGGTATGATGCTTTAAATAAGAGAAGCCAACCACTGGCCTCATTACAACTGAAGCGGCCCGAGTGTAAATTATGAAACGGAGAAAGGTTTCCCTTAATTACCTGCAGAGTAATTACTTAGGGCCGGTAGAGAGTTTTGGTGGATAGCGGTAAGGTTTCGGCGGGTGTTGGGCTGCTTTCGGCGGGTGTCGGTAGGGTTTTCCTGTTCTTGGTGTTCTTATCTCTTTTAAATCTAGGAAGCTTTTCATCCACAGCCTTTATTATCTACCCTCGGATTTTTTTTTTATCATATGTTTCATTTAAGGGATTCTTTCCTTTATCTTTCCCTTTTCTTTTGCTTTATTTTCTTTTGTTATTTTTGTTGTAATCCCAGTAATTAAAATAAAATCTTCTTTCCGCTAATTACCGAGAGGATTACGTTTTAGGTAATGGAATAAGCTAAGATAAGTCTCCGCACAGTCATTTAAAATGGAACATAAACCATATTATGTAACATTTTTTTTAATACAGTAGTTATACAAGCTGTAGTGACTCTAATTATATTAAATTAATTACCATTTTTTTAATTAAGAATTTTTTCACTAGTGTAGTTTTCCTTTATTTTCGAGATTTTTTTCAATTAATCTTTGTTCATTCAATCTTCGTCCACCCTATTTCTTTCACTTCATATTTTCATCTCATTCTTGGTTTTTCCTACATCCTTACGATTTATATCTCCTGGTTATCTTAGAGTGAATATTCTAACGTATCTAACCACTTTTTATCTTGTTAGGTTATGTGGTATTGAGAATGCAGCTTTTCACCTCTATCGGATTCCAAATATTTTCATTTTTAACTATCTATATTTTCTAGTTGCTCTACTCTCTGTTGTAATTAATGGACCGGTTAAGACACATATGGGGCACTAGGCATTTTGCTCCACATATTAATTTATTACTACTGCGAAGTTTAAGCTTGAGATTTAAGCATTATTGTGGCTTTGCAACCCTCTCCTATTACCCGTTCTATATCACTAGTAGAATTAATTGCCTTCTCTACTGATGAATAATCCTAGATGCTTAAACTTAATCGGAGTTATAATATCCTGTTCAATTGTTACATATTGAATTTCATAAATGAACTGTGATGCTATATTTTTTTTATTATTTTTTTTTTTGTTCCAATGTTAATAATTCTAGTCATCCAATTCCACAACTTCACTGTCATCATACTATAATGAAATCTCTATTTAAGGTTAAGATTATTTGTTGGTCACCAAATATTGAATTTGCAATGAATGCCTCTTTCTCAACGTTAGGCCTCAATATGCATACGGACGGTGCCTTACTATTTTTGGTTATACCAAGATTTTAACCAGGTTTTTTTTATATTAGCACATACCAAACTATTTATGTTTGTATGAAAAAAAAAAAAAAATACATCCAATGCATTTTTACCTCTAATTTCACATTTTGTTGCTGAAATCGAGCTCAATTATAAATTTTAACTATTAAACATTTTTGATAAAAAAACAGAAAAAAATATTTGTCACTTAACTTAAAATTATAATTTCATTCGAAATTGTTAGCCCTCAAAGAGTCTCCTTGCCCCTCCTCCTCCCCTCCCCCCTCTTGTCCTGTTTAATATTAACGACACAGAAGAATTTTCATTAAACATTTTTTTAAATCGATAAAACGATTTTTTAACGTCTCATATATAAATATGAATTCATGAAAATGATTTGTTATTGTACAAAGTAAATGATTTGTTATTGTACAAATTTATTTATTCAGTTACTATTTCCTTTGAATGAAGGAAAGATATACACAAAAAATATCAAAGATATACAAAAAATCAAAGATATATTTTGAGTCTCGGTCTTAATTATTTTTAGTCACTTCAAATTCTTTGATGATAACCTCTATTTTGATTTAGCTTAAATTTAAGCTAAATATAAAATTCAAAACCAGCGCTTAAATAATTAATAATATCACAAAATTTATACAGCAATTGTGTTCCTCTGCGATAGATTCATATAGTGTTGAAATAAATTTAAAAAATATTTAAGTTTTCTAGCAATACTTTTTTCTGTCCTCATTTATTTAATTTTCAAACTATACCATATTGTTATATATTTTGTTCTTTCTTCTCCTGTTGATATATCGATAGAATACATTTTAAGGTATTTTAAAATTATTCATATTTATGAATAATTATTATAATCTCTGAACAATTTATTTCAATTTTCTTCCATTGCATCCCAACTATCCTTCTTCTATATCATCCCAAAATATACGTTTCGGGGTATTATCCCATCTTCAAGAACATAACCTACAATGCAATAATAATCTAAAACATTTTGATCAGATCAATATCATACTTTTAAAAAATCTCAAAACTAAATCACAATAAAATTAATATACATGTGTGCACTTTTGCCTATATGATCCATTGGTTAAAATACTTCAAAAATTGACTCTTCTCTTGTCAATAATATTTATGAATATTTATTATTGGGCACAGAAAAGTTTTAGAAATATAACTATAATTTATTATATACATGAGACATTTTCCAATACGTAAGAACGTGGCCATTCACGGGCAACCCAAAAGCGTAGTGATGACCACAGAGTAATACCATAGAAGAGCCCTCAAGCGAAGAGAAGTCCTATTATTTCAGGGTGGATTGCCAACTACTTGCGCCAGAATGCATGGAATTCTTGCAGAGTAGTCCATACATAGTCCTAACAGTGTTCGGTAATTCCGGTTCGTTTCTCCTAACCTAAACGTTATATCCCTTCATAGTCCTTTCAGAATTGTCCATTTATTTTCAAAATTCATCTAAAATAATTCTTAGTGTTAAATGCAATATTTTATAAAATTGAAATGTATAGCTTCGAATTGCTTTATTCTTTAAAATATTTTTTATTTGATACTAAGGATTCCTAATTTTTAATTAAATTTTGTGGCACTTTACCTATTAAAATTATATCAATTTTAATTATTTATAATAAATTAATTAGTTATTCCTTATATATATATATATATATATATATATATATATATATATATATATATATATTTATATATATATATATATATATATTTATATAATTAACGGTTTCATTGATTTATTGAGTGAAATGCATTGCCTACATTTTTTTTTTTTTCTTCGTCTTGATTTATTGTTTTCTAAAAATAAGATTTAGGTTGCATTTTGTTCAAAATGATTTATTATATTTTACTTAACTTTAATTTCTTTGTCCTAATCTTACTTACATAGTTACTGTTTAATATAGTTTTACTTATGATGTATATAAAATATTTATCATTATTTTATTATTTTCTCTTTATTCTGTATATATGGTGTGAATGTATATTTACAGCTCTAATATCCATAAAATAATGAAATAAAAGGTTGCATTTTAATATTAGGAGATATACCATTACTGAGGAATTTATGATTTTCAAAATTAAATGCTGAGGAGTGTCCCGTCTCTAATATTTTTTTATGTTTATCCTATATAAATTTTATAACAATCTTTATAGTTTATTTGATACGTAATTTATATATATATATATATATATATATATATATATATATATATATATATATATATATATATATATATATATATATATATATTCAATATTATCCATCATATTGGTTTGTTCGTTTTTTAATTAGTTATTATTATATAATCCAAAATTTATGCTTGTATGGTCATGTTCGGGAATATTAAATGTAATGCATCTTTTACTAATTTTAGGTTGTAATTTATTTTATAATATTTTTAAAATCTGTGAAATTAAGTAGAAAATCGAATATTTATTAAAATTTTAAGTTTGTCTTAAAATATGGAATAGATTAGAATATTGCTTTATTGTTCAAAATATAATCGAAATGTGTACTTAATATTTTTGTAACAAATTTTAAAATTTTAGACCAACAAGTAACAAACTCTTCAGTTCTCTCTAGTGGATATCTGCCATCCCGGGAACATTTTTTAAATATTGCCTACATGGATTTATTGAAATCGACCGGATGAATATATATATATATATATATATATATATATATATATATATATATATATATTTTCAATAGTATCACCCATAATATTGCTTTGTTGGTTTTGTAATTTGTTATTATTATATAATCCAAACTTTATGCTTGAATCGTCATATACGGGAATATAAAATGTAAAATCTAAGAAATTAATTAAAAAATGTAATATGTAGAACAAATTTAAAAGATGTTTATCTTTGTCTTAAAATATGGAATAGATTAGAATATTGCTTTATTGTTCAAAATATAATCGAAATGTGTACTTAATATTTTTGTAACAAATTTTAGACCAACAAGTAACAAACTCTTCAGTTCTCTCTAGTGGATATCTGTCTTCTCGGAGAAATTTTTTAAATATCGCCTATATGGATTTATTGAAATCGACCCTACCTCATTTATTTATAAATATCGACTCTTATCCAGCGAGTTCCATCCGTATAACCAATTGGCTTTATTTCTATTTGATCCTTTACCACGGATTGTGTCTCGTCGTGAACTTCACCTTCCGGTCTCTTGCGATATCTCTACTGAATGAGTAACAGCAATTGGGCATTTAGCAAATCAAACCAACTTACGGCCTGTGTATAAGCCCGATTAGAAGTTAGTTAAGTGAGCCGAAGCTCCGAAATTCAGATAATCCTAATGATTTGCTAAATTGGCTGAAGATGGGAGAGCTATAGCCGAACCGGCAGCTCAAACTTTGATTGGAAAGTTGGCACTCTGAATCCAACTCCCAGTTGGCCATTGTCGTAGCCCACAAATCTACATTTAACTGGCCGGTCTATCCAGTTTATCAAACAGTTTTGGAACCATCTGAAGATGCATCTTAAATGACAATTTTATACAAGCATAATATATAATATATTATATAAGAATTAAATAAAATATAATTAAAATACAAAAATACATTAAAATTTAAATAAACTGTAATCGTCGGGACTAAGGATGTGACGGTTAAGCGAATATAAGGATGGCAAAAATACCATTAAAAATATCTTAACCTATAATAGCAATTATAATAAATAATAAATAAATAGCAATCAATTGACTCTAGTTTTAGTATAAGAGTTATTATCCTGAAAAGGGATAATTGCAGCTCTGAAATTTTGCAAGCATTACCTTGCAATTTTTCTTTAAAAAATCATTCAGAATGCTCCTTTGCATATTAAAACGTAAATATAACTCAGCTGCATGCGGATTTCTTGAATGAGAAATTTTCGAACAAGGTTATTTTTGTTATATTATTAGATGTTTGTTAAATTAATATATATTTGTTATATGTATTATACATATATAAATAAATACAAGAGAGCAAAAACTCAAAAAGAGATATAAATTAATTGCTGTAAAACAATTGCAAGATTCCAAAACACAAAGTTTCAAGTCTCTAAAATACCGGAAAACAACTAGCCAGTCAACGTTTCGCCAATTCAGGCATCATCATGACATACAACAAAAAATCACATCTATGAAGATCAAATACAGCATATCTCACACCAACCGTCCAGAAAGACGCATCAACCAGAGACAGCACATCACTCCAAGGCATCCAATCACATACTGAAGGCAAAGGGAGGTAACATAGCAATAGCTGAGAAGGTTATATTCAAACAGCTGATCAGCAGAAAATAGCAAGACAGTGAAGAGATATCTTAATTATAGGAAAGTTAATGTTTTGAAAGCATGAATTAATGTTTGAATATTTTTAATACGATATCCTGACTGATAATCGCTTCGTTCTAATTGCTCTAACCTTAGTTTTAAGAAAAAGTTTGAAAATTTTAAGTGCTGAAACATTTTTGTTATCAATGAACTTTATCAATTTTCTCCTTATTACTTCACACGGTTTTAATTAAACTTTTAATGTTGGTTTAGTAAAAAAAATACCATAACTCTGATTTTATTTTTCTCTAATGTTTGCTTTCTCTATTTCATTAATTCATTAATTACTAGTCGAAACTTATCAACAACATATTCCTTTATCTTAGCTTCAGTAAATTTACTAGTCATATATTTTTTGAGAGCAGTAATAAATACATAATAATAAATAAGCAACTTGGGGGATCTTTTCAGGCTGATGTTTATTTTATTTTTCTCATGTCATGTTTAAATTCATTTTGACTAAAGTTCTCCATTAATTTTCTTATAAAAGTTGAAATTTTCCTAGTTATGGGGTATCAGTAGCCCATCAGCTGGCCAGTGCAATTGGAACTTAATTATCTTGAATAGTTTTTGAGTGATCGCTTCCTATTAAAAAACAACGTTACTCACATAAAAAAAAAACACATTACTCACATAAAAAAAAACACAACACAAAACTTAAATTTCCTGTATTTCTATGATAAATCGGACCATAGTTTATATGAACTTTTTTTTTGCTCCTGAGGTTCACTATCACCTCTTTAAATATTTCCCGAGACTTATAGGACGTCTTGTATAATGGGGAAGATATAATGGGATGGAGAAGTTTTTCAATCAGATTTAGACAGCCATTTTTCATATTCTGAACATATTTTTCTTCTTATTCTACGTCTTACACCGCTTAGTATTAATTAGTGAATTACCTAATACGAATTTAATTGTTATTATTATAAAATTGATAGTATGCTAGGGTAATGTTATACTATATTATAAGTTGTTATATAACATTTGAATTTTTTGTAGGCTCGGCATTTGGTTATTTCATATTTCCCAGAGCTGGCTATAACAATGGACTGGAGCCTACAGAGGAAGCTAGGTATAAAAGAGAAACTGAATTATTTTGGCCTTTAGGTTTCGCATACGAGATAAGGTAGGCAGGTGTAGCGGAAGGGGAACACACACGCTGGATAATCTCCTACATTTTTTTTGTCAGGCGTTTCTCTTTGTCTCGTTCTTTGCTGAAATATACTACTTGTCTTATCTGTTATTAGCGTACGAAATAGATAATATCTTACAATACATTTACAATGGTTTTAATTGAAAGGGAAAAAATTAAAGATCGAGGGTTTATAATTGCGTAAAAAATTGCGGTATAGATTTGTTATGGAGTAGCACTATGAAAGAGTAATTTCTATACGAAACACTCGAATATCTAATCTATTCAATCATTTTAAACCAATAAAATACTATACTAAAAATACTCTACATATTACCCAAAATATACTTTTCGAAAAACGACCTTATACTTTCCGAATTGCATCAAAGCCTTTCCAATGGTCCTATTTCTATTTCTCAATCACTAATCAGGTTCACTCATTCTTAGAACTGTAATATGTATATAGACTTACCTTCAATGGTTTTTCCACTTGCTACGTTTTATCTAAATTAAGTTGATATATAGTTTATCTGATAATATATTAGTCTGTATATGGGGATGCCATTGGGCAATCATTGAGGATGATTATCCCAAAAATCATGTTATAAGTCAATATCAATTACTTGAATTGTCCTCTTGATTGGATACCTTTCCAAGGGCCTGATTTGTGATTACCATTATTAAATAATTAACTAAGATAATGTTCCTACTCCTAAGTTTAATAACAATGCTAATAATCATAATGCTAATCAAGTTTATTGCTATCATATAAAAAATATAAAAAATAAAATAAAAAATATTCAAATTAATAATGAGCGTGGTTACTAAAGAACAACCTCCTTCCTGATATTTATCTTTGTTCATCAAAATTAAAGTAATTAACTGTTACAAGAGTTTAACCATGGAATGATTCAGACTAGACCTAACCATTAACTGTTCTAACATAAATCTCTTATCTGTAATAATTGGTGTTAATGATTCTCCAGTATCTCTCCATCGGGTTCCCCTGCATATCTTAAGTCATGGAGTCAGAGCCAGAGCATCTGCCATCTTCAGGAGAGAAGACTAGTTGTCGTCTTCGAAGTCGGCCCTCAAGCGAGATGAGAGAATAATATTGTCCAAAAATAACACCTATATCAATACATATAACAATCAAGACCTGAGCGTCTAAAAGGCAATCTATGGCGCCCTATCTCAGCCTCCACAGGCTTTCAATGTCAGTCACTTTCTTCATAAAAGGAGAGGAGCGACGGTATTAGTCCCCAGACTGGGGCAATATTTTATTAGTATAGAAGAGCAAAACTCAACAAAAGACATAAAATAATTGTTAGGATATAAATGGATGGATCCCAACATAAAGCCTTTATGGTCTATAAAATAAAAGTGAACAACTAACCAGTCGACATTTCGCCAATTCAGGCGTCATCAGGAGAGAAACAATTGGATCACACAATCTTAGAGTGAGACGCTGTCTCAAGATGATGTGTCTTTTTAGACTTTTTATGTGAGATGAGCAAGGTGAGATTGGATATATTATATTATATATTATAAACACCACCTCTACCAATCCCCCCACCTCTATATATATCTAGAAAAAAATTTAAAATGGTCTAAAAATCGACTATTGATAGCATAAGCACCAAATACTGACGACGCTCAGCGGCCACTCTGGCCTTGTCCAGTGCTAAAAGGCTTAACAGTAAATTTTAATTAATATATTATTACCACTTTAGTAAACTGTTACTATACACAATAAAGAATTTTTTTTTTAAATATTGTGATTTTGGTAAACAACGATTTTGTTTTTTATGGTTTCTGTAAAGTGTGTCTACTGGCGCTTACGCCTATTTCAAAAAGCGACGTCGACATATATTATACCGATATAATTTTTAGGAGTACTCTCCGTGTCAATTTAGGTATTAATAACTTCAAAGAAAACAAGACAAACCACATTCCGACCAAAAGATGCCGAAGGAACCTATCTAGACTGAAACCTACATGTTGGAGCCACCGCAGAGAGTAAGAGAGGGCTCCGCGTCCTGAGGAACCCGATACCTGGTGGTTTAATATAGAGAGAGAGGGCTCAGAAACTCGAGCTGGATATGAGAGAGCTCTCAGAATTAATTCAGTAAATTATCAAAGGATGTTTATTCAGCTTGGAGAAAGTCATTTTGGGAGAAAAAGAAAAAAAAAATTATTCTATACAGAATAAAAAGAAAAAAAAAAGATTTTTGTTCTAGCAAGAGAATAAAAATGTCACAGTTTGAATTGAAACGTTAATTGTTTTAATTAACTCGTTTTATCTCTAAATTTAGAAATATTTTACACAGTTCTTTATTTTTTCTCTCATCATTTTGTTGGTATAAAAATGTAAATACAGGGAAGTGTTCTATTATTAGAAACTTTTTTTAGAATTGTGCTGGGGATTTCCCAATATAAAATTTACCAAATATGTACTTTTTTATTAGGGATTGATAAATTATTTGTCACTTCTATAATTTTGTTTTTATCGAAAACTAGTTTAGAATGTTATACATCCATTTTCAGTTCTAAAACACACAAAAATTCAAAAATAAGCAATTTAAAATACAGTTTGGTATTATTATACATTTTAAATTAAATGTAATATAAATTAGTAATTACTTATTTATATTACATTTAATTTAATATGTATAATAATACCAAACTGTATTTTGAATTTTTGTATGTTTTTTGAACTGAAGATGAATATATAACATTCGAAACTAGATTTCATTAAAAACAAAATTATAGAAGTGGCAAATAATTTATCAATCCCAAATTAGATTGATCCTTCTATACCATCACGCGGATGTCAACTGATAATTTTTTTAATTTTATTTTTAACTCTATAACTAATAATCTTTTGAAATGGAAAGACACTTTTTAAAGAGTTGTATCACAATAAGGAATTGATTGTTTGTGAAAAAAGAATGTTTATTTTAATACAAATAGGATAAAAATGCTTCTTAACATTTTTAATCATCTATTTGTACTAATGCCTAATTTTGACATTTTTGAGTATTTTCAGTCCTAAATATCTCAGGAAAGTGCCCTATTTTGAGATAATTTTTGATAAATCACGCGGGGGATTCCCCAATATATCATTTACCAAACATGTTTTTAACTCTATAATTAATTGTCTTTTGAAACGTTAAGGCACTTTTTAAAGAAAGGTATCTCAAATGTGTTTAAAAGAGTATTTTCATTTATTTTCTAAAAAAGGTGTTTTGGGAAAGGGTTGCCCAATAAGAGATAGTGTGTATTCTTTATAAGAGATAGCGTTTTATATGTTTATTTTGTATATAAAAGAATAAAAATGCTTCTTAACACTTTTGATTATCTATTTGTACAAATGCACAAATAAATCTTGCCTAAATTGAGCGTTTCGATAAGAGTTAGACTAGATATCTGTATTTCCAATCTTATTGCCAAAAAAAAAAAAGATAACTTATTAGGTAATATAAAATAACTGTTAAATTTGTAAACTTTAATTAGCAAAAACTAAAAAAAAAAAAAAAAAAAAAAAAAAAAAAAAAAAAAAAAAAAAAAAAAAAAAAAAAAAAAAAAAAAAAAAAAAAAAAAAAAAAAAAGATTTCTAAGAAAACTATCGATAAAAGCGAAAAAAACTATTGTAAAATTATTTAGAAAACAAAAATTGCATAGAAACTTCGTGTTTGTAATTTCATAACAATTTTTATGCGACCAACGAAAATACTTTTTATATTTTGCCCAATTCTCTTAATGATTATTTTCGGAAAATATGCAAATGCAAAACATGTATTCAGGATCTACCTCAGACATCCCTCGATTTTTTTTATATGTATTTTTTCCTTGGAAACGTTTCTCCTCCCTTAAATTAAATAACAAATCGTGTACCTAATATGAGATATCCTGTTGTATCTCATATTAGGTACAACCATATTTTTTTTTGTTACATGATCAATTAATCCCATAAAATTAGAAAGTTTAGGACTAGTGGCTAGTGAGAAATAAACTATATGAAAAGGTGATTATAAACAGTAAAATTCAGTTTAAAAAAAAAATTATCTTGTTGGTCAAATCAGCCGTCAAACATAAGTCGCAAAATTTTTCTTGTATAACGTGTATATATAGAATGGTGTGACTAGAAAAGATTCGAGTTGGAGAAAGTTTTACCTGTCCATTACCTCAATGATCACCAGCAAGTAGTTCATGACGCAATTAATGAATGAAGTTATGAATGTAGAGGAAATCGAGTGATATCTAGTAATAGAGCAGTTTCCCTTATTAGATGCATTGACCTTTACCATATTTCATTGGATATGTTCTTGTTGATGCATTTAGTTAAATAAATAATGGTATAACATCTTGATTACATAATTTAGAGGAAATACCGTTATATGCCAAAAAAAAAAGGTTTTAGAAATTTCATTTAGTTTACATATAAAAAATTAGCATTAGGTACCTTTAAAAAAAAAAATTATGTGTGAATAAGTAAAACAAAAACCATGCCTGGCTCCAGTCGTAATTAAAGATATATTTTAGAAAGATATTCCAGTTGATTTCAAATTAAAAGGCTTCCGAGAAGTGGGACTAACTTTAACTTATAAACGAGCGACGAACTGTAAATCGTGAATTAGATAAATTAACAATTTGTAGACGTTAACTCCTTCCTTATTACCTTAGCCTGTTAAACAAGAATTAGACTATATCTCCCACGATGCAATGGAGAATATTTGATTGGATCGTTCGCAGTTTGGGTCTATAGATCTAGAGAAAACCTTATTACAGAGTTTAGCACGGCGCAAATAATTAATGTAACTAATTACGGACACATTGTGACAGTAACAAAGCATTTGTGGATCGACTCAGGCTAGCGAAATTTACATTTCGCCACCCAAGTTCTGTATCACAGTAATTACCAGATTGAACAATAGATTCGAAACCAATTGCGTCTATGTTTAATTGAATAAAAAATATCTGATACGGACAACACATTACTTCCTTATATGCCTATTAATCTATAAATTGGTGGCTTAAAAAGTGATCCTGAACTCGGTTACTAGTTTTCGAAGATTGCAGTATCTCAAAAACGATAGATAACAGATTACTTCGTGTTCCGTGACAACATTAGAACTGTCAATGTCATAAAGCATTGGAAATTGACAGTTTCGACATTTTAGGCGGAAGAACCCACTTAACTTATATCTTATTCTCCTGGTGCAGACTTGTTCGGCTCACAAATGGGAAGGAAAACCAGTATTTTACACTCAGTGTTAACTCTTAAAACAAGTAATAAAAATGTTTAATTAGAATGAAAAAAAAATCGCGTTTGTAACCTTTATTTACCGAACCATCTGATCTCTGTAATTAATGTTGATATAATTTTGAATGTAAGTTTATTATGACCTTCAAGTAAAGTCCCCTATTCGGATCACTAATTTTAACAAAAATCTAGTAAATACGTTGATATTGATATAAAAATTTTATTTACCAAATTTGAGATGTTTTATATCATATTTTAATGTAAATTTTGATGAAAATCAATAATGACCTTCAAGTAAAATAATACTTCCGGTAATCATATAGAGACCAAAAAGGAAGGTTAACAACTAGATTTTACAATAATCCCAAATACAAAGTTTTAACTTTCTACGGGTAACCGTTTTTGAGTTATGCGAGATACGAACGTACGTACAGACGTCACGACGAAACTAGTTAAAATGGATTCAGGGGTGATCAAAATGAATATTTCCGTTGAAATCTGAAAACCGAAAATTTTCGCGATTACAATACTTCCTTGACTGCGTGCAAGGTAGTAAAAAGGCGATCATTTTAAGATAAGAGTGCAATTGCCTCTTATCTTAAAATGATCGCCTTGCTATTAAGTTTGTTGTCTAGCGATGATAACAAGAAAAAGAATTAGGCAAAGTTGATTTTTGCCGAAATTTGTACGAATGAGAAAGATGGTAGGAATCATTTAAAAAAGTTTGGTAAAGGTTTAACTTAAGCCTGAACTGAAATCAACAATTGAGAAAAGTTCGACCAGCTCTCATCGTATTTCTATGTTTAGATCATATAATGTGACATTTAGGAGGAGAAATGATCTTCAGCTTAGAAATGAACTTCTTCCTAGGAAATAAATATAAAAAAATAAAGACAATTTTTATGTTTCCAGCACTTTTTCGGATTATTAAGCCCAATTATCTACGAATAGCAATAGTTACGAAGCTATGAGTTCAATTAATATAATAATTCATTAAATTGAGGGAAAAAAATTAAAAGTTAGAACAATAAAGATCAAGTTAATAATACTAGAATAAAAAATAATTAATAAAATGATTAAGATAAATGAAAAATAGAAAACAAAAACCGTAAATTCCAGGTATTTTTATTGAGTTTTATGAAATAGAGAAGTTTAGAAATGTGATTAACTTATCATTTTGATTTTTACTAAAATCTAACATATTATCTGGATCCCTGTCCACTCATTAATACAATAAATTTTTATTCAATTAAACTTTGATCTATCAAAGCCTTTAACCATATACGAGAGTAGATAGATGATCTTATATGAATCTGTGAATGAACGTGATTGTGAATATCATTGAATTTATTAGCTTAAGTTTGAAATACAGTTGAAAGAGGCGGGTTTTAAAAAAAATTGATAGAAATTAAAAGCTTAAGTTTCGAATAAATCAAAATATCATTCCTTTACTCCTCATCCGAAAGTTGTAGCGTGTTTCCGGTCCCACCGCAATGTTGGAAATACAAAAATAAGCGTTTACTAAACGCTCAAAACGTAAATAATAAAGTAAATGGAAAACCTAAAAGAAGAATCAAATTAGAAATTTAAAATTTAATAGGAATAAAAATTGACATGATGAGGGTGAAAATAATGCATAAAACCATCTATGCTATATCTCTATTATTGAAATGCTATATTGTACAATAGCCTGGCAATAGGCACTAGTCTGGTTTCTTCTAATAAGTTGTTCGATTATTAAGTATAAATTGAGGCTTTATTAATACTGTATAATATACTTATTAAGCATAGTGTTATATCTAGGATACAATCTCTGATCAGATTCAATCTAGAATGCTTCACTACGTGCCCTCTGTACATCCAATCATATTAGCAATCCAAGCTGTCTCAGTCTGATATGCTATTAGTCCACTATAACGTAATACCAAATCCTATATAAATAAATAAATCAGAACCATATAAATAAATTATATGTATAAGGATGTAATAATTATTATAAAACAGTTTCGACTAAATAACAGAGTTTTCTGGAAAATTAAATACAATGAATAATCCTGCTAAGCTACTTAGAGATAGTCCCATAAAAAAGTAAATATACTTCTTGTTAAAAAAACTAAATAAAATAAACTGTGGCAACAGTTCGAGAGAAATGACTTAGCTTGACAGTTCAGTGAAACGAAACATGACGCGATTAAAGAATCGCTTATTTTAAAAATACTTTAAATCAACCGAAAAATCTATATACCAAATTAAACAATATTGCTTGAATGGTTCAAGATTGTTGTTTTCATATAGCAAGAATATTGCTATTCATTCTAGTTATCGTTTTAAAATTAATTGTTATTTAAATCCAACATATCTGCATTTCTATGCTAATATAAGGAATACGAAAAATCACTACTTTTAGGAGAGCAAATAAAGCATTTTATCCTTCTGCGTTTAAGGGATACCTTCGATATTCTGAATATTTTCTGTTGGTAACGGGCTTATCAACGTAAAAAATTAAAATTTTCAGAAAGATACAACTTTTTTTATTGCTCTCCGTACGATATGTAATTCTAATTCAGAGGTGGCCAACTGCCTAAATGTGGCAGGCTGAGAATTCGGAATTGACAAGCGGCCGATCAGTAGGTTTTTAAATTTTTATTCTTTCTTTATAAAAGTGAATAAAACTGAGAACGTGCTCCACTAGGTGAGTAGGTACTCAGTAAAATGCCGATTTATTCTTTCGTAGACTCAACATTTTACTGAGTAGCTATTCATACAGTGGAACACGTTCTCAGGTTTACTAACTTAGAAAAGTGAGCAGCTACTCCCAATCAATAATCAAACCATATTTGGAAAACGTGCTCCATATATTTAGCAAGCATTCCATTCTGTAGCTTCTCTACTTCTCTTTAATCACATCTAATCGGAGCATCTATCCAGTATTTTCTCTGTGTGTATATGAAATGTAGAGTTTTCGAATTATTAAAAAAAAATATCTGATGTGGGCAAGACACGACTTCCTTGTACGCCTATAAAACTATAAATCGGTGGTTCAAAAAGTGATCCTGAATTTGGTTACTAGTTTCCGTATTACTAGTACAGTATCTCAAAAACGACACTCGGCGTCCCGACATCCATCTATTGACACACACACACAAATAGGGAGGAAAACCAGTATTTTACACAAAATTTTAACACTTAAAACAAGTAATAAAAATGTTTAATTTACCAAATTTGAGATGTCTTACATTATATTTTAAAATAATTTTTGATGAAAGTCTAAAATGACCTTCAAGTAAAGTACCGCTTCCGGTTTTACAATTTAGACCAAAATCTAGTATGTTATTTAAATCAATACATAAGTTCAAAATACCAAATTTGAGAAGTTTTGCAAAGTATTTTAATATAATTTTTGATGGAAATCAATTATGACATTCAAGTAAAGTACCACTTCCGGTCATTAAGCAGTGACCAAAAAAGGAGGTCCACAATTAGATTTTACAATAATTCTAAATACAAAATTTCAACTTTCTTCGGCTAACCGTTTTTGAGTTATGAGAAATACGAACGAACGTACGTACGTACAGACGCCACGACGAAACTAGTCAAAATGGATTCAGGGATGGTCAAAATGGATATTTCCGTTGAAATCTGAAAACCGAAAATTTTCGCGATTACAATACTTCCTTTACATCGTTTCCATGGGAACCTGCGCTAAAAACATTGATAGAATGTCCAATATGCTTTCATGTATTGTTTTTATAAAGCTAGTATTTTCGCTAATACTGGCCTAGGTTAGATTATTTTGTTTTTGTTTTGTATAGAATTTAATTATGTTTCAAATGTGTACCTATAGTTTTCAAGAAAACTAATTTCTTCATAGGCTTTAGAAATAATTTTGTTTCAACCACTTAGATTACGATTTTTTTAAAACCCAGCCTACCTATTACCTTCGCGCAAGTGCAAGCAATGAGTTGACAAAGTTTCATTGCAATATTATGAATAGGTATGGCAGCGCATGAAATAGGAACAAACAAACCCGCATTCATTTTTATATTATTTATATTAGATATGTTCCGTATATAATGTGTATATGAGGAGAGCGTCATAAGATTTGTAATTGAGACGCTAAGGCGTATTTCGTTAAAAAGGAATATTGATTCACATATTACAATTTTTTAATGTACCATTCTATATTTCATTTCATGTACGCTTGAGATAATAGAGTAAATGCTCCAGTCAATTATTACGATACATTTTAGATATGATCAACAAGCTATGTATATATAAATGAAGTAAGTCGGTACAAAATTAGTGTATGTTTTTCGATATGGGTATTAGTTTTTACACTCGAACTTCTACAGCGAACCACGATGTATAATCCGTCAGTTTCTCTACTTCTTCATCTCTACAGTCGCTGTAAGAAGTGAGCGATCATAGAAAGCCTGGGGTTATCAAGATACATGAAGAAGCATAGCCTAAGAGAGACAACAATGATTTATCAGTAAGTCAGGGGCGTGAATCGAACCAGTGAATCGAAGGCAGATCTGTCAGTGGTCCAATTTACGGCTCCCTGCGAGCGGAATAATGACCCAGTTGGTTCAATTCGCTCAGTTATACTATTCAATTAGCGTGCCAATGGAATATGTCATTTCATGTGTCAATGCCCATTGCCACTTCGCTGCTTCGTCAGACCACTCTGGACTATATTATATTATGTAATTATCTTATACACAACTTGGAAGGGGAAGGTGTGTCCGACTGGAAATGGGTATCAGAATATAGGATCCATGTTTAACGAAACGTAAAAATAGGGGAACAAAAATTTTGTTTCTGTTATTTTGGTACTTCCTCAGCAACATAATTATATATAGATAAACTGTTTTTATTGAGGTATAAGTAATATATGTAGCCATTCATTACAATATGATTAATTAAAATATCTGATTTGGACAACACGTGACTTCCTTGTACGCCTATTAAACTATAAATCGGTGGCTCAAAATGTG
Source organism: Rhaphigaster nebulosa (assembly GCA_948150685.1). Taxonomy (NCBI): domain Eukaryota; kingdom Metazoa; phylum Arthropoda; class Insecta; order Hemiptera; family Pentatomidae; genus Rhaphigaster; species Rhaphigaster nebulosa. The sequence goes on from OX411311.1 coordinate 118,392,543, forward strand.
ATCCTGAATTTGGTTACTAGTTTTCTAAGATTGCAGTATCTCAAAAACGACACACACACAGGCACAAGCTCTTGTTTCTGGAGTTCTCGTTCCGTTATTATATGTCATTTCCTTTCAGTAGGTAACACGTTCCCAAAATATCTTGGGACCTTTCTTCATGTTCCGTGACAACATTGCCACTGTCAATGTTACCAGATAAAAAGCATTGGAAATCGACGGTTTCGACATTTTAAGCGGAAGAACCTACTTAACTTATATCTTATTCTCCTACTGCAGATTTCTTCATCCCGCACATGGGGAGGAAAACCAATATTTTACACTCAATTTTAACATTTAAAACAAGTAATAAAAATGTTTAATTAGAGTGAAAAAAAAATCGTGTATGTAACTTTCACTACCGAACCATATGATCTCTATATTTAATTTTAATATAATTTTTTATGTAAGTTTATTATGGCCTTCAAGTAAAGTACCCTTTTCGGTTCACCAATTTTAACCATAATCTAGTATATTATTTATATTGGTAATAGTCTTATTTATCAAATTTGAGATGTTATGCATTATATTTTAATATAATTTTTTATAAAAGTTTATTACGACCACTTCCGGTAAGCCAATTTGAACCAAAATTTAGTATGTTATTTAAATCAATATATAAATTATAAGAGATAAATTTGAGAAGTTTTGCATTATAGTTTAATATAATTTTTAATGGAAATCCATTATGACCTTCAAGTAAAGTACCACTTCCGGTGATCATACAGTGACCAAAAAAGGAGATTCAAAACTAGATTTTACAAAAATCCTAAATTCAAATTTCAACTTTTTACAGCAAACCGTTTTTGAGATATGCGAGATACGCACGTACGAATGTACGTACAGATGTCAAGACGAAACTAGTCAAAATGGATTCAGGGATGGTCAAAGTGGATATTTCCCTTGAAATCTGAAAACCGAAAATTTTTGCGATTAAATTACTTCCTTTACTTCGTACAAGGAAGTTGAAAACAAACATGAATTCTGTTAATAAAGTTAAATAAGAATTATTCCAAAGTTTATATTAAAATATTTTAAACACTCAATATTATTTAAAGTTTTTAAAAAAGCATAACAGTGTATATTTAATGACGGAATAGAGATTGATTGCTAACCACGGAGTGAATAAGTCAATGAATTATCTTAATCCTGAAAATTGGACACAACCCTGAAAGGTTGGCGGTGATAATATATGATTTTTAATAAAACCATAATAAAGAAGAAGGGCACCTTTTACTATTATTGGTTGACATTTATGATCCTTTAATTAAAAAAAAAAAGTTATAAAAATTAAATATTATAGTTATTTCTGGTTTATAAAAAAATAAAAACTATTTTTACCACTATTTTATGTATACTTTTTCGACTGATTGGTTCATTTAGCCATCGTAATGTTTTCAATGCATAAAATTCCAAATGGTTGTGAGCTATAATTAATCTACTGCAATACCTACTTGATTCTTCAAATTTTCGCCATCCTTAAAATTTGAAATAATTTAATAGAAATAAATCAGAAAAAAAAACGTATAATAGATATAATTTCTACTATTTCTAGTTGCATATCTGTAATACAAATTTCAGTAATTTGTTTTTTAAATTTTTCACGAATGTAATTAAAATATACTAGCTCACCGCGAAATAAATAACAGAATTTAAAAGCATATATTGCTTTACACAATTTTTTTAGAACTAGTCACTGCTATAATATAGAGCAGGGGTTTCCAAACCGTGGTACGTGTACGTTTCAGTTGATACGTAAAAAAATTATTGATTAAATCATTTTTTAAAACATTCAATGAGGGATAAATATTTTTTTTTTAAATTGTTATTGAATGTATACAGTACAACATAAATAAATACGATCTACAATTAGTAAAAATAATTTAGGTTGGTTTCCATATTATAGACGACCTATATCATAATATATCGTTAGAGGACATAACATATATCGTAAGAGGACATGAGATAAGGATGATAAATAATGATATATTTTTTATATTATAAGAGTACATAAGAATCAAGTTGTGTTGAATCAAGCTTAACATTGATGCTCTGATTGGAAGTAAACAACTGAAACTTACTGATGTTTTTCTTCACAATTTCCGAATTTTTATTTTTGATGGATATTCTTTTATTTGCATAATTTTTGGTACTGTTATATGAATCTTACTCTTGATGTAATGTGAAAGAGTTAAATATTTGAGTTTTATTTTCAATTTATTATTTTAGCAAGCACATCAATATATATTTTATATGCAATATATATTATTTTGTTGGTTAAATATACTTTTGCAAACCAGTTTCTATTTTTTTATGAAGACGAATCTTTAATAAGAATATCATAATACCGGTGATATGTCCAGTTATCTGGCAAGTTGAGGTAATAGGCAGTGACATAAACTGGAAACCCCTCATCTGGAATAAAATGCAACTTTGCGAAGAACAGCCGAATGTAAAAGATAAATCGGGTTTTTCATTTATATTCCGTTACAATTGAAATTGGGATTCTCTAATATGGTTGGAATTGAAATGGAGCTGCCATAAGAAGCAGAAATGTATTTGTAAAATTATTTAAAATTAGATGCCATAACAGTTTTTTTTAGAAATCATCAGGCCCTCCATTAGCCATTTCAAGCCGCAGTGACAAAAAAATCACTGTCGCAGAAAATTTACGAGGTAACACATTGCAATAGATACTTCGTAATATTAGAACGGTTTCTAAATGAGATTACTCATTTATTAATACTTCTGTGATAGCTGTTTTTTGCTTCGACCCAGATGTAAATGACCCAAACATCGTTACCAAGTACATCAAATAACAAGTCGAAGATAATTATAAGGGCAACTTTATAGGTTATTTGAGCACCCTTAGAAGTTTTTCCAGTACTACCGAATGACAATAAAAACCTTTTGACGAGTTGTTTGAATAGTCCATCAACAACGAATAATGATTTTAAACGAGTAAAACTATCAGTCAGCTTAAGAATTGCGACTAAACTACCGCAAGTGGATACACTTTCGAGCTTATTTATTTACTTATTTTTCCCTATCAATTTAATTTAATGTCCTTTAAAATTGGCTATGTCAAAGTTTTACCTAAATCCACTAGAAGGAAAATCTAAATACTAAGGAAAATCCGAAAAAAAGTCCACTTTCTCTAAAATTGTTATTTCGATATTTCTTAGGGTATATTGAGAGTAATTATAAATATTTTGTATGAATCATGTAGGAAATTTCATCCTCAAAAACATTGGACGTTATCCATATTGCACCAAGTTGCATAAAACAATAGGTCATTAAGACGAAATCACTAATTATCTAACTTTTTGCGTTTTTTGACATTTTGCATATTTGTACGTCTCTGTACCTCAGTAGCTATTCCGAATTAAAAAAAATAATATATATATATATACACATATAATTAGCAGGAAATTTAACGTTCTTAAAAAAATGGTTACATCAAAGTTTTACCTGAAATCCACTGGAAAAAAAATATATGAAAAAGTGACGAAAACGACGAATTCGTTGACATAAAATTCGATAGCAACCGATCAAAAATGACAGACTTTCTTATATCCAACCTATGGTGAGTTCTTTCGGCCTACGATCAAAAATTTTCTTGAAATCACATGCATTTTTTGGCCTCTGTCTAATAGGACATGTTGTAACTTTTTAATCTCTGGAATTGTTTAGTCGCAAGTTTTTGCGCTTTATTTGAAATGCGACTGCAAAATCGCGTGACTAGAAATCGCTATTTGAGGCCGAGCCTTAAAGGTGTCAAAAGACACAACATGGTAAAAATGGGTATACCAAGTACATCTTTTAACTATAGGAGTAGCTGGAGGACATTATATCGGTAAGTTAGTTTAATAATTATCAGTTTTAAAAAAGTTTTAAGTTAAAATCTTAAAACATGTTTTTTTTTACATCTTTGGTTGACCGATTAGCACACTTGTACTTTAATTAATAATTGATGATTAGTTAAAAAATCAATAACAGGAGTAATAGAATTAATTATGTTAGTTTACGTTGCCTCAATTTAGTTGAAAGGCAAAGCAGTAATGGCTGCGGCTCCCACCTTACACCTCTTGGCCTATTTCATGTTTTATTTAGCGTTTTTTCGCTGCCGACATCTTTCAAAATTCATAAAGTGTATAATGGATACATCTACTTGGGGCGAGAGAACAGAGAGATAGGGTAGTCTGAGGAAAAAATATGCTAATAATATAATACTCCTTCATTCACATACATTTTATAAATTTATTTAGTTATGAATAGTTTTATGAGATCTTTATTTATTTCCTTATTAGGTCTTGGGTTCTTTCTTTTTAAAGTGAAAAGTGATTAAAGTGTTTAAAGTGATTTTTTTTTTTTTTAAAGTGAAAAATAAAGTAAAAAACATATTATGTATATGATATATGTATATATATATATATATATATATATATATATATATATATATAAACAATTATGCTGTAACGCCAAAATATGTAAAAAAAAATTTTTAAAAAACACTTTTACAACTAAAAAAAAAATATAATTTTACTAAAACATTTTTACTGTAAATTTGTCTTATATAATTGTATAAGATATATAATTGTGGTTTTGTTAACAGATAGTAACAACGAACCAATTATTACATATTGCGTCAATTTGTTTTAGTTATTGTAACGACTGTTTACGTTTTAACCACTGTAGTACTATATGCAGCTAGCGGGCAGGAGGTAGGTATTAGCATCAAGTATATATGTATATTTTTAAGTAGGATTGATAAACTATTTGCTACTTCTATAATTTTGTTTTTATTGAAAACTAGTTTCGAATGTTATACATTCATCTTCAGTTCTAACAACTCACAAAAATTCAAAAATAAGCAATTCAAAATAGTTTGGTATTATTATACACATTAAATTAAATTTAATATAAATTAGTATTATAAAACATTTATGAATTCTGAATTTAAGACAAGAAATCAAATACATGCTGGTACACATCAAGATTTAAGCAGATTATATCAAACAGATAAGGTTGTACTGGCTTGTTCTCGCACTAAACTATGCACTACGCACTAAATGCTATTTGAAGTAAATCAAAGAGTTTTTACTTTCGGATTAATCAATAGCTAGGATGAGACACTTTTGCAGACAACCAAAAAATTCTTTCCTTAATTATAGAAGTGGCAAATAATTTATGAATTCCTAATTAGATTGATCTTTCTATGCCATCAAGCGGATGTCAACTGATATTTTTAAGTATTCTATGCATTTACAAGGAACCGTGCTCATTTATTTATTTATTTTTTTAATCTTTAGTATTCAAATATACGTTTTCATGGCTCCCTTTTTCCTGGGATGTGGAAAAAGTCAATGGATATCGTTTTTTTTTCTTATCTTTTAACTACAAAAAAACAAAATAGAGGATGGAGACGTTATCGTGGAGATAAAAGAGGTAAGACGGAATCGATGAGTACCTACAGCGCTACCTTACTCAAGTACCTATCCAGAGCAGATGGCATCAGGCGATAAAAGTGAGTAGTACCTAATCCACATAACGATCTCTCTTCTGTAAATAGCCGCTAAGAGACGAGGACTTATTTCAATGGCTTACTCTGCTTTATCGTCCCATAAAGCACCTTTATGCACCCGGCTCTTGTATGTTATGGCTTCATCTGGGAGGAAATTCGATTACGAGTGAGTTAAATGAATTTTAAAATAAGGACTCCTCCTTTCGTTGAGTATCTCATGTATGTAAAAGATTTTATAAATCTTTATATTTATGCAAAAACTAATTCATTAATTTTTTTTTCCTCGACAGATTAATTTCGCTAAATTGCTTATTTATTTTCAGGAATATTTTTTTAATTATTAAAATTTATACTTTGATATTTTGAATTGGTGAGCATAAACGATAGCTACCAATTTTTCTTTATTTTCTTCCTCTAAAATGCGTTGACGTTTCGGGGTTGTGACCACATATATGCTAATAACATAATAATATTCCTAACACATTAAGTTTTACTAATACGGGTAGATAAAATTAATTACCTTAATTAATACCTTACACATTACATTAATAAAACTATTGTCATTTGACTCAATAAAAGTTATCTTATATACCGACGTCGTTTTTTGAAAATGGCGCTTACGCATTTAGCAAACTTTACAGTAAACACATGAAACGTTTTATCCCCAAATAACAATATATATATATATATATATATATATATATATATATATACAGCAAACCTTTATAATCCTAATATATTTTCAAGGCTTTTAGCATAGGTCAAGGCAAGATTGACGATTGAGAGTCGTCAGTATTGAGTGCTTACGTCATCAAAAGTAGATTTTTAGACCATTAACAATTTTTTTTCTCTCGATATATCGTGAACGGTAATCGATGGAGGTCGTGTTTAGGTCCCAAGATAAATTCAGACTTAAATTTCGAATTTCTGGCACTTAAGCCCTTTTCAAAAAACTACGTCTATATAAATATATGTATATATATATATATATATATATATATATATATATATATATATATATATATATATATATATATATATATATCTGTTTCTCGCAGTAACCCTGCAAGAGAGATATTGAATTTATTTATGTGTAAATGCTCAATATATAAAGCATAATACACCTACCTATCACGTACATTACAAGTAATACATAATTATATAAATGTAAATACACGATATAAGTTATTTACGACTATTCATTATAATGACAAAAAAAAAATATTATTATTATTATCAATAACCTCTATTAAAACATTACCGGTACTACTGGCTTTTCACATAGAATCTCGTTGAATCAAAGGTAATAAAGCAATCAAATAGAGTTAGTAAATCAATATTTATTGATTTTATTAATAGCAGTCAATGTTATTCTTATATTTTTGAATTGTAAAATACAAAAATATATTTAAATAATATTCAAAAGTACAACCTATAAATGTAAATACTGTACGTTAATTTCACCTCTTTATATCAAATTATTTTTAGTCCTTGAATTTCCAGTAAAAATATAATCTCGGAACTACTAGAAATAATTTGTATCGCCTAAATTGTTTTGAAAAAACGTAAGTCTGAAATTTACTTAGATTGATTAATTAAACTCAAGGTAATTTATATAAAAGAAAAAAACTACTGGCAAAAACAGCAATTACAAGCTAATTGGAAATATGTAATTTTTAAACTGTTGTTTTCTATTAATTACCAATTAACGGTACTCAAGTTTAAATGTAAAATATGTAAATATAACATGGTTTCTTAATTTTAATTTTGGGCTAAATATCAAAGAGCTGAAAATTATTAGTTTTAAAATGTTTAATTCGAAATTTAAAAGGAAATTAATATATAAACAACTTTTGATTAAATAGATTAGCATTTAATTTAAAATATAATAATGATTTTTGTTTGGTCTCGCTATATATTATTATTTTTTACATATATTTCCTATTTAATTTTGTTAAAGATTTATGATTAGTTTTTTTAATATATCTTATTAGATTATTATATAAGCCAATATCGCAAAGAAATAAAATATTGGAATGTTGGTCAGGCATTTAAAATATATTAAACCCTCTAAATTATGGTAACTTATTCAGAATCTAATGTAATGGTACACGGTACAACAAAAAATATAAATAAATAAGTAATACATTCTAAACTGATACAATTCCTTAATGAATAATTATCCTATCCTATCCTGAATAATTATCTAATTAAAGTAATTTATTGAATTTAGATCTATGTAAATAAATCGTAAGTGGTGAAATATCTCGCCCTATTTCGGTATCAATCTTGGTATAGCAGATCCACAGATAAGACAGACCATTTAGATACTAGGCGTTAACATCAACACACAGCCAGAGGACACAGCATTATCTCTGGGTATACTCAGGGACTACAGAGGCTTCAATGACACTCCAACATCATCAAACACAATTACGCAATTACCCGGGTACAATCGCAATCGAATAGTACACATGGTTTATCATGTACCCATGCGGTACACGAAATTAATGGGAGTAACACAGGTTTCGTTGTTTGTCAGTTATCCCTTTTCGGGACAACATTTATAAGAAAAAAAATACAATAACCACAAATATCATATTCTAGTCATAGATCATTATATTTGGTACTTTTATGTGCTTTTTCAAATGATTCATGGTTATGTTTTTTTTTCAGTTGAAGTCCTTGATACAAGAACGAGGTAAGTCCAAATTTTTCAATTTTCATTTTAATGTATTTTTGGTAGTGGACAATATATGTAGACATGATATGTGAACAATATATATGAGCAAGAAGCAGGAATATATGTAAATCAGTCCTCTTTTGTGTGGTAAATAATGTGGAAATGACTAGATCATTGGCCAATAGAAGCTCTGTAATCCATTGGTGCAAAATCCAGATAGGTATGTCAAGATTAGAGATATTGAAAAAATATATTTCCTTTATGTATCGTAATATCGCTATTAAAATTTGAGTATCGAAAATATATTAGAAAAAAATAATATATATATATATATATATATATATATATATATATATATATATAATAAAATAGATCTAAATATAGATAAAATAAATCTAAATATAAATATAAAGGACGACGGGTTCAAAAAACAAAGAACCATAAAAACATGTGGTGTGGTTTGTTCGTGTTAATATTTATAGTGGCTGTGTTCCTGAGATGGGATTTCAAAAGCTAAATATCAATATTGATATTACTATCGATATCGGTTAACAATATCAATATCTTGATAATATTGGCATAAAAATATCGTTAATATTTTTATAAAATTTAAACTATAAAATCTAAATGAATTGGAGAAAGATTAGAATATAACCTATTCATTGATATTTAAATCCTGCTGGAAATGAACTTAATAAAAACAAAATCTTAATTATATAAACACAGAAATATTGATATTTTAAAACATTGTTAATTTTTTTTATAAAATTAAAATAAGGAAAACCTAAACGAATCGGAGGGATATTAAGAGATTTCTTGCTTCTTATTATTAAAATTCGGCTGTAAATGAATTTAATAAAAACAATATCTTAATTATATCAGTACAAAAATTTCGTTATTATAAAAATAATATCTTCATTATATTAGCACAGAAATATTGATATTATAGAAACAATGTCTAAATTATATTGGAACAGAAACATCGATATTAGAAAAACAATATTTTAATTATATCGGCACAGAAATATCGATATGTGTGTGTCCGATTAAAATATTAAAAATATCGTGGCCCGATATGTCGAAATATCGATATTTATTTCGATAGAAATAAAATACAATTTCGACATATTCAAAAAACTTTCGATATAATATATATCGATACATTTTTTCGATATTCACATCCCTAGTCTTGTTTTTTCTTAGCCCTTGTTTTTGGCCTAAATGGTTATTCAAAATTATAAATTATTTTAAATATAGGTTAACTATGTTAAAAAATTAATCATGCAAATAATTAATAATAAATATATTTATAATAATGAATGACCTCTCCCAAAATAACCACAGGGAAAAAAATATGGCTGAATTTAAAATATACCTACTGGAACCAATATTTGTGTGTAACTATGATAAATTATGATTCATTGAGTAGGAGGGAAATTAACCTTGGCTTACCTTGGCAGAAATCGACTGTCGAAATCGTTAAATATAAATATGTAATTGTCAATTGAAGACGAGTGGATGATGGTGATATGCTAAAAATTTAAAGTTTTGAGTTAAATGTCAAACGAAGTTTTTTTTAATGAAACTTTTGATGCAGGAAATGAAAACATTTTTGTCCTCGTTTTACGTTAAATAAATCAACGAATGAGACTTACTACCGTTAATCCAAATTTGATGGCATATTCTGGAATAGTGCGGGTCGGTCCCTTGTCAATTTTATCAAATTGTATCCACTACTTTCGCTTACGCATGGGCGAATGTATTTTCCATTGACACAATTATATTTTGGAAACGGCTCTTCCAATTTGACCCAAAGTTGGAGAAATGTTGATGATTTGTATAAAAATCTACAGAATCCCCAATTCTGTAGTTACCCTTATAGTTCTCCCATCCTAAAAACTACTCCTCGATCTGCCCCTGCGAAGAACACACTAATAACAAATTTTTTGATGAGTTTTATTGCCTTTATAAATCATTAATCAAATAACGAGTATTGGATGTTACCATTCGGTCTGACAAAATTGTAGATATATTTTCATCAATAAATATTATTATTCATGTTTTTAACGTCATTAATTATTTTTATGTTTTTAATGCCATCATTATAATTTGTATTAAAGAAATAATGAAGATTATAACTCAAAAAGAGAAGAGTCTAAAAGTGATAAATGGAAATAGTGCCTGATATAAAATAGAAAATAAAAAGGGATCACTATTATTTTAAGTGTAGCTTTTTCCTTTATTACTTCCACAGTTTTCAATTTAGTGCTTTACTATAAATGGAAAACTTAGTCCCGATAAGATTTGGTTTTTATCGTTTAGGGAGACTAAAACTTAAGTGAAAGCAAATGAGGAAGAGAATATTTAGTTAATTGAGTGAACCAAATTCCCTTTTACAATCTTTAGTCCGATCTCATCCATTATTGGACAGTTCGAGGTTGATCGATTTTAATGAAAAAAATCTAAAATGTTGGTAATTAATGTTTCTAATTTTTGGATGATTTAAAAAAAAAATCCTCAAGTTTCTATTTTTCTGGTCTCCTTTATGCTATTTATTTTTTTTTCCCTGACGATTCCTGAATAGGCAAAATGCTGACTGGTTAGTTATTACCTGATGTTTGAAAGAATATAACATATATATAGTGTAAAAGTTAAGTGATTTTCATTTTGTACTTTTATGGCCAGATATTGTTATGTTTTATTTGTTCAATTGCGTTATTCTTACCAAGTCTCAGAATAAAGTTCTTCTTCTATTTTATTCTATTCTATTATATATATATATATATATATATATATATATATATATATATATATATATATATATATATAATATGTATTGTAATAGGTTGTTACTTGTGCATGAACACAACCCTTAATTCCAACTCTCAAAATTAATCCTATAACAATATTTTTGTTCCTACTATTTATTTAAATGTTTACTTTGACTAGTCCTTTAATTCCTTGTGACATATGAGGTGGCTTTATGGGGTCATTTACATTTTTAAAACGCACTTGCAATGTCAGAAGAAAAAATCCTGGTTCGCGGTCTTTTGAGACATTAATGGAAAAAAAGGTTAAGCGCAAAGGCAGCCGTCGAAGAAATTTGTGCCATAGAAGGAGAGTCAATTATCCATCGAAATACCAAATCAGGTCATTGGTCATTATCATCATTGCCCATTGGTCGTTGATGAGTTGATGATGGCGTTCTTCTTGAATGTGCGAACCAGGACCCACATGCAACTACTCGTGATTTATCGGCCGTTTTTGGGTCTCAAACCTTTACTGTGAACTTATGCAGTTTTGAGTGCAAAGTACCCCGCTTTTGTCAACAGGAACCAAGCCATTTTGCAACACGGAAATGCCTCTGCTCATAGTTCTCTTTTGACAAAGGAAAAATTATCGGAACCTCAAGGAGTAAAGATTTTCTTTACGAATTTTCATATTATATTCAGTTCCTTTGAACAGAACAATGCGAAGGCTGAATTAGTACCTAATTAGTACTTATACAGATAAGTGTATAAGTTTCAACTCATAAAATTCCAAAAATGTCGGGCCAGCGATTTCCACATCGTGTTGTGTTTGTTACAGAGCTGTAAAATAAATGTCAAAGTATTTTTGTATGCAATATTTTCTCTAACCTTAACTATCTACGAATAAAATAATTGTATTAATTGAAAATAATTAATTTATATCAATCTATAGACTTTTGTTCTTAACTTAATATGTATCTATCTATGTGTGTATATATATACATATATATATATCTATATATATATATATATATATATATATATATATATATATATATATATATATATATATATATATATTCACACACACATGAGCACTTACATTTATGGGAGTACTATTTACAAAATAACTGGGGTAATAATAAAAAAATAAAAAGATGTAGGTAATGTTCTAATACGAAGTATTAAGAAGAAGAGACTGACAGGGGGAGGCGAACGCCCCTCGGACACAAGGCCATTCATTTATCAGAGAAGCTGTTGTGCCTGGGCCGACACCTTGGCACCTACAAACCCCTCCCCCAACTCTTATAGATCCCTCAGATTTAATCCTTTTCTCAAATTATTAATCACTTTTATAACTTTTTCAACTGTCTCCAATTTGTCTTCTTTTCTTAATGGCCTTCCACTTCTTTTATGGCAAAGAAGTAGCAAAAAAATCTGAAATCCGTACAGTTGTACAAGAGTCATTGGGCCATGGTGATTTATTAGGGGGAATTAATTAATCATTTATTTAAAAAAAATTTTTTATTTCATATCGATGTAATTACTACGTAAAAAAGAAATAATTACATAAAGATAAAAAAAAGAAATCTGGAGTGGCTGAGACAGGGAAACGATCGTGTGTGAATACATCAACGTTATTGGGATTTTGTTTTTCTTCGGGAACACATTAAAGTCGTTCTAGAACAACAAGAAATTATATATTATTAAGTATATTATTGTGCTGTGTCGTATATTGTTCATGTAATAAGATAATTGAAGTTTTATTTTCCAATTAAACATAAAAAGTTGTGTTTCTGAGACAGCTTTGTTTAGCTGTGGCCAATTACTATCTGTTTTAGGGAACTCATCCTAGAAATCAGCGAACATAAAATCAGTTCATTTACGGTTTCTTCTGTTTTCATTTTCTCATACTTGAGCTCTGTAAAGTCAACTAAAAAATAAAATAAAAATAAGAATAAGAATAATGCTATTGTTTGTTTTGATTTTCTCTTAAACCTAACGATTTACTGCTATCAGTATAAAATCGAGTTTCCCAACTATCGAGTGCTGCGGCCTACTCCCTCCCGCCCCGAATAAACATGAGTTAGGCTTCCCTTGCTTTTCAATTACGCGGTAATGGAATGTAAATGTGCCTCGGATGGGAATTTCAATTTGTACAATCCAAATGCGTCAACGCCTTCCGAGGTTTTATGGCAGATTTTTTAGACTGATTTGTATTGAGTTTCTTCGACAGTGAAAAAATATATTGGTTTAAGGAGAACAAAAAAAATCGATTTAGTACAAGAAAAACTTTTCTAGAACATTCCTTCCTTGTAGACGTTGCAACTCAGTCAATTTGATATACTTTGATCTACATCAGAATCTTGAGTAATATTATATGTTAAATTTAAGTTACATAATAAATATAGGTACCTAAAGGTGCGGCTTACCGTTAATATAAAAGTAAATATTATAACAGAACGGCTTCACAACTTAGACCCAAAATTTCAAGTTACCAAGGGACGAGTAACTTTTAAAAAACCGGTACAAAATAATGACAACTAATCTTGTTATATATCAATATATATAAAAAGTATTTTATTTTTGTCGTGTGTGGCAAGTTTTATTATTATAAACCTAAGTCATAAACATAGAGTAGACAAGAAAAATATTTACAAGAGTTGAAAATTGTAACAAATGAGTAAAAGACAAAATCATTAGTGAATTCGATAAACATTGGGGAATCAAAATTATTTTCGTAAAAACGTTCAACGTGTAGGTACAGTTTATCGATATTAATGGAAATATTGGCATAGCATCTTATTTGAAAAAAAAAAAATGTGTGTGTGTATATATAAAATATTATAAAAACAAAAAAAAAGAGAAAATGATAAAATAGAACATTGAAATATGAAAAAAAAAAGATTAAACTAAAATGAAAATGAAAAATAAATTAGAAAAGAGAAGGCACAGAAATATATAAAATTATTTTTAAAAAAATAGATAAAATGGACAATGGAAGAAGTGAAAATGATAAAATATTAAAAATAATAAAAGTAAATATTAAAAGAAAAAAAGAGAAAATAGCTGAGGAAAAAGAGAAATACAATGGAATAACTGAAATTCACTTACAAACTGATTAAGATACAATTGAGAATACGAGAGTAAAGCAGAATACAATAAATAAATAAAGAGAAACAGTGCATCCATCGGTAATTGCTTTCAATTCAAAACAATGCTAGTAAACCTATAGAACTGTTTTAGCCAGCTTGTAGGTCATAGTATGACATATTATGACAGCTATACGGGTATACTATACTTTAATATATTTTACTGTACTATATTATAGTATACTAAAGTATAGTATAGTAAAGTATGTAAAGTATTATTGAGTCAAGAAAAAACTATCATCTAAGCAAATACCTGACAATTGAAAATTTGCTTCCTATATTATTTGTTTATTTTCCTGGAAAAACTTTTTCAAAATCAACTTTTACTCAGACAGATACATCAGGTAGATTCCATTGCATCATACTACACAAAGTTACACATGACAGGCTATAGATAAAATAATTTGTAATTAAAACTCAATTTCTAATGTGAAGAATACAGTTCGAATAAAGGAAGGCCAAATATGAAAATGAAAGAACAAGACACTCTTAATATAAATACAAGCCCGGTTGAAGGACCACTTTATATTCCGCTTTCTCAAGCGAAAATTCATACAGCACTAAAAGGAGTCCTGGATATTTTTCCGAAGAGAATCTTGGAGATTTTTAAACCCCTTTTTGCGAGGCCTAGGGAGAATATAAAAATATAAGGAGATGCGAAAGGAATATTTTTAGGGTGGAAAGGAATCCGTTTTATTTCTATGAGGCAGGGACAGGAATCGAATCGAAGTTGCACTATTGACTCTTGACGTGATAAAATTTATATAGGCCACGGGGGTTTGATCCCATTTGTCCTCCTGTCGCTATTTGATTGAACCTCACCGACTGCCACTCTTCCAGCAACTTATTCTATTTTACCTCCTCCAGCGGAAGTCGAAACCCGGAGGATGAGTTTATATTGAAGCGAGTAAACCAACCATGGCGGTAAACTTGGATAAGTAATTAATATCTTATAGTATGAATGGAAAAGATAAAAGCAATAGGAAGTGTAAACATGGTCATCTTCAACAACTGAGAGTTGAGGGACGAAAAATAAAATATCTATAACTTGCATATTACACTCTATGATAAAAATAGTTAGCTAATGACAGGCTGAAAGTACAATGGGGGAAGGGGTCCTGCAAAAAGGTCCTTCAAAGTAGAGTTGGAATATCGAAACTAGAATTGGGATATCGAAACTGGAGTTGGGATATCGAAACGTGATATATCGGATTTAAAAAACCGATATTTTTCACCGATATCTTAACATCCGATATATCCACGATATCTATATTTTACAACTATAATTGTAATTCTGTTCTATCTTTTTTAATTTATAACGATTCATGGCTAGTGAAAATATTGTATTATAAATAATAATTATATTATTTCATAACCTTCTTCGCAGTTGAATTTTATATTATAATAATATCGATATTTTTCTAGCGATTATCGGTGGATATCAATATTTGATTTTGCGATATCACAAAATATGCAATATCCAGATTTTCTTTTCAATGTTCCAATCGTACTTACAAGGCCCTTAGACTAAAATAATCAATTTTAATATTGATCCAGGCTTCGATAGATCCAAGTATAATTAAATACGAATTTTTTTTGTTTGCAGAAAACACCGGTTAATTTTGTGTATCAATTATTTTTAAATTTCATAAATACTACATTGCTTTTATGCGTCGAAGTCTACTTCAGTTGATATTGATTTCGGTAATGGGTAAGACATAGGACACATAATTCAGGTCAACAGAGGCAGACCATTTCCTGGAGTCGAGACCCTCCTGGGGTACACTCAACCTCTAAAACAGGGTTAGGAAAAACCCCAGTAATTAAGCCAGATGAAATATATTTCTTGCATGACCGTTGATGAAGAAACAGTGCTATTCAAATATCATCATACTAACATGTAAAATGAAAACAATTATTATTGGTTTTAAAGTTTTTTTAAGGAAGAAGTTGGTCGAGGGACAAAGACACTAATAAGTATGACTTATTTATTATGTGCCAACGTTTCGGCTCAAGTTTTAGGCCATCATCAGGGTTAAAAACAAAAACAATTTTTTTTTTTTTTTCAGATGTCCCTATTGGTTTTTAAAAACTAGGAAAAAAATGTAGTGGTAGTTGTGAACATCCCTTTCTGGTCACTACATGATTAACGAAAGTGGTACTTTATTCGAAGTCATATTAGACTTTCATCAAAAATTATATTAAAATGCAATGTAAAACATCTCAAATTTGGTAAATAGGACTTCGATATGAATGTATTTACTAGATTTTGGTTAAAATGGGTGAGACGAAAAAGGTACTTAACTTGAAGGCCATAATAAACTTACATCAAAAATTATATTAAAATTAAATACAGAGATCATATGATTCGGCGTGTATCAATTGATGGATTTCGCGACCCCGAGTATCGTTTTTGAGATATCGCAATCTATTGTAATCATATTCAGGATCACTTTTTGAGCCTCCGATTTATAGCTTAATAGGCGTACAAGGATGCCAGGTGTTATCCACATCAGATATTTATAATTCAAAATATTTATACAGTGGTTTAACGTAATAAAATGTGCCTAGTCGTTAATTTTAATGCAGAACTTTTTTAAAAACTGATCAATTTTCTATCTTTCTTATTATTTAGTTAAAATATACTGCTTTTATATACCTAAATATTATTTTTTTTTTCTCTCGTGTTTGAAATGTATTACTTGAGTCCATACTATGGTAGGTTTGATCCCTTGACGTGAATGACTTGTTCCTTGTACTCCACTAGATATTCATGATACCAAAACATGGAATTAAGGATATGATGAAAAATGTAGGAGAATTTTGCTATTTTAAAAGATATACAATAGAAGAGAAAAAAAGTGAAATGGGGTAAAATAGAGCGAGACGCAACTGACATGCGAACAATGAAACAAGAGCTGATATTGAACAGAGGGAGCTATTACACCGCAGGCCTTGAGCTTCAAAGCCACTTAATTATTTTAGTACTCCTCAATCAGTAATCTAGTTTGATAGCCCAGTACACTGAAGTACACCAAATAAGTTACATTTAAGTGTAAATAGTGTATGCTATAATTATTTATGTTGAGTTGGGACCAACTCAATTTGTACGGTAGCTTTTTCAACACACTAATAAAATAATAATTCAAATAAGTAGAAACTGGATTATCTTGCAATGGTATATTTGTTTTATAAGCGTTTTTTAAATACTATGTCGTTAAAAAAGTGCTTGTGCATTTAGTTTCTTTAAAGTAAAGTCCATTGTTTTCTACTACATTGTTAACTACTTTCACCCATCTTTCTGCCAGTGATTGGATTTGATGCCGGTACCACTCCTTTGGTTTTGAGGCAAAGAACTCTTCACATACAATTTTTACGTCCTCGTAATTAATAAAGATCCGATCCTTTGAAAAATCAGCCATTGATCTAAACAAACCATAATGGTGGTACAATATCTGGGCTAAACGCAGGATGAGGCAAAACGTTTACTCCTTGCAGTTCCGATAATTTTCACTTGGTAAAACGAGAACGATGTGCGGGGCACTGTCGTGTTGCAAAATGGCATGCTTCCTGTTGACCATAGTGGAATACTTTGCACTCAAAACTGCAAAACCGTCTAGCTTTTCACAGTAAAGGTTTGAGTCCCTACAACGGCCGATAAATCACGAGTAGTTGCATGTGGGTGCTGGTTCACACATTCAAGAGGAACGTCATCATCAACGACCTGATCTGGATTGTGCGGCAGTATTTCGAAGGGTAATTGACTCTCCTTCTATGGCACAAATTTCTCCGGCGGCTGCCTTTGCCCTTAAACCTTTTTTCCAGTAATGTTTCAAAAGACCGCGAATCACGATTTTTCTTTTGACATTGTAAGTGTGCTTTAGAAGTGTAAATGACCCCATAAAGCTAAGTCATAAGGAATTAAAGGATTAATCAAATTAAACATTTAAGTAGGGGCAAAAACATTCATATAATTAATTATGAGAGTTGGAATTAAGGGTTGTGTTCATGCACAAGGATTATTGTAACAATCTAGTATTTCTGAACATATTTTTCTAAATTTGGGATTATTATTGTTATTACTGCTGAAAATGAGAGTTAATCATTCCAAATAAACAAATTGAAGGTAGTCGAATGAAGCCATTTGGAAGCATTCGGCATGTAAGCTCTGTCAGACATAAAGATCATTTAATTGTTCATTGATACAACGGGCTTACTCAAAATCGTTAGAGTCATTTACGAGAAAAAGGTATTATAAAAAAAAAAATGTAAAACCAATGATATAAAGTTGCATATTCGGTAGTTCGATTTTATAGAAAAAGTTGTTGTAACATCCCAGGCATAGACCTACCTTAATTACGTGATTTCAGTTTCGTACTTTTCGTTTTTAAGCAAGACTTTCCACATAAACGGAAACACACACATCATTTTGTGAGGTATGTGTATTTGAATTCTGGAAACTTAAAAGCGTGTATTTGCGTATAAAACTCGTATTCACAATTTTTCACGATCGCAATTCTTTTTCGTTACTGTATATTTTATATATAGGAAAGTGAAAGTAAAAAGAAAATTATTTTAAAAGGAAAAACCCGGCTTGGAGGATTTCACCGTTTGTAAGAAGCTATCAAATATCCCGTAATGGATTTGGATCTCATCATAAAAACATAACAACTCCGGTAAACATTTAAACAACCTCTCTTCCCGCCGAAAAGGGAAATCCGGACCAACACAGAGTCAATTTCACGGTAGTCAAGTCATATCGAGGGGCAAATTCGTTATTTACCGTGGAAGGGCAGGCGGGGGGTGGGGTGTTGGGATCTGAATAAGGGAGTCAAGATCAATAAGATATCAGCCCTTTAATATTAATCTGGGAGAAGATTCAAAAAGGATTTGTTCGGCAGATCAAGAGGATGGGGAGGAGATGAAGAAATTCGATGAAGGCCCCCAAAGCAAACGCTGGATATTGGGTCTCTGGAGAAGGATGCTTCCAGTAAATCTCTGCCGTGGTCATATCCTGAAAGTGAAGGACAGGATGTGTGTCCTGCCTGAGCGGTCTAGTAATGAAGTAATCATATCGTAATCTAATGCTAAGGTCATTAGACAATTTATGGGTTCTAGAATAAATAAGTAATGGATTAGTACGTAACATAACACTTTGTGAGCCTGTATAGTGTGCAATAAGAATTAAAATACATAATATTTAGTAAAAATAAAATTGCACTATATGAAAGAGTACCTCTTTTCTAATTCAGTGTAACTTATCCTATAAGATACCTCTCTAAAGCGGACACTTGTTTTTTTTGACCTGCTTTAAGACTCTTCAACTCAGCATGTGAAAAATAACTTGACTAATATTTTATATAGATAATAATTATAAAAATATCAATAACCTACCGTAAGAGTACATTTTTAGCTCCCACTTCCGTTTCCTTATGTCCTAACATTAAATAGACATAATATTATTTATTATTTCAAATTTATATTATTTTGTTTTGTTCAACTTCTATGTTTTTATGGATTTGTTTAAAAAAATTTGTTTACAATTTTTTTTTAATATCCTCCATTTAATATATAACCCTCTCATTTCTCATTAATTCCCATAGGCAATTTAGAATTCTGACAAACGGGAAAATTAAAAAAAAAATCTATCTTTCCTGCAGGATATTAAAGCGCTACTTGGGAACATGTTCTTTGAATTAGTTTCTCAAATTACATCTTCTCTTATTTTTAGCTGAATTTTAAGTAAAAAAATATTATTAAAAATCTGTATTAATTGGTTGGCAAGCGATGGACAATTTAAATCAACTTTGTGTTGCAATAAAAATATATGCTTTATGAAAATTAAACGTGCATTAATGATAAACAGTTTAGCTTCTCATAAATCGTAGTAATTGCCAAGAAAATTTACTAAATCAATTCAAAAAAAAAAAAAAAAAAAAAGGAATTTATTTCTTTTTACCATCAAGGTAACATATGTCAAGAACAACGAACGTCAAGTTTTAGAAGTTTTCATTACAAAATGAGTCTTAAATACAATTTTTTTTATAAAAATGGAATAGATAGAAACAGTTATTGACAACAACAAACTCTGAAGACATGAAGAGAAAATCTAGCATCTAACATATAAAAATAAAGTTAACGTACGTCAAACTATATTTTAATATAATTATTGATAGAAGTTTATGATGACCTTCAAGTAAAGTACCACTTCCGGTAATCATGTAGTGACCAAAAGGGAAGATTCACGACTAGATGTTACAATAATCCGAAATACAAAACTTTAACTTTCTATGGCTAACCGTTTTGAGTTATACGAGAAACGAACTAAACGTACGTACAGACGTCACGACGAAATTGGTCAAAATGGACATTTCCGTTGAAATTTGAAAACCGAAAATTTTCTCGATTACAATACTTCCTTTACTTCGTACAAGGAAGTAAAAAGCACCGAGTAAATAATATAAAAATGTAAACGATTCTAATATAAGTTATAAGTTCTAAACTTGAGATCTGGATAGTAAATTACATCGATTTTTTAAAGAATTATTTAAAGTTCAAAATTTATCAAACAATAGGAACAGGGATTCTAGACCCAACATCAAATAACGTCAATGAGCCCCTCATGTAATCAGAATAAACATTAAAATCGAAGTAAGGTTTTCATTTCTACAGCGTTTCAAAGTAATCGGACAATAACTTTCCATTTTATTTGAGAAAGGTCCATCGTCATTGAAATTTGTTTACTAAAATTTTTCTTTTCTGCACAGGAGTACATACCACTTCAATTTAAAACGATTAATTATTTTATTAAAATGAAGGGGTCATCGATTCGACGATTTCTTCGAAAATAATTGTTTTGATCTTTAAATTTTAGCATACAAAGAATTTTTAAATTTTGATTGAAAATTTATTGGCTTTTGTTATAAATGAAGGTTGTACTAATCAGCACGCTTGTCAGTAAAATATATTATAGTGATTTAGGGAGTAAAAGACTTGTATACAATTCTATTTTGTTTTAGGTAAGTTTGTGTATTGTGTATTATTTGGAAATAATAACTTAATTGATTGTATTAAAAAAGTTACTGAATAAACTATTTTGTTTTAGCAAACGTTTACGGTCGTATTCTTTCTAAATCACAGAATTACATATATATATATATATATATATATAGGCCCGACGACAGAAGAGACAGTGAACAGCCGGCGCTGCAGCCCCTGAGACCGGCGAGGTTGAATTGTTTACCTTCTAAATTTACTAAATGTAATAGCATTACATAAATCATATAATAATTATTTAATATCTTTGTATAATCTTTTTGTTTCATACATTATAAAGGGCGAGGTTGGGTTTCATAGGTGAATTTAATATTTGACATAGGCCCCAGAAAAACTTTGTCCCGCGGGCCCTTGGTTTCTCTCGATGGCCCTGTCTATATTTGACAGAATACTCTGGCAGCGAGACAATTATTGTCACATATCCAATTCCCTCGCTGAGATATATTATTAAGAAGCATTTGACAGTTTTGTACAGTTAGGCAGCTTCTAGTGGAATCGTCGTTAATAATTCCGCTCCTATAATTTTCCTTTCCAACTTCCACCAAATATTTTTATTATTCAACAAAATAAATGTCAAAGTAGAAGGCTTCTACTGAAACTTATATCTGTTCAAAAACTGCCCAGACGCTATAAATATGATAAAATAATTCTTAACACTTCATGAATTTAATTTTATTACGATACAGATGGATTATATTACTTAGTGTAAAAAGGCAAAACTGAACGACTGATAAATTAATAAAAGTGTTAATGCATATTATCGATCACGCGCTTCGATTTTATAGTAATAAAAAAATAAGATATTTTTTTCAATACAAAGATAATAAGTACAATTCAATATAATCGCTAGTGATCGGTCAAGATAAATATAAAGTACAATGATTCATAATTGTATATTGTATCAAAGTTTTAGCTCATGTTATAAGTCAGCATCAGGAATAGAATGCCATGAAAAAGCTAATTCTTGTCTCCATTTATAATTTTCAGAGACCGATTTAGGGAGAGGGGAGGAGAGACGACCGCCCAGGGTCCGCGCCATTGTAAAATTAAATAAATGACCAATGCATTGCAGACGAAATTATAGTTTTTAGGGGGCCCTCTAACTTCTCCTTCATCTTAGAGGGGTTTCCATACGTCCCGACCTCTCCACAACACTCTATCCAGGCCTCTGCAATATCTTATCGCTCAGGACTCCGCAAAGTCTAGATCAGTTACCTCATAACTTGGTCATACTAATTACATAGAATTGACTGAGATTCCACAATGTTTCAAGTAGGAAATTGGAAAGCTAAACTCCAAGCCATAACATTAACTGCAAGCTAATATTTATATTTTTTTTTTTTTCAAATAATTTAAAATATTATTAGGAATACGACTCAGTCTATTTAATCTGATATAATAAGACATGGTATAAATAAACCAGCCCGAAAGGCATTTCGAAATGAAATACAGAAAGAAAATGAGAAAAAGTTTTCCCGAGAAACCGTTGGTTTGGTGATTGAAAGAAGGAATGATGGACAGAAGAATGCTGGGTGGATATTGCCAAGACCGGAAGGGTAGCGACAACTTCTATTTGGAGGCGAAATAATATGTCGTCTTAGTTATATTATGACTAAAATTGTTATAAAAGAGTCTTAAAAAAAAAAAAAAAAAAAAAAAAAAGGATTATGAATTATTTCATTAGTAATAATATGTTTAACAATATGTCGTATTATTTTTGATAGCTTATAGATTTTTTTTTAGATTTAGAACGTTTATATTAATTAAAATTTACAAGTTGCCATATTTGCATGTCATGGTAAGTTACCTTTTGCATGTTACAATAAGGGGATTTGATTTTAACAATTATAAATCTATATACATTTTTAAACAGAAGGAAAAGTTAAAAAAACAAAACCCTAGATAATAAAAAGAAAAAATAAATAAAATGTTTAAATATATACACAAACATACATACATATACACACATCCATACATATACACGCACACATACACGTGTACACACTGACACTACATACTGATCTGTATTTCGTAGTCTTATGGCCAGGTATTATTTCTGTTTTATTTGTTCAATCATGTTATTCTTAAGGGACCTAGTCCCACAATAAAGTTCTTTTATCTATTTATCTATATGTTACATACAAAAACGAGTGAAGTAAGTTGACGAAATTATAAATAATGAACAGATACATACTTACCAATTTTCATTAAAATAATTTATATACACTATATAAGTATTTATTTAATTCATTTTTACAAATCAAGAATATTACTCACATTTTGTCTATTAGTGCATACTTTCTAATTTTGCGGGTGTATATTTTTAATGCTGTCTTTTCCTAGTCACCTATTTTCTGTATGATCGAGTTGTCGGATATAGGCGTTAAAAAGAAGAAATTTTGTGTCGTAGGTATACTGTATAATAATAATAATAATAATAATAATAAGGAGGTGTAAATCAGACATCACTGAAATTCTAGTATACCTGGGCCCTATTTCATAATAAAGCACAAAAGTATAAGTTGGAAAAGTTCGTGTTCAGAGGTTAGTTACTTATCGTTATTAGATAATAATAATTATATTCATTTCTTTTTTAACTTACTAATATAATTAATATAACATATGATATTATATATATATATATATATATATATATATATATATATATATATATATATATATATATATATATATATAAAATAACTTTTAATTTTCATCGTATTTCAACATTATAAGAATGTTTTAACAATATATGTCAACTATGTAACATCTTGTAATTTACTTTATGGGAACACCCTGTTTTATAATTACCCTGTTATATTAAGTACAAGTACAAGTGAGCCAATGACATACCACGCCTATGTCACAATGTGAAATGTTGAAATAAAATAACATTTAAAATAGTTTTAATTAAAAAAAGTAAATAAAAAAATAATAAAATCAAATTATTATCTACGATAAGTAGCTTGTAACCTCTAGAAACGAATATTTTCACTTGTACTTTGAACGTTGTACTTTATTATGAAACAGAAACCGGATAGCTTATATTGATAATTTATTCCTCCTTTCATTGTTTTTTTTTCATGTTTTTTTTTTTTTTAATAACTGCTACTCTCTTTGCTGCAGTGCAGCATCTTACATGGAGTAACAAATTTCACTTAAACTGTGATATAGTTTACGTAGATTAATCAGTGTTTAGTATACATGTATTGTCTCTGATAATTAGAGATAATTAATTATTTTATATGAGGGGCTTACTTTCAAAGGAGCACATTTTCAAGTTTTTAATTTCATTTTGAAAAACTTTATCGAACCCTCCAATAATTTCCTATCAAAACTGAACATACAAATCCCTTTCTCACGCAAGGCATAAATTAGGATAATAATAATTAATAACTAGTACGCTTCTTAATTTTTTCATAACAGTAAAAAAATTTCCAAAATGGATATGTGCCTTTTTGAAAGTAAGCTTCTCATATGTACTAAAAACTCATAAAAATTTTTCTAATCTATTTCAGAATTGGCTAAAAAGAAAATATTTCTCCAAATTTGTCCACTCAATCATTTCCCTCGACTGTTCAGTTAAAACGAATTGGAAAAGTTCTTCGGTAAATAAGCCTTTTCCAGTTTCCCATCCATCTGTCATCCCAGTTTTTTTTTTCCAGTTTTTATTACCAGCCCATTCCTTTTCTTTTTTCCTGACATTGTTTGTCCATTAGGTTCAGCAGTAAGTGAGCTATCTCTGGCTGAAAACGATACCACAAAACTGAGAGAAAAAAAAAAATTAGAGACCAATATACCAGAGTTGTATTCGGCAGAGGATGAAAAGAAGCCAAATGAGAGATCTCCTTGGTATGGATAATGTGCTACTGCTTATCATCTCCATCATGTCTCTTTTGTGATTCCAGCATCATTACCATTCCCTCATCCAGGTTTCCTACTACTTATCATATTAACTTTTAAAATATTTTTATTTATTTACTATGATTCCATACATTCATTTGCTATCTGCAAATTATTTTTGCAATAAGCAAATCAGAGCTCATTCCATTTATAACGGTCATCTTAAAAAGTCTCTAGGCAACTGCCTCAAAAGTCGACAAGGTGGGTTGTATTGGTTAGTTGAAGCTATAAGCGATTGTGCTAAGGGATTCATGTTGCAAATAAGTTATAAATATTTTTAAAAAATTAATTTTTTTTTAAATGATACTTATAATTTAAACATTTACAAGCTTTTCTGACATTAAAATATCCGTGGGAATTTAAGTTAAATTCATTCGATACTAAATAAAAATATTTGAATTCATGTATGATTTCATAAATTACCATTAGCTTAAAACATTTTTGAGAATATGGATCAGCTGGCCATCTGATCAATCTTAATTTACATCCGTCTTCTTAATTTTGTCGTGATATTATTTTTGCAATACGACTAGAACGTATTTTTTTGGAATTCCAAAATTCTTAGCGATTTCTAAAATCTTTTCTAAGCCATTTTTGAGTCCTAAAACGACATTCACTTTGTCCTTGTGACTTTTGAGGACTTTTTTTAAAAAAAATTTATCTGACACTGTTTATTTTAATTTATAAAGCTGAGAATTATCTTGGAAGGTAAATAAAACAATATTGTATTCAAAGAAAACTGGGATCGTACAGATATGGCATGTTTTTGTTGAAATGAAAGTGAATATTATGAACTGTTATTTCTAGAAAAGGAAAGTGTGGAAAGTTTTAACGATATGTTTACTTTTGAATTCAGCAGAAAGGCTTTTGTGTTGTGTAAGTAATCATCCTTCTGATTCATTCTCATCCTCTCAGGTCTTCCTAGATCTTCCCTTTGATTTATCTTCCTTTTCTACCTTATGCCACGCGTTCCTCTGATATTCTCCAGACATACCGAAACTGCCTTAGCCGATGCTCCTCAATAATCTTCTCCTCTGATCTCACAGCCAGATTTTTCATTATGTCCAGTCTTGTTTTGCCACCAACTCTTCAAAAATAGCATATCTTCGTGGTCTGTGAGTTAGCTTTTATGCTTGGTAGTGAGGGCATCCGATTTGCTTGCATAATAAAGTTTTTACTCACAACCATAGTTATTCTGTAAAATATTTTTTATTAGAATATTTTTATATAAAAATTGATCAAATTTTATTAAGAAAAATGACCTTATTAATCTCACAAAATTTTTATTTATCGTTTATTTAACGTTTCAGCCTTATTTATCCATTTATTGGCCATTTTAAAACTATTCTGCCAACCATATTCTGTATTAAAATATAATTATCCTACTACTAACCGTAGTATTTGTTATTAATATTCAAAATTCTGATTTTTCACAACTTCTATTATTTTTTTCTAGGTAACATTGCATATATAAAAATTAAAAAAACAAAAAAAATCATTTTATAAACGATATACAAATTCTGAAAATTCAAAAAAACAAAATAAATTAATTCCAAATTCAATTTTTAAATTCTAAATTATATTTTGGGCAACGCTTATCATAATCAATGTATATTCTTTGATAAACATGATTTTAAGAAATGCATTCTTCCCTTACATTGATTGTATTTTTTTAAATTCCGTAATAAAAGTTACAAGTTTCATGTTTTGTTTGTGCATAATATTTTCTAATGAGGATCTTAGATCTTTTAATATTAAAACTTTCTGAGGGTCATTTGCTCCACCCTCTTTATATTTATAATCATCAACAATATTACTAAGGATTCTAAATTATTAAAAAAAATTAATCAAATTAGATTTAGAAAAATGACCTTATTAATATTTTTGGAAATATTAATACAGCTTTTAAAAAAAGTAAATAGATCAAAAATGATCCATCATTTAGAAAAGTTTTCGTTATTCGAATATACGAATATATATTATTTAATTGAAATCTACAAAAAAAGAATTTTAAATAGGAAAATTTAATTTGTATTGACTGAATTCGATATTTCCAAGGGTAAATTCTAGAATAATGTAGGAGGATATTAAAGGATTGTCCCCCTGAGACAATATTGACGAAGCCAGTGAGGGATGGGATGGGAATCTAACCCACACCAACACTGATCCATCATCCCCTGTCCTTTTAATCCATCAGCTTCCTGTCCTTACACCACTTTGCAATACTTCTTTAAGCTTAGCAGTCATATTTCATGAAAGATCCGAGGACAATTAAGGTCCTTATAGTCTCTGAACACACATATTATCGGTTCTGAATAATTAATCATATTAAATAATAATAATATATTACATATTGATGATGCTTATTTATAGTGAAGAAGGAAAACTTTATGGAATACTTTGCAGTCTCAAAAATTCCGATAGGCAAGACATAAGACAATCTGGAAAGATCATTAATTCTGAAGGAGAGATTAAGCTGAAGAAGGAAGAGATATTTTATTTGAGAATAGAAAAATAAACTGTTGACATAATGAGGACTGGAAAGTTTATTTGATTTCACATTTTTCTTTACCTTTCACATTTTTAATTTAAGAATACATCTCGCATATGTGCTTGTAAACTTATAGATAGTAATATCAGAAGATTTTTGAGTTTCGTTTAGATATGGAAGGCACCCGGTTACTACACCAAGATTCAAGATTCGTTGACTCCAACTTCACTAACCACCAATCAATGTGTTTAAGTTGATATGCAAGTACATTCTGGATCTAGAGTTTTAAGATATTAGTTTGAATTTATTTCCACTGTCGATTTTGGTTTTAATTAAATAATTTTTTCACTGTATTTAGTTAGTGAGATTTTCTACATGGGCCATTCTTCGAAAATAGGGAAATCACAGTCCCATGAAGAAACCGAATTTTTTTTTATGAAATCTGGCAGAAATTTTTTCATTGGTTTTGATTGTTTTGGTTTTGAAGTATGGTCTTGGATTGTTTTATCAGGGGACAGCTTTCATGTTAATAATAATTTAACATGTGTTCTAACCATTAAAATCCTCACTCACTCACATGCTCCATTGCTTGAATTTTCTACATTGGCTTTGCTCAGCTGCCAGAAAACCTAATAATCTGTCGCTATAAAAATAATTTAGGTGCGCAAAAAAGCTCAGTATTTTCAAAAAAGAAAAAAAAAATCGTCATAGAATAATTATGTCGACAATCAGTTAAATTGTCCTATGGTCATGTAAATCCGTATTTTTTTTATTTGGCGCCTAATAAACTCACAAACTTCCACAGCTGAGGAACAGTTGGCAAACCTTACCAG
Source organism: Rhaphigaster nebulosa (assembly GCA_948150685.1). Classification (NCBI taxonomy): domain Eukaryota; kingdom Metazoa; phylum Arthropoda; class Insecta; order Hemiptera; family Pentatomidae; genus Rhaphigaster; species Rhaphigaster nebulosa. The sequence goes on from OX411311.1 coordinate 118,420,971, forward strand.
TTACTACCGAGCCAAATTGAAACCGATGATGAGAAAAATCTTGATTAACATGCTATGGCTATGAGATGTTAATTTAAAAAACATGCTTTTTGTTTCGTGATTCTCACTCCCTCACCTGCTCATAGAATGGAGAAAGTAATTAGCTTAGATTGTTTGGTAGTTTAGCATATTTACTTATAGGATTTAGTGTAATGAAAATAAGAAGGCTCTAAAGTTTAGGCCTAATCAGTTAACAATAAATGTGTATAAAAACCCCACACTCCACCCTCTCACTCATAACAAAATTTAACTAAAAGTTACTAATAAAAATGCTAACCAATCAGTTTTTGTCAAAGTAAATGAAACACTGCGAATTGTATATTTTCCTTTACTTGTTAAATATTATTGTTTACTTGTTAAGTTTTATCTGATGTTCCCGTCTACTATTTTGAAAATTTGTCTTAAACAGTGATTTATTTGAATAAAATTTAATTAAAAATTATTGAAGCTAAAGATATTTCAAAACTACCATTTTAATATAATTATTATTTCCTTGTAATATTTCCTCAACATCACTCCCCCACTGTACTTTGCTCACTCCCTCACACACACCTTGACACCCCTACTTTTGAAAATTGGAATATTTTGATTTTTCTTCCGTTCTATAAAAAATTATGATGGGATATTTTTACAACAGTATCTGAGATTCAATAAAAACTTAAAAAACGAAATTATAGTGCTATCTGAAGTAATAAAAAAGTTACGAGCAAATCTCCTAGTTTTCGAAAAATTACTCATATCTTGTCTGCATTTATGTGATTTTATATTTTTCTGTCCTGACGATGCTTGAATTGACAAAAAGTTGACTGGTTAGTTATTTACTGCTTCTTGAGAAATAAAAAGCTTTATTTTGGACATATTATTAATAGTTTTAGTTCGTTTTTTAAACTTTTCGTTCGAATTAATTAATATGCAATAATCTTCATTTATTTTTTTTCTTAATCTTGCAGATTACAGATTAGGTAAAGGGTGGCTTTCAATTTGGCATCGACTATATATATCTAATAGTGCAGGTGTGTTTTGAACGGTGGCCCGTAAAATTCTGGAATTTTGCACTATATGTTTATAGACAGTACATAATCATTCCTATTGTATGTTAGTTGTTTTCAGTATCACCTGAACAATAACATTCACGGTACCCAAGTAACAATTACCTTATGTTAATCGTTTCCAACGATCCTTCCAACATCTAGATAGCCCTTACAAGGTTGCTCCAGGAAAGGTAGTCCTTTTCCCTGAAGAGGAGGACTAATAAGGACAACACTATTAATTTATTCCAGCCACTTTTCTCAGCGAAGAAGATCACGACCCTATTTGAAATGCTAATGGGCCATTGTGCGAGAGAGTTCCGGAGCTGACGGGAGGCCGCCGACGGATCGTCCCCGGACAAATGATGAAGGCCGGGCGATTTCCTCCCGCAACAGCTAATTGCTCTTTGTCCGTCCGATCTCTCAGCCTTGTCAGCGCTCGCTCGACGACTGTCTCCGAAGGTAACATCCTTAAGGATATCTTTCAAAGGTTCTGTCACGAACAGAAGGATATCCACGATCCAATAGGGTCCAGGCTGTCTTGTTCCCCCGCGCATTTCACTCTACATTGAAGTTACTAGTGGAGATTCTACTTCGAGCAATAAATTACTATAATTATTAATGGCTAATTTTATGGTTATTGTATACACTCATGATTTGATTAAATGAGTATATACAGAGTAAATATCAGAGGAAATATTGGCTTAAGAAAAATAAAGTAGAGTTATCGGAAGAATTTTGTTTCGCATGACAGTCTTTCATATAATGATTATAACTTAGAAAGTTAGGTATCAGATAAAAAAATGTTATATTTAGGGTACTCAAAATCTCTCATTTAACATTCTAAAGCCTGCTATTTGTATAGCAAACTAAATATCACAATAGAAAAAATTTTGTTATCCATTCTTAAGTAATCTTTATAACACTTCCTATTCATTTCATTTAACATTTTCAAATCACTGCAATTGGTTCGGTTGATAAACATTTTTTTCGCCCAAAGTTTCTTCTTTATTTTTTTCCAATAACGCCCTAGCAAGACATTACTGAGATTTTTCTGTTTTAAAACAATGATAAGCGAAGAGTACAGGTTAGAACAGCTGATCAGATCCCTTGTAGGACCTCGAGTGGACGGATGAATCCGACTGAAGTCCTACAACGTAGTCCTTACTAAGTTAGACCATGAATGGGGTAGTTTTAGAGTTACTGGGAGTAGAATGTAAACAGTTTTGTTTACATTTTCAAATAAAATTTACAGGATCAACTAAATAATAATCATTTGTAATAGAATTAATCCGGACTTCAGTTCTGCACTTATAGAGAAGATGGTCTATATTGGACGGTACTGGAAGGAGAGAATTAATGTACACCGAGACAGGAGCAGCTACACTGAACACTAACCTACTTTAGACAGTGCGCTAATGAACCACTAGAGTCGAGTGGAGATATCTCTGCAGTCGTTATCCCGATCAGTCGGGCCGTGTCATCTGAATGGGTGGGGTCCCTGCAATGGGTCGGGCCCCTGCAATGGGTGCACTTCTGGGATGCACGAAAATAGGTGTCACCTCGGGCACTTGATGGCCCTCCAGCAATTAATGCTTCATACTCTTGTCTCTTAATGAGTTGTCGTATACAACCTCCATCTCCTTGTAATTAGAGTGCCTATAGAGGATAAATTAAGTACCATTCTCTCTAAAATGGATAAGTTAAACTCAAAGAAAAGAAATGATCTTTTTTTAAAAAAGGAACTTAATAAAATCAAATCTAAATGTGATTAAAAATCACGATTAAGGATGATTTAATATAGAAGAACAAAAACACAAAAAGACACATAAAATTGTCAAAATATAAGTGGAATCTTCCATACACGGAGTTTAGTGTTTGTTTTTAATTGAAACTTCTTAGCTGTTATCACGTAACGTCTCTTTTCATTCGGTGTGTGTGCGGATATCTTGGAGTGAGGTACCGTTTCTAGTTGATATGTCTTTTTAGACTGTAAGTGTGAGCTGTGCTGCATTTCGTCTTAAAATATGCTTTGTTTTTTCCTCTCCTTCTGTTCCCTGCTGATGCCTGAATTGGCTAAATATCGACAAGATAGTTTTGTTTTCCGTTATTATGGAGACTCCAGACATCGTGTGCGGAACATTTAATTTATATTCTAACAATTAATGATGATGTTATTTTTTAAATATTATGTATTCAACTTCGTAACAATTTTTAACTGTACAACTATATATCATCGGACTAACTAAATTTCTAATTCTTTAGAATCAAAGCATTATTTTCCTGGCGTTTTCCTTGATATTAGTCATGCGTATTGATTTTTATAAGGCATGAAGGATTGCTTTGTAAACTCAATATTTTCCTTCCTCCGGCGTACTGTTCAATATTAACTGCATACTTAAAGAACAGACATTTTTCATTGAAAGTAAGAACTGAACTCTCTGACAGTAAATACCTTAAGCCTCGTTTACATGTTTACAGTATACTATCACTACAGTTGCCAGCATTTACTGTACTGTCACACTATCATGTTTGACGTAATAGCTAACAGTAGGTTTCGCGCCTGTTACAGTTATAGTTACGTTAACTGTATGTATAGGCCTACACAGTGAACTATCACACCTTATCAACTGTAATTTGTATGTGCGGGAAAACATTATTCTTATTCATTTTTGTGTTTTGACCATGGCTGAACTTGACATTTATTCTATCTAACAAGTTGGACGTTATTCAATTCTTCGAGAAGTATGAAAAGTTTCTTTGTTAATGGAGAGAATGCCATCCAAATTTCAAAAACCGCTTGAAGCAGCGGCAAAGAGATCACAATCCTTCAATGATTCAATCTTGGTACAACGAAAGAATGCAAGCATAAAATCCGAAGTATCCGAGGAATAATTCCACCTACTATATTAACCAATACGACATCCGAAATTTTTCAAACTGACTAAACAAAGAAACCGCATTGATACATTGACTCACTTTCGTGACAGTAGTACCACGACATAAAACTGTCATTTTTTAAACGAGGCTTTAGGGCATATGTTACAAATTATCTCATATTAACAAACTAACTGGACATACGGGTCCCACTGTATCTAGTTTTAGCAGGAACGTTCAGCATCCAAAGAATTCAGTCCTTTCAATCGCAAGTACAGTGAAAATAGTGGATGCACCATTCTACGTCTCAAATGTTGTAATATATAAGGGCATAGAGATCCCAATAATTTCATACATTGCAAAGCTCAAGTTCAAATTTAATTTGATGTCAAAGTTTATTTTGTTGTTTAGAAATTATGACTTTTATATATATTTCCTCGTGGGTTAGAAAAAGCATTACTTAATGAAGTAATGACCAGAGGTCATAACCTCTATGTCTCAGATTTACATGATTTTATTTTAATATTAGTTAAACCAACTATAATTTTTTTTTTCGTGTTGCTTACTTTTCGTTTTTCTACTGTCACGAAAGTGTGGCAATGTATCAATAAGGTGGCCTTGTTTAGTCAGTTGGAAAAATTTTAAACAAAATTATACAAGTAAAAAACATAAAAAGTTATATCGGTGGTCTATAACTTTTGTTATAGCTAATAACAAAGGAGTATAGGACCTATCGAAAGAATCCTATTCTCGCCAAAGCCAGTATTATTTTTAGAGCGTTACAATATATGTATAAATTTTATCCTCCTTGTCCCTTCTTACGCGACCCACCCTTCCTCACGCGATTCGTAATAGGTTTTCGGGGCCAACTAGCTTAATTTTAATTTGTTAATTATGGATTAACAACTTTTGATCATACAATTTTAAAACAAACATCCTGTATTCTAAAGGATGCCCTATTTAAATGATGTATACTTACGTCAGAAAAGATATATATTCATCTTTAAGCTATCAATATTAAAAACCGCAGACATACTAATGTAGGTTCCACACAACATTCCACACACCCATCAATAACAGGATTATATAAAATCCAGAGAGCTGAGAGTGTGAAGGAGGGGAGAGAATGAAAAACCGGCAGTTGCAGTGAGGTAATTAATATCCACCTCAGGGAAAGGGGGGGGGGCGGAAAAACAAATACCTTACAGTTCCTACACCGGAAGTGCCATTTAAATGGCACGCTCTTCTCTCATTCATCACTCTTGGTCATTTGTACTTCCTGTCTGCAATAGCGTTGCCATCCTTCAGAGGCAATACAAACCCGACAGATCGGTTGATCGTCTTCGATCTTGGGCGTGTCACCGAGTTACGGAACATGATTGTGGTAAATAAAGTATCCTTATCAGATCTTAGGATAAAGTTTTAATTTTGATCTCATTTGTTAAATCTGAAATTAATAAATCTTATTCATTAATTAATAAATATTATTTATCTAATCTTAAATTAATATTTTTTTTTATTATTATTTATTTTTTCCATAGCCCCTTATTACGCTTCTGAACTCTTGATTGTCTGGAGATTCCCCTATTTCTGCAGATATGCATTTTAAGAAGGCCTATTATACATCATCAAATTTTATTAATGTTTTATAATTTCTAATTATTACTTAAGTAAAGAGGCTCACCTTTCATTTTGTGTCGAACTTGCCGTCAAAAATAAATTTTAGTTATATAATTATTCCTACTTTCATAAGTTTACATAACTAAATTAATTTTTTTTTGTGAACAAACACACCTTTAATATGCCTTTATAATTATTCTAACATTAACATTTTTTTATCCACAAACGAACAAACGTTTCAAAATTTTCTTTCATCCTCTGAATTTTTTTCCTTAATTATGCTATTTTTTTTTATATAAAATAGTTAGCAGTACTTCTCTAAGGTTTGTTTTTTCCATAAATATATTATTTCGTCTGTTGTGTCCACTATTAAAATTTATAGTGTCTGAGCAGACATTCTAATCTCTAGGGAAATAATGATTTAAAATAAATTTTAATAGTGGGTACAGACGAAATAATGTATTTATGAAAAAAAACATACCTTAGAGAAGTATTGCTGACTATTTTATATTACAAACAAATAGCATAATTAAGAAAAAAAGAAAGGAAAACCCAGAGGATGAAAGAAAATTTCGAAACGTTGGTTTTTTGTGGGTAAAAAAATGTTAATGTTAGAAAAATAATAAAGATATAAATATAAATTTTAAGTTTCGAATGATTGTTGCCAAAGCTGGAATTCTCAAGAAGATATGCACTCACTGGATATGGGATTTGTTATATAGATTCGTAAAATTGTTTATTCCTCTTGGTTAGGAATTCCGCAACTCTTGTTATTTTTAATTCCTCTTAGAGCTTTTCCACGTGCAATGAAATACACGTGTTTACTATTCCTTAAATATTCTATTTTGAAATGATTGTAAAAGCTTTTCTGTCGACTTAGCAACGTGTAAAAATAATGGTACGCCATACAATAGGGTGGGACGTAATATTTGTTTGTATGTTTAAGCTTTTAAGCTAGAAGACAGGCTTGAGGCAGATAATAAATTATTAAGCCGCTATCCATGTTTTAATTTTAATTAGGTTAGTAACTCACACGTGGTAGGATTTAACAAATTTATTAATTTTCTTATTTATTAAATCTGTACGGATCTGATGGGAAAACTGACGGTCTTAATTATTATAACAACAATAAAATCTGTTAGAAAATTATTTTTTGTTTTCAAAGTTTATCGATACTTTGATATTATATTATTCCTTGCAAAGTTTTGCTTCCAATTTATAATGGTTCAAGTCCATTTTGCTCAATTTGAATAATATTTTATTCCTTGCGAAATTCTGCTTCCAATACATAATGTTCCAACTCCATCTGTCGGTTTATCAATACCCGAATAGCCAAAAACATCGACACAAAAATAGTTGATGTCGAAACATGTATTTGAAACTTCGCTTTGGAGTTGCCAAACATTTTGAAAAATTGACTTTGGACTATTCTATTATTATGGTCGATACCATATCGATACGTAATCGATATTTCTTCTTGGATTAGCTTTGTATTTTTACTTGGTATGTTTATAATCGTCTGGAAATTTATCACTATTTATCTCATTTTTACCCCAAACCAATATTTGTTTTATAAATAACAGTCATTGTGTTTCATAAAGTTCTAACCTTATTACATAAGTATTATAATTTTAATTTAGGATGGTGCCCCTCGAATGACGTAAAAAGTAACAGAAAAAAAACTATTAGTCAATTTTAAGATCGAAAATTTATTCATTTTTCACAATTCTGCATTTGCATTTTGGAACATTAATATCAAATTTTGGAAATATTATTATTACTATATTATAATATTATTACTCTATTACAAATATTACTCAATAGAAACCAAAAAATTCAAGTCAATGGACAAGTTCGAAATACTCGGTTTTTTTTAAATCGCTTGATCTGAGTGTTATGTCAATTTTTTAAAAATCCAAGATATTACTGAGATCAAAAAATAAAATAACAGATTATAGACTGTTATTAAACTTATATTATAGGTCAAATCCAAAACAAATCCTTGCTTCACTCAAATAACTGAAACTTGTCAGTTATCATTTCGTAAACTCATTAGGGCAGATAAAAATAAGATCACATAAATACAGATCAGTGATAGTACATCTCTAATCAGCAGCCTGATATCGTCTAACGAAATAGACAGTTCAACCCAAGTAAGAGGTCCTGTCGATCTGTCGCGTGATGTACCTCTGTTTGGTTAGGCTTTTTTAGGATGCTAAAGTGTGATGTGCAATCTCTGATGAGTAAAAAATGAAGCTATGAATGAATTGCTTCATAAGTTTCATTTTCGATTTTCCTAGCGCTGTTATTCCGAACAATGGTTGCTTTATTCTAATTTCCTTCTATAATACCTTGTTGTCTTCTTATTGCGATCCTTAAGAACCGGAATTCGTATATATTTTCATTATTAATGTATTGAAAATATCACTAATTGATTTATAATTATTAATCCATAATTACTAAAACTAATTATTAATCATTATTATAGATGATTGATAATTTATAATTATCATTATTTATTTTGGAATATATTATAATAATGCATAACGAATTAATAGTTATTGTTGTAATCACCTTGCAGTTTAAAAACAGAAATTTGGAATTTCTGTAAATTTTAGTTTTAATGACAGCAACAACTTCAGTCTATTTGGTTTTCGCCATAATAAAGAATCCGCTCTAATAATTTGGCGGAATGATGATCAGTTGTTGGATGTTTAGGTGAAACACCCGAATGAGTAAATGGAGTTGTTGCGGGATTAGCTGAAGCAAAAATTTTCAGTATAATATAGACGAAAAAGTTTCGCATTTTGTGTTGCCTGATAACACGCGGTGTAAACCCAACCTTATATGAATTTTTTCTTTGATTGATTGGTAAGTTATTTACTGATATCTGAGAGAATTAAGGCTTAGCGTAGAAATTTCCAATTGCATCCTAAACCCGAATGTTTGATCCAATATAGTATGTTTGAAACGCACCGCGGTTGGAGGCTTCGAAACCAATACTTCAAATTACGATAAAATTGATGTTTATAAACAAGAAAGGGCTAAGTTACCACTCCTGATTCGGCGCAGTGTTTAGCCTCGACGGAAGAGGCCAGGCCGAAGCCATTGTTTGCTGAAGGAGCTAGCCAACTTATCAACAGTGCTATTGTTCCAGCGGACCGGGTTCGGTTACCGCTCACCAACTGAGAGCTCACCCTGTCAGTCTCCTTTTGTTGTCAATTTACATATTATCTAGCTTAATACTTGTAAATGGATCGAAGAAGGAATACAAAAATTAAATATTTAGAAAAGTTTACTTGTTTTGACATTTTTATGAGGGGCAAAAACCGGCTATACAAGAAGATAAAATTTACTATGATTTAAATAAATTATAATTAAATGTATGAGCAACATTGGACTTTTCAACAAATCACATTATTAACCTAAAGTATTAATTTAAAAAAAATAAGTACGTTTGGCGTGTTTCATGATCTACGTAGGAAGCCCTATGAGCTGAATCAACTTTTTTTTCCTATTAAAAATGTATTATGTTAATTTTTTATTTATTTATTTATTCTGTCAGAACCAGATTCCGGTGAAACCAATAACAATTATACTCCAGAAACTCTCAAACATCCAATATACTACAAAAAAATTCAACTATATTAACATTATCAGGCCTATTTGGACTTTACACGTTACAATTTAATTTCCAATTTTCTATGATAAATATATCATAGAAGAAGCTACCAATTGATTTTCTCCCGATGTCAAATTCACGTAATTTATTTAATGTCCTTACAACATTTCATTCAGTTGGTTTACCTTTTATACAGTTTTAAGCTTTTATAAACCATTTAAAAAAATATATTTTTAATTTTTCTCTATTTTTGTTGTGATATTAATTTTAATATTTTATTAAAAATATTCTCACGAAATCTCATGGAAATCAGTCATTTGAGGAAAAGGAGGGATTTAAAAAAGATTTTTCCTTGCCGCGCATAATAAACAATTCTATGTGGAATTTTAAGAAAGAAGGGGTAAAGAAGTAGAGTAGTACGCGACTTAAAAAGGAGAACAATTCCTATGATTTGATATCTCGGTGAGATTCATTGAAAATACCCCTCAAAATAATTGATTTTTTAAATTTTTTCCATGTCTTCCTGAAATTTAAAGGAGTGGGTATTTCTGATTCTGTTTTCTATATCAATTCCGCAATAAAGTTAATTTTTGAATGAGATTAAAAAATATTTTCAGAAGCTTACCCAGCATGTACAAGCTACAAAAAAAAATACCTGTGATGTCTTGTTTAGTTTAGATTTATGTGGTTACGTTCATCTTAACTGAGTAACTAAACAGTTACTGATGGACGGCTAGGTACTGACAGACAAAAACAAATTCCCCCTTAATAAAGAACAAGTTAAAAAAAAAAATACCTGTTTTAGTGTTAAGGCGAGACCGTCCATCAGTCTAATTCAACATTTAAAAGAAAAAAAAATTACTTTCGAAAATATAAAACGTGAATTTCATTAAAAACTTTCAGTTGCCGCCAGACAAAAAAAATAAAAAAATGGAGAAAACCAATCTTAACAGCGACAATAAATCGCAATATACTTTATACATAAATTGTAATTATATATTTTTGTTATTATTTCATTTAAATGAGTAAATATGAAGATACTTCTGTTGTAAAAGAATTAATGCTATAATAAATGTTCACTATATTCTGTCGTGCTCAAGTACTGCATAGTAGGACGGTTCTCTGCCTTGCTGATTAGGTTTTCGCTATCAATTTTAGCAATTGTAATAAAAATAAAAAATTGAAAAAAATCACGAAAAGTTATATCAAACGGATGGGGGGGGGAGGGGGGAGGGAGGGTACCGCTTACTAAAGAGCCAAAATACAATAACATTCAACTACTTACCGCCAGGCGTTTTGGAATGCTCGGTCTGTCATCATTCGTTTTGGAATGCTCGGTCTGTCATCATTCGTTTTGGAATGCTCGGTCTGTCATCATTCGTTTTGGAATGCTCGGTCTGTCATCATTCGTTTTGGAATGCTCGGTCTGTCATCATTCGTTCAATAAAACCCCACGACTGGATTTTCCTCTTAGGAAATGCTTTGATCACAACCGTCTAATCTGTAATTGCCCAGAACTAGCTCCTAGCTTCATAAATAGATTGATGTTCAACCTATACTGTTTTTTTTTTTTTCATTTGTTGTATTTTATATGTAAATTTATGTATTATTTAAATGAAAAAAGTTTGGTAAATTAGTCAATTACTGATGGTAAACATTTAGAGAGAATGAACAGACTTGAGACGAACCTTTAGAGTTTCCTCATCCTTCGTCCCTTTGATACTCCCTTCAAAATTATTAGGTTTTTCTTCTTTGAAAATTTTTAACGAGATATTTGGTGACGGTGGAAAGGGGCTCTGTTAAAAGCGACGATGGCCCCACGAAAAAGGTCTAATTAAAGCGATGAATAGCGAGTCCTAATTGTAGCGTTTGTTCATATTTGATAGATGTTGATGGCGGCCATTAGCGGATATTAAACAAGAAGTGGAGGAATCGTTTATGGCGTTATTAATGGACCTGGAGGAAGAGGAAACGCATTAGGACACGCCAAAGAGGATCAAATCCCCTCCTGATAAAAAAACACCACGACCTTACCCTCCCTACGCCACTCCCCTCCACGACACTAAGAATATACCTGATGAATTTGGGGACAAGAGATTTAGAATTTTAGGTTTAGAACTGGAGTTTTAGAATTGAGGTTACCATGTTTCAGTTTACTATTTAAACAATATCTCATTATAAAATACTTGAGAAAACTTTCAATAAATTTAATAAATTGAAATTGGATTGCAACTTTGGTACTTGCTTGTCATGCGCCCTCCCTAAAAAATATAATTTAATTTATTGCATAATAATAAATAAAAACCATCATAAGAATGGCCAAACGTAGGGAAAATGTGAATTTGGACCTCAAAACCTTTTCAGGTTTTTTTTTCTCATTTACAAATAGTTTATGTTAGCTTAGAGAATCGTATACAAGTTTATACATTTTCAACAATTTTATTCTTACATATCCAGGCAGTAAAAAAATTAAGTATTATTTTCTATGTGTATATTTTGCTATGCAGAATAATTTTTGTTATATTGGCTAAATTTCTTGAGTTATCTCCTTAAACCGATTCCCTTATCGTTTGCTTTGGTGCTGGAACAACTACTTCTGAGAATAAAGATAAGGTTTTTTTAGATATTTCGTGAGCTAAATGAATATATTAGCAAAATTTCAAACATTAGGCCCAAAGGATTCATGGCCATTCTCACCCTGTGCACATGTGATTATTTAATTTTATACAATGGATTCCAGGTAATCCAAACCTCACTAATCCGAACCATCATGAAATCCATACTACCCCTAAAAAAAAAAAGAAAAAAGAAAGATTTGTGAAGATTTAATTAAGCGTATCTGCTGTGGCTTATTTTCCGAGAAAATAAGACTAAAATTCGATATGGACGAATTTAAAAGTTCTCCTAGTTTTCTAGTCAAAGATATTATGTGGAATTTTTTATTTTTTACGAAATTTGGAAAGACAGTTATCATTGGCCCAGGAAGTAAAGTTATGAAATAGGGTTTATAACCCAGGAAGTTATTGTTTTTCTTCCTACTTGTCAGCACCTAACAAATGTTATATCCCTAAACATCCCCTCCTTTTTTGTGTGTATAAAACCTATCTCAAATGAACAGATCAATCAGAGTGTGAGAGAATACACTCTCACTATGTGTTAGCTTTAAGTCTAGTGGTAATGTTCTTAGTATAGTCTATCTGTATGTTAACACTGTCTGTAGCTCACTATCTTATATCATGTAACTCTTTGTCTTGTTTAATAAAGTATTTTTAAAGACATGCACGCATCGACTTTGTTAATTAGACGATTATATATTTTAAGAGCACTTTTAATTCTAAAATAACATTAGGATAAATATAAAACGTTTAGACTTTTAAAATGTTCCAGTATTTATTTTTCTTAGCCACACGTCAATATTATAAAGAGAAAACGTAAATAAAATTTTTGGCAGTGTAAAAGATTATCTTTCTGGCTAAACTCACCCCAGTCTTTAAATATGTGAGTTTTTGTGCAAAAAAAGGCGTTCCCAAAGTCATCCCAAACATGGGGTGCTATCGTCAAGGACTTATGTTGCTCTCTCTCTCTCTCGCACAAATAGTATAAAAATTCTAAAAATATAAGAAATATAACTTGAGGTTATTGTGAAACATCACCCCAATTTGAGGTTTTTTTAAAAGTCGAACAGTACGAGAACAGCAACAAAAAACCCTAATTTTGGCCATTTTCACCCCCTTTTGACGGTGTGTTTATTTCGTAAATAAATAATTGTTAAATCTACAATAATTAATTGCAAATAATTGTAGCGTAAAGCATGAGAGTTCACAATGTTTTGTAATACCTGTTCAAAAAGATCATCCCCGTTAAGCTTACTACGCCACGTAAATTCTGTTAAATAACTTCCTAAGAAGTCTCTTTTTGTACCTCGTCTTTTCGAAGTTCCTGAAAGAAGCCAATTGCTGTTTTTCGATCGTGCCCGACACGGAAACTTTTTTTAAAATTATACATTTAAAAAAATATGGTTTAGTAGATAAATTTAAATTAAACACAATGGAACCCGTCAAGCCGAATAGGCATAACTATGCAAATTGGATTTTATAAACAGATTAAAATATCAATTTAACTTATTTTTTAGTGGGCAGTATAAGATTTTAGTAAAAAAAAAAAGTAGATGAAAATGATTAAACAATTAGGACTTTCGGGTTATTATCAAAGCGAATTTACGTAAATATTTAACCAGAGAGCTTTTAAATCGAGGATCAGTGGAGTTAAAAATTAAAAATCAAGTGTTAATTTATTAATAAAAAAAATTAATTAGCGTGTTTTGTTAAAGCATTTAGTGATCCCAGATTAAATATTTCTTTCAATTCGTTTATCTCAGTCGACCATCATCCAGCATTTAAATATATTTATCGTTTATTAAAAACCTAATTTATCACACTCAAAATACTTAATTTAATAATTTAATCAAATACAGACGGGGAATAATGCTTCGTTTATGAAATAATAAAGATTAAATTATCTTCATCAACTCTTTATTCAGTTCATCACGTTTTGGCCACATGAGTCTTGCAATAACTGCATAAGGGTTCAGCAGAACTCTTAAATCATTTTAATATGTACTTGATTTATGAGAGTCGATTTATGTATGAGAGTCGAAACGTACTTTAAGTCCGGTGGATTTTCGCTGTTTTGTAATGATTATAATTTATTTATTTACATAGCCCACCAACAGGCGTTGTGTCCAATGGCAGGTGGTCATTCACTCTCAAATGATACCTTTAGTAAGCAAATGCCTTACTTCAATGACGTTAAGCTAGATATTTTCTAGTATACCAGGTGTGAAAGAGATGAAGAATGATAAGCTGGTTATTCTAATCTGAATATACTATTATATATAATTCTATAGCAATTTTATAAATAATTATTATTTTCTTTACTTCAGTAAAGTTGATTGATTTGAGAAACCCCATAAGTCAAGCTAATTTAAATTAAAGCACCATAATTACTGCTATTGTCTTAATTAGTAATATAATAGGTTTAGTGTCAATCACAATTTAATTATCAGTCTTTTTTGATCTCCTTGAACCATTATGATTTTATGAAGGACAGCTTTTCTGAAAATTTGGTCTCTATGGGGTTTCTAAAATCAACTATTCACATACTATTACTATTAAAAAAAAAAAAAACAATGTAATGAAAATTTAATTTTTTAAAGTTTTTTTTCTCTATATGAAAAGATGAGATTTGACAGTTGCCTGGTTTCGCACTTATGCTGAAGATATGATAGATGTATTTACGAATTTAAGATAGGTATAAACTCTTGATGTTATAACAACTTTTTCACCGAAATCGACTTTCCAAAAGCGCCAGTTCATATATTCTCGAAAAATACTAATAATTTTGAGCAAACTCGTTATATAAATGTAAAATTTAATGGTCTTTCATTTCGGCTGTCTTATCCTCACTGAAATAGTTAGGCAGGGCTTGGATATCAAATTTTCAAAATGGCTTTCTCTAAAGTACCTTTAATTTCGTTAATTTGAAATAATTAACCATCTCTCATTGTTTGTAGTCATGCAAAATAGATAAATATAAGTCATGAATGAATTTCATAAATTAAAAGAAGGAATAAAATAAGAAAAAAAATTTCCCATGTTGAAGACGAATTTCCCGAAATAAGTGTAGTAACATAGATGTTTAATATACCGTTGAAAGATAATGATTTTAGAAAATTAATATCTAATATATAAATTCGTAGAAGGAGAGTGACGAAAAACGCATAAACTTAATAATTTGTATTTTAATATTATTTAATAGAAACTAAGTGGAATTACCATGGAAACAGAATGGAATTTCCATGGAAACTGAAACTTTTAACATTTATTTAAAATATGGTGGTGAGTGAAAGTTGTGTAATTTTGTTAATATAGTTTAACTATATTTTTGAACTTTGGTTTGGAATTAAATAAGCTTTATACCTAGAAAATTTTTACTGTAATGCACATAAATTCTACGTTTTTTTAGCTTTCTACTTTACAAATTTATAGTTTATTCATATATTCATCTTTCTCTTAAATATATCGATCAACATTTTGTTTCATTTTAACTAACATCTCTGAGCCAAAAACTCGGTATCTCACTTGGATGATATAGTGTGAAAGAGACTTACTTTCAATGTTTTATATCAGTTTATTTAATATATATATTTTTAAGAAATGGATGCATATGCATAATTTCCTTACAGAAACCATAGACTATTTAATGAAGCTAATATAAAGCACAGAAACACAGAGACATAAATACAGTTGAACTGCAAACTGACCAAATGCTCCCGCTGTTAGACACTAGATTACACTTGGAGGTTGATGCTATAATCCCGCGGGTCTGAGACCTGTCAGGTCGGGGATTATTAACCATCTCTCGAGGGCCCGGCCCAAGCTCTCCCATTCCCATTATATTTCTTCTCTTTTAGAAAAGAAAATGTATTTCTTAGGAGCCCTTCTCATTAATACCTTTCCAACCGCCCTCGAGGTTTATTCCTTCCAAAAGACGTTTCTTGACGTCGTGACGCCTATACAAGTCAATAGCAGAATAAACTTCAAAGAGAACCCTTCTCTTCAAAGATCCAAGCAATTTATCGTCATGATGGTAAACATAATATCGATATATCCAACTTCCATAAATCGATATCAACCAAGAAATATACTAAGACTATATTGATATTTGGCGTTCCTCGAATTAAGTTCAGTTTTTTTTAAATGAATATTATTTGATTTGAAAAAATAATTACACCCTTCAAACTTCACAATTTTATTCTTTCAGACAGGACAACGCTTTGGACAATGTCCATCCCCAAGCCCACCATCTACAAATAATATATATGATATTGAAAAGAACCTTAATACATTATCAACAATAACATACATATTATAAAACCAATTTAAAAAAAATTCTATAATTCCAAATAGATAATTTTCCTAATAATTGTGCATATACCATCAAAAGCCAATTACACTATTATTGTTCTTACCTAACATATCATATTATGCTTGTCAAGTTTTTATATCTTATTTTATTTCTGAGACTTTTGTCATTTGTTTAAATAAAAATTATATTTAATTTATATACTTTTTACCATTTTTTAAGAGTTTGAAGGGTGTAGTTATTCCTGAAAATCAAATAATACTATAAGAAATACCCATAGAAACATATATTTTAAATTAGTGAAATGATTTTTTTTTCTTATAACATTTACTCTTAAATACACATCGTTCCTTATAAATAAACCGTGAATATAATACGTACCATTAAATAAGATATCCAATAATTTTACGATTGAAGAAGTTTTAACTTTATTTTTATATCTTTTTTTGTTCACTGTAAAACGAATTTACCAGTCTGCAAAATGTGGTGCCTAAAGCAACAGAAGAAAAAAACAAAAAGTCAAAGTAGACTTATAGTGTTACGAAACGCATCATTAATACACTGAAGGCTTCGACACTGCCATTTGATGGTGCACTATGTGTCCTTATACATAATCTACCATTGTTCAGGTACACTGAATTGTGGGAAATATATATATAAATATATATGTAAAGTGTTTTTTAGCGAGATTTCGAAAATTACAGGGAATGATTCGGTTTTCTCTTTCTTACTCAGTCGAAGGGATCGATATTGATCGATATGAATGGCTTTGTAAATTAGGCTGCTTTTATGTTGAATCTGTGCCAGCGATTTGAGCTGAGAATCATTATATGATTTTCTTTCTTACTGGCGAACTCTTCGGGATTTACTATGGGTTCTTGTTAATAAAAATCAATGAAGGTAAGGCATTCCCTTCAATCAAAGGACTCTCTCAGTTCATCGATGACCATAGCAGAAGAGGTCTCTCATAGCGCAAGGAAAATTGATTAATGTCTCTAGGAGATGCAAAAGACGCTGAGATATTGTGTTTGGTTCAGATAGCTGCAGATAGGGCGACAAACCTCGCCAGAAGGAAAGAGACAGAGATTTCAATGACGGAGCTAACCACCGCTGCTGATTGGAGGACAATGGCGAAGAGAAAATGAAACCAACCACCTAAAAAGCTTCAAGCAATCAAACGACATATTCTGCTATGGACAACCTCTTCCAGAAAATCCAGATCTGAAGATATAATCCTGTCCATATTGAGAATCGGACATACAGCCTTCACTCCTGGACACCTAACGAGAGGCCTGGGAAACATTTAACACATCTGTAATACTGAAATACATTGTAACAACCTGAAAACTATTATCTGGCAACAGAAAAAATCACAGTATACCTTTCACTATGACCTATTATCTTCAGGTCCTTCGAAGAGAATCTCAGAATACAATTAAATGTATAAAGAGCTATAGTACAGTACTAGGTGGCAGTACTAGCTACGATGACTGAGGTGGCTTTCTACTTTTTTAAAGTTTTGACTAGCTTGTATAATCGGACTTGGTCCTGATAGGACTTAATGTTTTCCATTGTATGCATTTTAAAATATTTTTTTATGGTCTTAAAGGCCAAAACGTACATATATATATATATATATATATATATATATATATATATATATATATATATATATATATATATTGTTACGTATAGTGGATAGCCGAAGGGATAGGTTCTGCAGATAACCTCTTCCCAGATGATTGTATTTGATGTTAGCTTCTAAGTTAGATAATGCCTTTTATTTCCTTTGTAATATGTACATTATTCTTAATAGAACATTATAAATTTTATTGTTTTATGTTACATATAATACTGTTCGAGCTAGTAACATAATAATAATAATAATAACAAAATATATATATATTACATTTCACTTTAAATCAATAAACATATATGAAATATCGAAGTGTTTCTTTCGATTATTTTTTTGAGATTTGATTTTTTAATTAATAGATATCATAAAAATAATTAAAATTTAATAAATAAGTGATATTAATTTCCAATCGTGGAATGGAGGATAGTGGATGAGAGCATTGAGTGAATATTAAACCAGCTCAGGAGGGGGGTAGGGAGGAAGGGACCCTGCCGTAGCCTCTACAAGGAGCTGCTAATGAATTTTATCCAGTTCTGTTAAGGAAGGATTAATTTAAATTAAGATCTTGCTTCTAATTTATATCAGCCTCCTGCCTCCAAACAATATCCTTAGCAGAATGTTAAATCGCCTCTTTTTCAAAAGTCTGATCCTGTGAAAGTAAATTATTTTATTTCATCCTCACTAATTGAAAACAAAAATATATTTAAACATAAATGTGCATTAACCCCCATGCCTCAAAAGTGGCCAAATATTGCAGTTTCTTTTTAAACAAGATTTTCTCTTGAAATAAAGTTAGTGGGCTTGTCTAGGTAAGGTACGGGTTTTGAGGGACAATTCTGTTCCATTCGGAGACAGACGTTAAAAGTTCAATGAGTTGGTTGATTTGCAGTACTGCACACTCGGTCTCATAAAAATATCATTCAAGGACTCTTCCTTCAAGGATAGCGACCACGTTTCAAACCCAAACTGGTAAGAAGGCTAATAGTTTTGTAAATTTTAACTTTTAACTCGGACAAAAGCCGGGAACTAAGAAATTTCTCAAATGAAAAATAAAAAGAATTTTTAAAGAAAGAATAATACTTAATTGGAAAGTTATTCGAAAATATACTACGAAAGGATGGAAAAAAGTTCAGAAGAAAAGCATATGCAATAACAATGGCGTTGGACTTATTTAGGTATAAGAAAAGGAGTTTGTTGCTAGCCCAAACTCAAAATAATGTGGATATTAAAGATTAAATCACTGAACTAAGGTGTCATGATAGCAGCAGTTTTCATTTCGGTTAGAGCAACTGAAAGAAAGGTTATTTGTTTTATTTATTTTTAGTTCTGCAATATTTCTGGATTCGAAAAATAAATAAGTAATTATTCAAGGATAGAAATAATTGTATTAACGAAAAAGCGCACATAGGAGTATCTGAGCCTTGAAACCGGACAAAAGTCCCAGTGAAAAACTCCATTAAACCCATCATCCTTTGAGTTTGATAACTTGTTCATCAAACTACTATCGAATAAATAACTCCCACTCTTTCCACTTCTTGTAAAGTTCATCGGAAATCAGACATTGTCAGAATTTCAAGTCTTACTACAATTATCAATGGTTCTGTCCTTGGAAGCTGTTTTCCGTACTTGAGTTGTATATTTATTTACACACTTTATTTAAAAATTATCAGTTTATTGATTGACTGTTTACATTGCTTGTTTACGAACCATGTTTTTCTTTAAGAATGTTTGGATAATTCTTTTTGTCGAGTTTTGTCGGGTTAAATATTATCTACGTACATGCAAGCAAACATACATAACTGGCACAACAACTCGCTTAGCGAGTCTGGCCCTCCTCTTGTTATCTACAAACATAAAAATTAGACCAATATTAACTATATAATAAAAAAAAAAAAAACTTCAAAAAAGTTCAAATATAATGAGTAAAAATATATATTTATTTCAACGTATTAATTTACTTTTGTATTTTATCCTAATAATAAACCCTCAAGAATTTCACGAGGACAGAATTATATGACTTCAAAGGGATAAAAATAGGTTATCAAGCTTGAAGAATGATGGATTTAATGGAGTTTGTCACAAACTTCCTTATACGGACTTTTTTTTCCGGTTGATGTCCGCATGAGGATCAATCTATTTAGGGATTGACAAATTATTTACTACTTCTATAATTTTTATTTATTGAAAACTAGTTCCGAATTTTATACATTCATCTTCAGTTCTAAAAACACACGAAAATTCAAAAATAAGCAATTCAAAATACAGTATGGTATTATTATACATATTAAATTAGATGTAATATAAATCAGTATTATAAAACATTTATGAATTATGAATTTAATTAAGACAAGAAATCAAATGTTGGTGCTCACCAAGGTTTAAATGGATTATATGAAACAGAAAAATTTGTACTTGTTTCTTCTCGCATTGTGCTAACAAGGAACGAGAGGTAGGCAGGTTTATAGGTAAACGGTTTAAGAGTCGGGTTTTTCTAGTAATGCCGGTGAGTAATTGGTTTTTTTGTTATAGATGGGAATAAATTTAAGATTGGACTATTGAAGATATTTATTTGGTCATTTAAGGAAAACTCTGGATTGGATTTGAAGGATTTTATTATTTCAAGTGCTTCATATATATTTAATTTGAGGCTGTTTTCAACGTGATGTATTAATTTAATTTCTGAGTCTTTGATGAATTTATGTTGTTTTTTTTAAATTTAAATGGATTGCAAAGTTGGAATTCTCTGACTTATTATTATATTATGTTCCTTTAATCTCTGATTTAGTGATCTTCCAGTTTTTCCTTTGTATTGGCTGCACATCCATTACAATTTAGTTCGTATATTTCGCTTTTTGGAAAGGGTCTATTTTATCTTTAGGATTATTTCTCATATTTCTATTCTCCTATGTCTCCTAAATTTATTCCCATCTATAACAGAAAAACCAATTACTCACCGACATTACTGGAAAAGCCCGACCCTTAAACCGTTTACCTATAAACGTCCCACTTTTCCTTTCTTTCATTGTTAGTTCAGTGCGAGAAGAAACCAGTACAAACTTTTTTGTTTGATATAATCCATTTAAACCTTGGTGAGTACCAGCATGTTTTTGATTTCTTGTCTTAATTAAATTCATAATTCATAAATGTTTTATAATACTGATTTATATTACATCTAATTTAATATGTATAATAAAACCATACTGTATTTTGAATTGCTTATTTTTGAATTTTCGGGTTTTTAGAATTGAAGATGAATGTATAACATTCGAAACTAGTTTTCAATAAATACAAAACTATAGAAGTAGTAAATAATTTGTCAATCCCTAAATAGATTGTTCCTCATGCGGACATCAACCGGAAAAAAAAGTCCGTATAAGGAAGTTTGTGATAAACTCCATTAAATCCATCATTCTTCAAGCTTGATAACCTATTTTTACCCCTTTGAAGTCATATAATTCTGTCCTCGTGAAATTCTTGAGGGTTTATTATTAGGATAAAATACAAAAGTAAATTACTACGTTGAAATAAATATATATTTTTACTCACTATATTTGAACTTATAAAAAAAACAAAATGGCGGAAGAGTGTGGAAGTTGTTTTTTTATTTATAATATAGTTAATATTGGCCTAATTTTTATGTTTGTAGATAACAAGAGGAGGCCCAGACTCGCTAAGCGAGTTGTTGTGCCAGTTATGTATGTTTGCTTGCATGTACACAGATAATATTTAACCCGACAAAACTCGACAAAAAGAATTATCAATCTCTAATTAGATTGATCCTTCTATACCATCATGCGGATGTCAACTGATTATATAACATTCGAAACTAGTTTTCAATAAAAAAAAAATATAGAAGTGGCAAATAGTTTATCAATTCCTATTTTTTTTTTCCGAATTTAAGGTTAAAATAATATAGTTGTATGAAAGTAAAAAAAGCTTAAAATAATTTTGTTCAATTGTAAGGCAGAAATAATGCTATTGGAAGGCTCTAGTTTAATCATCAAAGATCTTCATTCAGTAAAAAGATAAAAATATTCGGATAAAATACTTCAAAACCCGACATCCTTTTTTTAGCACTGAATGAAGTACCATTTGAGCGGGCGAGTAATCTTCTCTAGAGACGTCTTTTTCCTCCTGTTTACTTAAGGAGAGTGTGTTTCTTTCATAGCGAATGGGGAAAACTGGCAAACGGGGAACTTGCCAAACTGGGTCAAATTCAAGAGAAAAAAAAATTTAACTCGAGCTTGATTGACACTATCAAGTGCTAAAAGTCTCGTACTAACGTTAAACAGTTTTCTTCCACTTCAGCCTCGGCAACTTGGAGGATTAAGTTCAAAATGAACAAGCATTCCGTTTCCATATTATATAAAAGTTCATCAGGATGTTGGTGTTTTTCGACTTTGCCGCTTCTATCTTTCATTTCTAGTCTGTGGCTTCTCCATAATCTATTTTTGTGCCATTTCATAGTCTGGAGATCTAAGCAAAAACGTGGGTTTTAAATTAATTCTAGTAATACAGCTACGATAAAATAAAATAAAAAAGTCTTGACTTCATAGAGCAGCAGGAAATCTGTATCAAAAGGAAAAGTATTGACAAGACATAGACAACTATGAATTGAAAATTCTTCATATCCTCTGAATGAATCACGATAAAAATAAAACAATAAATTAGCTTCGGCTAAATCGCCATTTTATAGACAACCGTTTTGAAAACCTTAAAAATCAGGTGAAATTAACCGCTCGCTTTGATCTATGCAGTTTCATTAATTTATGATACCCAACATAATACAATTTTTGATTCAATAATTTGACATGAGTGAGTATAAGAAGAGAACTACAACAAACAGTTAGAAAAACAGAGAGGGAACCATTAATTAATGCAATTGGCCAATTATTAATTTTATTTTTCATGAAACATCAAAACATCTCAAGTAAGTCAACAAACTCTCAATTTGTATTCGATTTTGTTCAATATAATTTGAAGTTTACTTTGCTCATTCGTTCATTTCCAAAATACCATACAGTCCCAGCTGTATTTATATATCAAACAGCCCAAAATTAATTGAATTGATAGTAGGGCAACTTTGCCACTATTTGAAAAATATGATGTTTTTTCCAGGCCTAGTTCCTAAATCAATCCATACAGATACCGTATTTTTTACCCGCACATTGAAGGTCATTGACTGATAACCTTCACATGTATTTTCAACTTTGTCACTTGTTCATGGGACTTAATCAGGAAAGAATTTTTTGGTTTTCTGCAAATGTGTCTCGTCCTACCTTATTGATTAATCCGAAAGTAAAAACTCTTTGATTTACTTCAAATAGCATTTGATCTTCTTTGAAAATCTTTTTTAGAGTTTATTTTATGATGCATTTCGATTTAATAATGCAACCTGGTAAAGATGTGCCAGGAAGCGTGTTGAGAACGGGACAACTTTGCTAACTTGGAATTTCGTCATTTTCTCAAATTATTGCATGGCTTCTATCGAATTTGCGTTATTTGTGTTATTTTACACATGCCAAGACGCATAAGGACCAAGCTGGGAGGACGCAGGAATCAAAATTATAATGATACCATGCTGTAAACCGCTGTAAATGCACTGGTTAATTAGGGAATGACCAGTGGAAAATGTGTTGAAAGGTTTTATATCCCTACCTTAATATTAATATTGATATTAATAATATTAATATTATATTAATAATATTAATATTAGTTTAATATTGATGCAAAATATATGGAGGCTTCCATAGATCAGTACTATCCAATAGGTCTAAGAGTCCAGACAATTAAATTACCTACTTTTTCTATCGAAAATGTTAAATTTGTCTATAATGTTTGATATATATGAATTATAAACTTTTTGATTGTTTATTATTTTAATATTCCTGAGTTCTTTTCTATACAATAAATGTTTTCATAATTTACTAAATCTTATTTTATTTTGTATTATAGTGATTTTTACTAGTTTTAATACGGTTGACAAAGTTGTCCTGTTTCTAGGTTAACTTTGCCAACACTGTTTTTATTTTTTTTTAGCATATGAACATTTAATGTGCCCATCCCCAGATTTTGAAAAAAGAGATCAAGACTAATGATTTATGATAGTTTGAAGAAGTTTGGCACACGATTAGTTTACAAAGCAGTTGTAAGAAGAAAAACAAGTGACAAATTTGTCCCGGTTGAGGATATCTCAGACTTTACCGAGATCAAACACCTCTTCTGTCCTGAAGTTCCCTTTATTCGAAAAACGTTGACTAAGAAGTTTGAGAGACTTAAGGCATTGTTTTGAAATCTTCCAATTATACTCTAAAAGTAATTTTTGGGAGTTTTCGCCCTCATTAAACATTGTGATTATTTTTTTTTTTTTTAGTGATCAGGCGGACTTCGTAACCTCAAAAATATCCGACCCGTGTATTTTAGATGAGCCGGTTGTTTTGAAATGTTTTTTTCTAAATAGAATCCGCATTTAGTAATACCAAATTATAATATTGGTATACCAAAATACAGATCTGCATGGAAATCGAAAGGACTTATTCCGTATTATTAAATATTTGTCCTTTTTCCGGTATGATTTATGTCATACTAGACCCACCTCTAGGAATTTTCGAAAAAACCACAATTTTAAAATCTTCCAATTATCTCCTAATACCATATTATCTACACTATCATCTGTAAAACCTCTAATAGTTCGAACTACAAATTATAATCTGAAATTAATTGATGAAAGCAAATACTCAAAAAAAAATATACATGGCGACAGTGTATCTGCTGAACCTCTTAAGTGATAAGGAAATAAATAGGAACTCACGAGGTTGTGCAGGTATATTGTCGCTTTTGAGTTTTTGCTTTTATTAATAAATTTCAAATTATTACTAGTAAGCTGATCTGTTAGAAATTATTGTTACAGGAGAGAGTTTTTAAATTTTTGTTTTATCGTGTCATGATATAAATGTATAAGTCAAAGTTTTATCTTTCTGGCTTAGCGCTAAACTTAGCAGCAAATTTTGGTGAATTAAAAAAAAAAAAATTAATTTAATGTTTTTTACAAAAATCTGTCCTATACTTGACAAAAATTTGAATAATTGAGTCATATGTGACACACTGCCAAGTTTATGGTTAGGTATTATTGAAATATATGGGTTACTTATGCATCAAATCCACAGTAGTTTGAACTATCTTAAGTGATTACGATCAGAAAAAGACAAATTTGGAGATAAGATAATTGCGCTCTGAAGCGGCTAAATAAGACATGACGAAAATAAATAAGTATTATATAATTAAAGCATAAGGTAGAGGAATATTATAGGAAGGTTTTAATGAAGCACAAAAGGTATTATTCTGATTTTTTTTTTAAATATTGAAATTAAGCAGACTATTTATTTAACTTTTCCTTATTAATTTTCGTTCCCGTCTATTGAGAACATTAAAATAATTTAAAGGGAATTTCTCATTTCTCTTAAAACGTAGAATAAAGAACCGTGTTATACTTTTTTATTTTTTGGAATATTTTATTTTCATCTGCAACTGAAAATACGATAAAAAAAACGGCAGTTTATACCAATATCTGACAAAGATTTGAAATCTTAAATAAAGGAATAGTCGCTTCTAAGATTACTTTACACAGAGTTATTCATTTATTCAAGTAAGTTCCGCACTTTATCCAGCTGTATGAAGCTGAATGCAAGAGCAAAAGAAAAAAAAAAAAAAGGAGTATTATTATTTATGTTATTTATTGAAATATATTAAAATCTGTAGCATTTAAAAACAATAAAAAATGCATGTAAATGCATCCAATCATAATTATTACTTTTCTAAACGCCACCAGATACGACTAGTTAAGAAAGAATAGTAATCGGGTCAAATTTTCGTTATCCAGTTTTCAACAGATATTTACGTATCTGAGCCTCCTGAGTAATAGAGTAACCTATTTAACCGATAACCTATTTAATGGATAGACCAATTTTGTTTCTTTTTTGCGGGCATCCTTTGCACAATAGCCGAAAAACGTGTTTTACTCTAAATTCTCGACTCTAAAAACGGTTCTAACGATTTTGACGAAACTTGCAATTTCTCCTTGAAGCCCTTGAACTTTGCATACACAGTACATCCTCGAGAAATAGTACGAAAAAATTATGACGAAAAGTAATTTTATCTAGCGCAAATCTCAAAAAGTATAATTAAATTAATCTATGTGATCATTTGAAGTTCTCTACAAAAAATAAAAAAAAAAACATTACATCGGGCCAATATTGGCAAAGATACAGCGCTTCGGATTTTGAACCCATATTTATTTTTAAAAGATTTTATTTTTTTCGAAGTATTTTGCATATGTTCGGGAACCAGTCCGCTTTATTTTGGTGTTACGAATAACACGAAAACTACACATCTCCCAAAACATTCCATATGCCCATTTGAAAGATTATTAAATTGTCTACTGCTAAACTTTAAAAAAAAAATCTTAATCACGCCAATCACTCCTTTTCCAACACCTTCTTTCTCTCCAAAATGATGCTCTCTAATTGCGAAATTTCAGTTTAGGATTAACATCTGGATCAGAAGTGAATAATAGTTTTTTAATGTACAAACTTCAACTTTGCTAATCAATTCATTATTTTTGTATTTTTCGTTTTCTCTCTTTTTCTTTTCTTTTTTCCTGTTTTTTTTTCTCTTTTTTTTTTGTTTTGTTCAATTTAATTATATTTTTCGATAAAAAAAACTTATTTATTTGCTTATTTATTTTACTGAAAATATTGTAAACATTAACTGATATGTATTTTGTAGTCTTATGGCCAGATAATGTTTCTGTTTTATTTGTTCATTCATGTTATTCTTAAGGGACCTAGTCCCAGAATAAGGCTCTTTTATCTATATATCTATTAGTGAAGATACAGCGAAAAACCAAAAATTAGACGTAGCATCCCAAGCGATAGGAAAGTCATCTGAGTCGACAACACTGATATATTTATGTTTACACATTGCAGTGATCCTGCTATGTGTGCATAATTTCTATGCGTTCTATCTCATGACATACAGAATCTTTATCAAAGAAGAATTAAAAATACATCATAAATATTTTACAATACACACCATATTGACAAAACCCACGATTCCACATAATTAGTGACAGCAGTTGTTCTGTAGACGGTCAAGAACAAACCTTTTGTCATATAATTTACGAATGCCAGTTATAAGAGAGGCCAAAGTCTAAATTAATTATGTCTGTAATTCTGAAAGGAAGAAATTGGCCAATGACCGAATTTCTAAATATTTTGGATTTTGAAAAGTCGACTCAAAATTGAGGAAGTGTAGTGTACTTATAATAATAAGTTACAGTGGCGGGAAGGTGTGAAACAATGCGCTTAGTTATGGAACTTTGTATACATATTTAAAATATATATGCACTATAATATTTGTTAAATACTTATATCAATAATCTTTTATATTTCTAATAAATTATGTTAAATATGTTTTGTTTTTTTACTTAAATACTCTTTATATCCAATTTATACTTAAGTTATTCAGTAAACATTTTGTTATTATAAATAATTTATGTAGTCTATGGTACATAATATACGATTGCGTGGAATGTACCAACAAATAAAAGTTTCTTTCAAAGGGTTGTCTCCAAAAGAAAATTGACAAAACCCCTGTGTTCCTCAAGATGCAGTGCTTTCTTCTGTTTTATTCAGTATCTACAATGCTTACGCTCTCTATAATAATAAAATAAAATCTCTCAAAAGTAATGGTGTCCATTTATAGCTCAGGCTTAAATCGTTCCAAGGTAATGAGGTAAGTAAAACTCTTGGAATAAAATAGTGGACTACTTCCAAAACCTGAATATAATGATAATACCAAGAAAAATAGATCCAAATACTTTCTTATACCAAAAAAATAAGAAGAAAATGACAAACCAGTTCATAATTTGTAAAACACAAAAAATTTTTTTTAAAAAAAATTGTCGACCTAAAAAACCTTGACAGGTATTGAAATGTGCCGAAGATTTTAGAAGAAAAAAAAAATACCAACTGTCAGAACCAAATCAAATAAGTTGGCTCGTATTCCCGAACCAACCACACACGATAAGCCTTCGAATCAAGATTCACTTATATATTGGTATTACTGAGACAGCTCCATTATAAGGTACTTGCCTCCGATGTTGCATAATCCTTCAAGCATCAATTATTTCTCCACCTCCTTAACTATCAATCTTCCGCATTTATGTAAATATTATAGTTATATATATCTTCATTTTAACTGTTTATAGTTTCATGTTTATTATGTCTATTGTTTGTTAGTGTAAATAGGTGTATATATATATTTAATTACGATTTAAATGTCTGCAATAATTAAAATCTCCTGGAATTTATTTTATTATTTAACTTTTAATTTTTAATTTATGCACTGTATGCAGGCTAGACAAATAGTACAAGTACTGAGCTTTTCTGTTATTTTAAGGGGACTAAAAGTCCCTGAATAAAATTTATTTTCGTTCGTTCATTCATTCATTCAAAAATGTTCTGTAACATTACTCCAAATACGGTGATGGTGCTACAACAACAACAACCCAATAGGGTTCATTAGGAGATAAGATGTATTTTTAAAACTAGAAGTGAGCCTAGTAAATGGTATAACAATTATATTGTAAAATATCAATAATATTTATTACTTACTAGGTGCCCAATCTTTTTACAACGCGGGCCACAACTGTAACCTTCTCTCTTCTCTATTCCCTGCCATTTTCACAATAAGGATTATTACTTCTAGGCGCTTGTTCTTTAAAATATTTTTTCTCCTAATGAAATAGTTAATAACTATTATTTATACAATAAAACTTTCATCCCAGGAAGAGAACTTGAATTTTTTTTTGTTTAATAAAAAATTTAGAGGCCTACTGGCAGGCCACGTGCCAATTCCGAATCGCCAGAGTGCCTTGGGTTGGGCACCTCAGCCTTAAAATGTCCCTCCGGAATACAGGAGAAGAGATAAAATATAAGAAATAATGAAAAGTTAAATCTTGAATAAAATAAAATATCGACAGAGAATGAAAATAAATAAATCAAAGTAAAATGAAATGAAAATGTATGGACAATTATACTTAAGTAGGTAATACATTTACACTTTCAGCAACTTCAAACAAAGATTGTACCTCCGGTTCTGTATTTAAAAAATATAATAGATACATACAGATACAGATAATAGATACATATCGTTTAATTTATAATATATATTAAATGGTATTTAATATATAAAAAGAAAAAAGAAAAGAAAAAACATAAAAAGAAAAAGAGATGTCAGTTATTTATGAAAAGGTTTGCCTTTAGATCACACCTCGAACAATCTTTATTTTTTCCTCCTTTCTCCTTTCGCCCTCCCCCCATCCCCCTATTTTCCCTCGCCCTAACTGTTCCTTTTATCTGACACAAAGTTTCAGGGTCCGCCTAACAATACCCCCCTCTCCCCCTCCTCCCGTCTCTCGTACCCTCCACCAATTGACAAATGGAACAGTTCGACAGATTCTATATTTACCGAATCCAAAAAGAAAAATTCAGGGAAAGGGTTTCATCGAGAATTTTCTTTGGTGAGGCAGTTTACTTTCTTGTTGTGCATATATTTTGTTCATCGGATTCTTTTTTCTGTAGCAGAACAAATAATATCAAGTGAACGAAATAAAGTTTTTTTTTCTTACCCTGCCCCATTTTTATTAAGTAGCAAACCCAAAATTCCACAATCTGTTGACTTTTGCTAAGCCTTGATCCGCGTCGAAATCTTTACAACCCGACTTCTTCCGTCGACTTACCATCCTCGGAGTTTTTAAATCTTCCATTACTTTTATTAGTTTAAGTAAAAATTTGAGAATCGAAATTAGAATTCGTCACTTCTCCTTGAAATCAGCTTTTTTCTTTACTTCTCGTTTGTCGAAATCCATCTTTGCTGAGATTCGGAAAATAGATTTATATTACCGTAGTAATACAATGTACGATTAGTAGCAAGGATCATTGAGATTTTATTCAGTATCTAAATGTTTTAATAGTTGTGATCCAAAGAATGATCCTCTGGATATCCTTAATATTGGACAAACTTCAAATTCATATTACATTTTTTGTTTGGTTGTTGGTTGATTGGTTGTTCTTCGATTATCATAGATTAAACATCTTTTTTGGTTCAAAACTCATCTCTGGTCAAGGCCTCTGTAATTCTTCTTGCAGATTCCATTATGAATGACACCATTTTGCCATCATAGGTTAGGTCTGCCAAC
Source organism: Rhaphigaster nebulosa (assembly GCA_948150685.1). Classification (NCBI taxonomy): domain Eukaryota; kingdom Metazoa; phylum Arthropoda; class Insecta; order Hemiptera; family Pentatomidae; genus Rhaphigaster; species Rhaphigaster nebulosa. Next base: position 118,450,976 of record OX411311.1, read on the forward strand.
CCATCCAGGTATTGTTGGACTTGAAATTTTATTTGGTGTTTTGTTTTCATTTATTCTTGTCAAGTTTTGTTGTTGCGGCTTATCTCTCTCTGTACGACAAGATTTCATATTTGGTGGCATCCTTATGATGTACAGTTCCCATGTAGATGCACAGGATTTTTTACCTTGTCAAGGCTGTTAATTTAGAATGAGGAGCTTCTCTATTGATTCGAAAATTTGCCGATGAATTATAGATTATACGCATTCATGCTCTAATTTGGCAAATATTTCGATGAGCTCATCCTTTCCGCATCTCATCATCATTCATCAAAATCATTTATTCCTTCTTTATTGATCCCACGCAATAACCTATTTTTACGAATTCTCAACTCATTTAGCAGTCCCGTTTTCGAAATGTTCGACTCTTCTGCATAAACATTAAACCGGTTTTGAAATTAATCTTCTCATTTAGATTAGGCCGTCAATAATATAATCATATAATTAAAAAAAATGAATTCAGGAATAATATAAAATAAAAAATTACTAAACTTTAGAGCAACTCAGCCAAGAATTGAAATACAAACGAGACCCTACCAGAAGTGAAAAGACGGAGGGCCATATTTCAAAGAGAATTAGGGAGCGGGACAGCTAAAGGCGGTGAAGAAAGCAGACGGAAAGAAAAAAAAACTAAGACAAATATGTTAAAGAGAGGCACTTAGCGTAATGTCGGATAGATTTGTCGCCAATAAAGGAAGAGGAGGGGAGCAGGGGGTTAACAGTTAAAATAAAGAGGGTTGATGGCTCGGAGGGTTGAAGGATATTGTCTGCATTCCAGGACCTTCCAGGCAATGTCGGATTCCACAACATTCGTCCCGGAGAATTTCCTTCCAACAACCGATCCTTTATCTACGGTCAGCTCGACCAGATTAAAGTCCCTTACGAGCAGGTTGGTCAAATATTTTCTATTGGTAGTAGGGGAAATCGAGTTATTAAACTCAGCGATCGATTAATAATAATATCTGGAGACCGAGCCATACTTGAAAATTTTGTATTTAATTGGTTTCTTTATTTGATTAATTAAAGTTGACGAAACTAATACAATCGGTTTTTAATGACTATACTATAATGTGCTTTACAATAATTTTACTACTTTACTAAATACACGACAATATTAATACAGTAAAGATAAACCAATATTACAACACAATTTTAAAAAAAGTTCAAAACAGAAAACAAAACACTTCCTCTGATTTCTTGATCGTTCGAAGTTCATTTTATTTTCCCATCATTTTTACTTAAATATTCAAATTCGTATTTTAATAAAAATTAATGACTGAAAATAAATAAATAAATAAATAAATGATTGAAATAAATGACTAAGATCATCAATACGTGTTTTCCTCTTTATTATGCCAATCGATTTTCGAACTATAAAAACCCTAATTCTAAAATTTTAAGCGAAGGCGAGAATTCAAGATCCATTTTGCAGACAGACGAAAATTGTTCGTACTTGAGCAGCACATGAGGATATCGAAGGATATACGTAGAAGTAATATAGTATTAATTTGATAAAAAAAAGTGTATTTATTTTTTATCTAGTTGTTTCTCATCGAGGCCTAAGGGTCGTTGGCGTATTAAATTGCAATGTAATAAAGATTAAGGTTTACAATGAAGGTCAGACAATGTGGGGATTGTAGACAGAAATGACAAGCCGGCCAAAATTTACATCAGGGCTTTGCTTGGACTAATTAAGAGACACTAAAAGTTCTGGAATCTAGGAGCAGAGGCAAAGAGAAGGAGGAAAAGAGGGAGGAAGGTTCATATATCGAAAATGGTTCTTTTCCTAGCTTAAAACATTTTAAGTAAAAAATTGGAGAGCATTAAATTTCCTACAAGAATGTTCCTATATAATTTTTTTTTCGTATTTGCTATAGTTTTATTAATAAACAAATAAAAAAACAAAAAATTACTATATTATAGTATTCCTTTTATCGTCTTTACTATTTGTTACTTTCAAAAACAAATATTTCTTAAATTAACTGGACTATTATTTCTTAACAAAAAAAAAAAAAGGGATCTTCCATTACTTTGCAGCTAAAATAAATTGAAGTGTCAATAACTACCAAGTCAGATGAAATCGCTACGAAATTGACAGCTCATGTTAGATGAAATCGTCAGCTCTTTTTCTTCATACGTTTCAATTCAAAAATATATATAGCAAATTAAGCCCATTAAGACAAAACGCTAAACCTTCATTTTTATATAGGAAACTTATATTTCTAATGATTCCTGAAAAGGGTTGACATTAACTGTTAGCAATAAGGCAGAGCCATGAACTAGCTATATAGGACAGGACAGACCTTTGCTAAATAGCTTTGTTGTCGGAATACAGAGTGCGCTGCCACCGACTGTCTGCACGTAGAGCTCCTTATTGGGCATATCTGTCTCTACCCCGGGGCTCAACTCCACCAACGGCAGGACAATCCTGTAAATTGATCCAATATCTTCCAAGGGCTCGTAAAAATGTTCGTTTTATGAGGGAAATATGCTTCGTCAGTGAAAAAACGAGCACTTCGGTATAGGAGTAAGTTTCTCAAAAAAAGAAGGATTCATAAGAAGATGGCAACGAATTAATTTTTTTTTTTAATTTCGTTTTAAAGCAATCAGAAACGCTTATTTTACTAAAAATATTTGGTATAAGTTCCAATTGATTATTTATTTAAATATATTAATAACAGTGTATTAATAATCAATTAAATCCACTTTTTTAAATATTTTAAATTTTTACTTTTCAAAGAATTTGGTTCAGTCATAACCTTATATCATAATTTTGGAAATCCATTATAAATAAAAAAAAGTTAAGGTGGCCCTAGACGATATCTAGGGCCATAAAAATACTACGATACAACGATATCTACAGTAAAAATAAATGTTTTGTTATTGCTACAAAACAATTAGAAGATTCCAAAATGCAAAGCCTCATGTCTCTAAAATACTGGCAAATAACTAGGATAGGATATAGGCATCATTAGGATATACACCAAAAAATCACATCTATGAAGATCAAACATAGCACATCTCACATCAACCCTCCAGAAAGACACATCAACCAGAGACAGCACATCACTCCAAGGCATCCAATCACATACTGAAGGCAAAGGGAGATAACATAACAACAGCTGAGAAGGTTATATTCAAACAGCTGATCAGCATAACATAGCAAATACACATAGAAAGCAACTAAAGATGAAAAAAAAAGGTCGAACCACCCTAAACATGTTATGATCAATAACATTAACAACTGTATCTTCAAAGCAATTAAACTCACTAATATGCAATATTTAAATTCTTAAAAAAAAAAACATTTTTACAATGTTTGAGATTGATCTTCATAGATATGATTTTTTGGTGTATGTATTAATGATGCCTGATTTGGCGAAGTTGTTTACCTATATTTTAGAGACTTGGGGCTTTGTGTTTTGGAATCTTCCAACTGTTTTCAGCACATCACTCCAACACATCCAATCACATACCAAGGCAAAGGGAGGTAACATAACAACAGCTGAGAAGGTTATAGTCAAACAGCTGATCAGCAGAAAACAGCAAATACACACAGAAAGCAACTAAAAAGGCCTGAAAAAAAATATATATGCAAATAAATAATAAATATTAAAGACAAACCAAAACTGGAAGACATTTTTTTTTTATTTATTATTAATTGAATAAATAAAATAAATAAATAAAATATTAAAATAATAAAATGCACAGCAAGTAAAGTGTATAATCAAAAACAGCTGATCAACACATAAATAATACATAAGAAGCAATCTAGTTGGATTTATTGGACTTTTCTAAAATGCTTGACGTTTCAGAGTAAAATTAATTCAAATTTCTACTGTTATTCCGGAAATTAACAACAACGTCCAAATTCTGTGGAATATGCATAGCCTCAAATATCTTTCTCTTCGAGCTATTCATTTCCTTATTGTGATTTATTTTTTTGGCATTAGCATTAATGTGAAAATTCGGTTCCGTTAATAGTTGCTTTTAAATGAGACATATTAAAATATTTAAGAACAAAAACACCACAAGCGTATTTTTTCCGTTGTACGAATTGAAAAAAGTTATAAATTCATCAAATATTTAACTAATAAAACATAAATTGGCCTGATGAAAAAAAATCAATAAAACATAATATATTAAATAAATATATTTAAAAATCAATTAAGTCCTTTCTTTTTTAATCTATAAATACCTAATTGTAAGGAAAAGCTACATGAGAAACACTAAAACACTCACCGAAAAACCTGATCGGTGGAATATTTAAGCTACACCAGAAAAATTGAAATCTCTCATTTAGTATGCTAAATTCTGCTATTTGTGCTATTCGTCGAGTTTCAATGATAGTATGCTAAATATCACAACAGTAAAATAGTGAAATAACAGACTCATTGACAGTTTAATAGACCTGATTGTGATCTAAATGCAGTGTCACTCTGCTAAGTGGCCGCCATTTTTTTTTTGTCAACTTATAGGTGTCTACATGAGGTTTCAATTTGTCAAATGGTTATTTCTTTATTTGCTTTAGTTTGTTTCAATTTAATTATTTTTCTTTATTGTAAAATAAAAGCAAGGTTAGTAAACGGATTATCTAATTAATAAATATCTCACATTATAAACCATCGCATATTTTTAAACATTAACAAACAATTATATTTATTCAAATTAATCACCTTACATATTTCTATCATCTGAACTTTAAATTAATATTAATATTTATATTTCTCATAGTCATTCTTCCATGTCCATATTTTATTATAAACCAATATTTTCTCATTAACTGTCAAACAATTAAATTTACTCAATGAGGATAACTTCATATATATCTTACTTGTTTACTATCACCTAACCTTTGAATATTTACTAATTCTTGCAACTCTATTTATTATCTCATTATGTCTCTCCCCGGTTTGTTTAGTTAACTTTAAACATTTCGCAGTCCTACATCATTATGAATCACTTTTTTTTTTTTTTCAAATTTATTTATTTATTATTCATTACCATATTAGAAACTACGTATAATTTATTGATAATTTCTTCATAACTATTATTAATATTTTTAGTGTCAAATATAAAAATATTAAAAATATTTAAATATGAAATACTTCAAATCAGTTCATTAAGCCATATATTTCGTATATTATTCATTGCAGTTTATTTAGAAGACAGATCCGATCCTGACTGATTCCGAAACCAAGGTGCACACTCAGAGGTCGAAGAATATGTCACTTCGAGTCCAACCTTCGTCGAGTATAAATGCGATTTATGCCAGGGGGGATGCGAACCTCACAATGGGAAAAACTCAATTTACAATAAAATTGAGACAAAGAAAGGACGAAATTCAATCCTGGAAGACTTGTCAAAGATAAGTATTTTTGGATTAGGAATCCTCCGCGGACCAATTACTGTCAACCCGACCTGCTCGCAAAAGTTCCTGGGGCTCCATATTCTCCAGTCTTTGGCGGTTATATTTGCCCATACCTAGACACATACGTTTATACTATATATATATATATATATATATATATATATATATATATATATATATATATATATATATATATACACACACATACATACATACGAGTCATAGTTACAATCATTAACTCCCAAAAATTTCCAATAGCTATAATTGCTTTTAGCCTGAAATAGGTGAAAAATTGCAATCTTTCTATATATCGATTTTTTTTCAAGGAACCTTCATGTTTGAAATATAGAGGCTCGATTATGTGTCTGTGTGTGTGTGTATATATATATATATATATATATATATATATATATATATATATTTTTATATTTTTCTTCTGTTGTAATCCCAAAGAAGGAATGTTTATTGATAACTATGTTACTCATTCCATGCCTATTAAATTAGGCACACTTCATGTTATACATGTTACGTTTTTATATAACATATAAAGTTATATCCTAAATTTTATCAACATTATAAATTAGGCCATGCAAAAAAATAAAAAAATAAAAAAAAAGAGTATAAGTTACATTAAAATAGAAAGTATATATATATATATATATATATATATATATATATATATATATATATATATATATATATATATATATATATATATATATATAATTTTATATTTTTCTTCTGTTGTAATCCCAAAGAAGGAATGTTTATTGATAACTATGTTACTCATTCCATGCCTATTAAATTAGGCACACTTCATGTTACACATGTTACATTTTTATATAACATATAAAGTTATATTCTAAATTTTATCAACATTATAAATTAGGACATGCAAAAAAAAAAAAAAAAAAAAAAAAATGAGTATAAGTTACATTAAAATAGAAAGTATATATATATATAATTTTTTTTTATATTTTTCTTTTGTTGTAATCCCAAAGAAGAAATGCTTATTGATAACTATGTTACTCATTCCATGCATATTAAATTAGGCAACCTTCATGTTATACATGTTACATTTTTATATAACATATAAAGTTATATTCTAAATTTTATCAACATTATAAATTAGGCCATGCAAAAAAAAAAAAAAAAAAAATGAGTATAAGTTACATTAAAATAGAAAGTATATATATATATATATATATATATATATATATATATATATATATATATATGTTTATGTTTATATGTTTATATATATATATATATATATATATATATATATATATATATATATATATATAAACATATACACACCTATATACACACACACATAAATATATCTATAAAATAAACAAAAATTATTAAAGAAAATTGATAAAACAAAACAAGATACGCAAAGCTATCTGAAAACAGCCTTCCTACAATATTCAGTAAATTTTTTAAGTCTACTTTTTTAATAAATTTTAAGAAGTCATTTTTAAATTTTGTTATAAGTCTCTATTCTGTTTCAAGCTAAGTCCCAAGTTTTAATAAAACGTTCTGGATTAGTCTTGCCCTAGTTGTCTGCAATCAAAAATTAAGTGTTGAAAATTGAGTATTTGTCTGTCATACGGGCACTTGGCGTCTCGTATTATGTTAAAGCGTGCTAAGTATTGTTTAGTTTGGCCGTGCTCAGTAAGAATTTGTGTCAACTTGCGGTCAGTACTGAGTAGTCGTTTATAATTGTGAGGATGATAAGGGAATCAAATCTATGAAGGCTTGGTGATTACAATGAAACGGACTAGGTATGATTCCATTTTACTGTTGTGTCCTTTCTGATATCTCCTTTAATGTAGGATTTAGGGACCTTATTATATAATATTGGAAGGTGGCTGTGAGCCGCTAACTTCGAAAGGGTGTCTGCTCTTTCATTTCCTTCTATTCCCGAATGCCCCCTAGTCCACATTATTTTTGTTTTATTGTGATATTGTAGCTTAGTCAGGTAGTTTCTGATTTCGTCAGTCCTTTATGGGTTTTTGCGTTTTGAATTGAATATATAACATTCATGTTGCCCGTGAAAATAGCGTTATCCATACACGTGCCAGCCATATGCTCAAAGAGATATTCTGTAGCTTTGAGGACAGCTAACTTCTCCCCTTGGTTATTTGAGCATTCCGATCTCAATCTACTCTGAGTGTCTACTATTTTTTTCATTTTTATCTTTTAATGTCACGTTGTCTCCATTCTTGCTTCCATCAGTAAAAAAATTCTGTCTGCGTTTTTGCGTCTGTTTGTTCGTGTGACAGTAGTTGTGCGTGTATTGCAGGATGAATCCAGTATTTACAGACGTTTGGAGATCTATATTTTCGGGCAGTATATTATTTTAGTTAGAGCGTCGTTTTATAATGTTAAATAGTTCGATGGTTTCGTATTTTCATATCTATTGGAATTATTCAGACGCAGACAGCTATATGAGATATAGTATGGTAAGATTTACATATTTTTATTCTTTCTAGCATATATATATACATATATAAATATATCTCAGAGCCAATATTGATAGTATTAAATTTTTGTTCGAATCTATGACAATTTTCAATCTTCTCGTTTTTTATTTTATTTTTTAAATTCTTTCCTTACATGGCCACCACACATAAGCAAATTTATTAAACCTACATGTCCCATGCCTCAAAGGCTTCCATACTGCATGAATGGATTATAAGAGCTCTAAATATTCATTGGATCAGTTTTAAAAACAGAACTGAAAAATATGTGATACATAAACAAAACAAATATGACCAAAAAAAACAACAAAAAATCTATAAAAAACAAAAAAATAATCATAAAACGAAGCCATTAAGGAAATACCTACGCTACCCATCTCTAGTCGGTTTTGTCGAAGTGTATAATTTTAATAAATTTAATCAAATCTATGCTCAATTGGGAAAACAAATTTTATTCCGACTTAGGCAATGTTCCATCTTTGAGAAGTACACTTTTATTAAATTATATAGTTATCTGTCAAGTAATTTACAGTCATAAAATACGTTTAAAATATTAAATTTTTCCATCTTTATCGCAAAAATCTGTATAATGTTGAATTGTTTTAGGTATTGGTTTGTGTTATCATGTTCAGTTGTTGTGTTAAATTGTTTTCATTACGGTGTTGATACTGAAATTGTGCTGTTTCATGTGTGGCATAAATTATATAAATCCGATGGATCGAGGTCACCCACATTTAGTATTCTCTTTTAACAAAATCTAACAATAGAACCCTCTTTTAAAGCATAAACAGGCTTTCTGGTATGAAGGCAACAAATTCATTTATAACCGTTTACATTTGAATGGGTCATTACCTATTTTAGATCCTACTATTTCCCCCTTTTAGAGCTTAGTTTTAGGGGATTGGGATAATATAATGTATAGTATAATGGAACGATTTTTATTAGAACTGGTTATACAAAAATACGTCTTTTCATATTAAGTCAAAGTCAGGAAAATAAATATATATGTTTTTATTTTGCATAGATTATTATTAAAGGCGGCAGACTTGAATGAGACTGGAAGGAAGCGATAATGAACCCTGACATTATGTAAATGGGAGCGCATCTGGATTGCAGAATGATGAATCGAAATGAGCGAGCCACCCGCCATGGATGCATTGCCAAATGGATCCACTCCGCTGCCAACCCAATGCTCCCTTGATTAAGTGCCTTTTTCTATTTCGGGCAATCGATTATTGCTTTAAATTAACCCCACCAAGGATATTTATGACCTCGTTGAATTATATCCGGAATTATTTGGAAATATTTATGGGGCATTTTATTCATACTCTTTCATTCTTATTTTATTGAAAATCTACTTTAGAGAATGAAATTTGAAGACTACGAGCAACAATAAGTTAATGTAAAAAAATAAATAAAAAAATTCAGGTTCGGAATCTAAAAGTCGTATCATAGTTACCATTGAAGTATTCTAAACTGAGGTAACTTTAAGTCAATCGGGATTTCAAATGTGAAATTTTTAAGTTGCGCCCTAAGTTTATGTTATCATAATGTTTCAGTAGTAATGTTTTTCGTTATTGGATCACAGAAATTGTAACGGCATTGCTGAAAAATCAGAGCCAAAATATAAAACATGGGCTTGACTGTGGATTTTAATGTTTATCAACTAATGTTGTTATTCTGGAACCTAGAATGTTTGTAATTAGTTTGAGCCAGAGCCAATAAAATTTCATAGAACAAGGACTTATTGAGAGGTATTACAACTCCCCCCACTCTTCTCATGGCGACGTCTCTGTGCTCATGGCTAGACTTCAGCTGCAGTAGAAAATACATAAGTCTATACAGGTTTATCACAAAATTTGCTACAGGACATAATTCTTGTTGTAATTTCTATAAATCTTTATTTTAGGGCTATAAATAATGCATACCTACAAAAAATATATATATATATATATATATATATATATATATATATATATATATATATATACACATATGCCTATTAATAATTGGGTTTTTTTACAAATATGTCATAACCTCCTTCTAAAAGCCTAAATGACTGGCATTTAAGCAGATAATGTAAGAAACAGGATTGAAATACGGGAGGAGTAAGAACGATGTATCGAGGTTCGGATTGGGTGAGGGAGGGGAGGGGAGGAGGGAGAGGGAGGCTTGGAAGTTAGAAGCATAAAATAGGAAGAATCGTTCGAACGATATAAAATTCAGAGGTATAGTATCTCACTGATTACTTAGATTTAAAGTTTCAAAAATCAAAAGGAGGTTGGGTGAAGAAGTTAACTGTAGAGGAAGAAACTAAAGAAACATCGTCATCAAAAGACTGAAGAGGACAACCATTTTAACTCGGTTATATAAAGGGTATCAATGGAACAAATGTTTGGAAGCCCTTTAGGAATATTTTGCATTTTGCATCAAATATGTCCAAGAGACCTGCAGACAACAAACTCCAGTAGAACAAACAGTGGAGGAAAGTGTGGGGAACAGGAAGGTGTGGAGAACAGGAAGTCGTATAGCTGAGATGGCGTCCCTGGTTATAAGAGATACCTGTTGTATCACTGAAATTTCAGGATTTTTTTCCTACAAATCCATGTAATAATCTTTTTTTAATTTTTCTTTTATTCGCAATATTTTTGGAATTGTTTTTACTTTTCTATTGCTAAGTAAGTAAAATATTGCCAAAATTTCGACGCACCATTTTCAAGGGATCTATGCGTTTCATAGCCTCCTGAGTCCCAAAACGCATTTTGCTTTGAATGGTTTTGTCCTCCGATGTCTGTATACCAAATTGGACTCCCTGTGTGCAATAGAGGCTAAGCGATACCTCAAAAAAATTGTTCTTCAATAGACTGTAGCGCCATAGCAGCTCCAACGATATTGATGAAAGGCCTAAAATCTTTACTGATAAGCCTTTTTACTATCCATATACATCATATTTCCGAGAAAGAGAAAGAAAAACGTTAGAAATTAAAGAAATCTTTATTTGTGCATAAGTAAAAAAAATTATACATTTCATGGTATTCATAATCATTTGAAAGATAATTAAATTCCCTACAAAACAAAAATAAAAGTAAGATCATCATAATTTGACCATTATTAGCAAAGATACAGCGTATTGAATTTCGAAGCTACGTTTCTTAACTATTTTGTGCATTTATAATCAACAACAATATTACAATAGTTCATTTTTATTGGGATTCCAAATTTTTATATGAAATTAATCATTAAGTAAGAAGTTGGTCGGGGATGCGCACAATGACAAACACACTAATAAGTATAATTTCTATATTCTGTGCCGACGTTTCGACCTAAGTTTTAGGCCATCATCAGGGCTAAAAGAAAAATCAAGATACCAAAATTGATGAAAAGTATTAATTAATATTTTATTGTATCCTGTATAATTTACTTTATTGTTTCATGAAATTCATAATATTTCCTTCACTCTTTTCAAATTACTTTAATTTTTCATTCTTTACAATATATATATTAAGATATTTTTTCTTTATACTTAAAACATTTTTATCATGCTCGTCATTTCTGCTTATTACCATATTTTTTACTATTATTGGTACTGCCTCTGTTGTTTTTCAATCTTGTTTTTCTTTTAGCCCTGATGATGGCCTAAAACCTAGGTCGAAACGTTGGCACAGTATAAATGTTATACTTATTAGTGTGTTTGTCATTCACCTCACCTCTCCTTCCTCTCTCCCTCCCCCTTTCTCCTCGGCCAACTTCTTCCTTAATTATATTTAAGGTCAATACAACTTACTCCTAAAATTAATCATATTAGATTAAGAAAAACACCTTATTAATCCCATAACAATATTTTTTAATAAAAATTAAATTACATATTAAATTTTTAATATTCAATAGCGTTTCGACCCTTCTTATCTATTTTATGGCCATTCTCAAACTATTAAATTAGGTCAATCATGTCATATATATAACGTAAAATTATCCTACTAATAAACTTAGTAACTGTTATTAATTTTCTGAAATTAATTCTGTGCATGTTATTATGGAAACCCGTTTACTTCTTTATAGTTTTTCGAAAACTTGAAAAATATCCATCTCTCAGGGTATTCCAGATGCTCGTTTGAAAAATAATTAAATAGTCTACAATGTTAAACTTAAAAAAAAAAAAAAAGATAGAGCCAATAATTTTTAATTCGAATTGTATTTCACCCAAAGCGGTAGGGAAAGTTGTGCGATTGAATATTTTTATATTAAAGCGAAAAGTTGGAAAAATACAAAGGAACTCTCGAAAGAAGGATTTTTTGTTCCTTTAAAACTATACTATACTAACTATATGTTAGTATCTAAAACAACAAGTATAAATACAGCGATGAATTATGGTGAAATGTTAAAATAAGTCGTTAGCCGTCCTCCGATACCCATACTTCTAAAGACCGGAAAGGAAATGAAGCCGAAAAGGACGAAAACACGTAGGGATCAGGCCATATTTTAGGCAGAATTGAGGTTTTAAACTTTGATGAAAGTCCACCTTTGAGGACAGAGTGAGGTTAGAATAAAGGAGAATGGTTGCATTATTCCACCGCCTCCTATAGAAGCAAAGCTTTACCGATCCCCGCCCGGGTCGCACTCTCTGAATACAAAAGTGTCCCCGGCTAATGTATGCAATAGGAGCACCTTCTTGTCTTTGAATCTTCTTTCGCTAAAGACTTCTTATAAGCTCCTTAGTTTTATATTAGCTTTAGTTTTATATCAAAATTTATGTTTATCCAATAAAAAAATCTTTTTCACGTTTCGGGGTTGTTTCTCCATCTTCAGGGTTACTTCCTTTTAATCTGCATGATTTTTTACACAGGAATCCTGTATATGCCCAAGAATTACCCTTTGGTGATGACAAAATCGTGCAGACTAAAAGAAAGTAATCCTGAAGAGATGGAGAAACTACTCCGAAACTAGGATAAGCAAAATACATGTAAGAAAAGAAGAATAAAAAATATATGGAACGTCAGCATTGCTAATTATTAATAAATGGATATGATACTTTTCTTCCGATACCAAGTATTTTTGGTATCGATACTTCTTATTCGATATTATTACCGATATCGTATCAAAAAGCCAGCTACGATCAATATCCTATTTATTCAAAATCGATTATAACTCCCTCTTAATCTATCTCGTTGTAATGATGGTTATTAATTCCTTGTACGAAGTAAAGGAAGCATTGTAATCGCGAAAATTTTCGGTTTTCAGATTTCAACGGAAATATCCATTTTGACCATCCCTGAATCCATTTTGACGTGGCGCCTGTACGTACGTACATTCGTATCTCGCATAACTCAAAAACGGTTAGCCGTAGAAAGTTGAAATCTTGTATTTAATATTGCTTTAAAATCTAGTTGTGAACCTCCATTTTTGGTCACTGCTTGATCACCAGAAGTGGTACTTTACTTGAAAGTCATTATTGATTTCCATAAAAAATTATATTAAAATACCATACAAAACTTCTCAAATTTAGTATTTATCACTTATATATTCATTTAAATAACATACTGGATTTTGGTCTAAATTGGATTTGGACTAGTAACCAAATTCAGAATCACTTTTTAAGCCGCCGATTTATAGTTTAATAGGCTTATAAGGAAGTCATATGTTGTCCACATCAGATATTTTTTCAGTTAGGTTTAAAATCGCAATTCACTGTTTTATGTTTTTTCCGTTTATATCGTGTTTTTTATTATTATTTTTTAGTGTTTACGTCATTTAGTTCGATACACCGTTTACGTTCCATGTTCGCATGACATGTGAGAACGGCATGTTCGCAGTAATATGATTTCCAGCCATTCTATAATCAGATTAGGAATCGAAGCCATAATGGCATACAGGTGTATTTTTGTTAAATGTTAAACAGGTTTAGATTTTGATTTAAAAATAAATAAAAGTTGACAATTTGAAGATATTTCGCCTTTATCTGAAGTGAGCATTATCATTTTGCCCTCTTGGAAACTAAACTAATAGTACTAAATTAAAGTACTAAAGTACTAAAGTACTAAATCTCTATATCAACATCGTTTTTTTTTTTAAAAAGGCATAAGCACCATTTATCAAACTTTACAGGTATCATGTCTAATTGGCACATTAGATGACTAATCTAACACATGAAACCATTTTTTCCCAAATAATAATATATATTTTTGAAATTTTATTCTTAATTGTATAGAGTAGGAGTTTATATAACTGGCAAAACCTTTATAATTACAATATATGTTTATAATTACCATGCATGATTCTAGCACTGGTTAAGACCAGAGTGACGACTGACGTTGTATTTGGTGCTTACGTCATCAATATTCTATGTTTAGACAATTTCTAACTTTTTTTTTGGATATATCGTGAGCGAGAATCGATAGGGTAATCTTTACGTCACAAAATCAATTGAAACCCAAATTTCGAATTTTTGGCGCTTAAGCCTTTTTCAAAAAACGATTTCGATATGATTATAAAGATACGCTCGAGAATATTGGTATGATTAGGCTTCCACTAGGTGGTGACTATTTTCAAGAGGACTTATTTAAACCCCATAAATAATAAATAAAAAATTACTCAGCAAACTACAAGGTTCTGTGCCAATACCACCCAATGCCCGCATATAGGAGAATTTGAGCCTTAAAACCGGAGAAAAGTCCCAATCAGGAAGTTATTGAAAAACTCAATTAAACCCATGATTCTTCAAGATTGATAGCTGGCTCATCAAACTGAAATCGAATAAATAAAGAAGACTATTTTTTATTTTATATTTATGCATTATATATTTTCTTGGAACTATAGTAATAAATATTATGTTATATTACATATTTTATTTTTTGGCAATAAAGCTGTGGTAAAGAGGTGTACTAATGTAAGTAAAAAAAGTAGTCAATTGTAACAATTCTGTGTACATATTCCACAGTTCTTCTACCTGAATCAACTTTTAGTCCCTTCTGAGCTGAGGCCGCAGGTAGATCAGTGCAGAGCTGCCTACTATTTTTGACCAATACATGCTTCTCCATAGCATCTTTCCAATCCTAGTATTTCTTATATTCAGATCCGAAGCGAACACTCCTTCCTTTGGGCAGATCTGAGGACGAATACTCCTCGGCTGTATCTTTCTCCCCCAACTGAGTCTGGAAGCGAATACATTCCTGCGAAGTTCAAAGGCGAATACCCTTAGCTTCGTTGGTTGGCAATTCGATACATCGATCATCCAATCTAAATATCTGCTACATCTGTACAGCTACTGTTAATCCGACCTGGATAGGCATTGTTCGAGGCCCCTTCCAGTCTATCCTAGCACCCTAACCTCGATACTCTGTGCATCTATATCACCGAAGTCATCGCTGTTTCTGCTGCTAACCATTTAGGGACGTCTTCATGGGAGATGTGAGGTGCAGGAGGGGGAGGTGCCACTCTCTTCAATAATTTGGAAAATTCTCTAATAATTCCCCAAAAAGTTGGAAAATTTCAGATTTGAAAATCTACTTCAAACTGCTAAAATTGCGATAAAACTTTTTATTCAAAGAGTTATGTACGTATATGTATTAGGATTTTATCGATACAATCTTATGTTTAAATCAATAAGAAAATTATTGTTGTCAAGTGTCAACATTCAGAACAGGTAGGTGAAAAGTTCAAATTCAACAAAGTTGGGGAAAATTAAATTATTTCATAAAATTAGTTCGGAACTCCGATCGGTGGGGAATTGAAGATTTTGCCTCCTCTAATAAATTGTAGCAATGCCCCTGAACATGTAATCCGTAAGACATGTTTTACTACTATTTACTACTGACATGTTAGGGTTATTTACTACTGTAATAATAAATTGGGTAATCCTGAACATAGGGCGCGGATTGTGGCGAAATTTAGAGGACCGCTAATTTCGAACGGCATTTTATTTTTAGGTTAAGAAAAAAGATATTTGTTTCTACTTTTTGAAGTTTTTTGCCTTAGTTCAGTCAATAAAATAAGTTGTTATAATGAGAAGAATAAATTTATTTAGAAATATTTTACTGAAAATGCTATTGTTGACTTTTACTGAGGGAAAGAGAGAATGAAAGAAGGAGTGGAACTTAATCTTTCCCCTCCTTCCCTTGGAAAAGTCCTGTCTGAACCTGTGATCTTGTGTTAGTTCTGTTTACAGGCACACCACATTTTAATACCCACTATGTCTGTGATAATAAACAATAATAAATATATATATATATATATATATATATATATATATAAATATATAAATATAATTTTTATAAATAAAGAAGTATAAATATTATTAAAATATTTTTTATTGGTATTAGAGATGCTGCCGTTTGTTTAAAACAATTTTTTCCCAAATTTTAAAGGTTTTCATTTATTAATAATAGTCGAGAATTTAAATTATTTTAAACTCCAGTAAAACATTTTCCCACTATTCAATTCAATTTAAACTGTTTTCATTAAACTCTCCGTCAATTAAAGCATCCCACAATTGTGAGATCTGCCTCTGATCCTGAAGGCCCCAATCACCGCTTTTGAAGAACCCGGGACTCTTCCTCCAGGATAGGAACCCGGAGCTAATTCCCTCCCTACAAAGGCGGCACGGCAAACAGGGCGCGGCACTCATCCCTTTAAAGAAGGTACACCAGGACCTCACGGCCCCATCAAATTAGGCACTTTGTACCTCGTCTTCCCCGTCCGGAGGAACAAAAGGAAAACGCCGTGGAATAAGGACGAAAACATTACCCGCTACATCATTGGTTGAAGTATTACACGGCTTTCCCATTAGACCAACCAGATTTCCCGGCACATTGCCCCCCTCCCTCACCTCGCCCTTTTGTAGTTCTGTATCGGCCAATGGGAAAAGGAGATTTATAGAGAACATTAATTTTCCAGCTTGACAGAGGTCCATCAGGGTCGTTTAAGTTCATTTAAGCGGTTTTCTTAGTTGCCAACGAGTCCTTATTTCTCAACAAAAACTTATTTTAGATAATATTTTATAGTATATACTTAAGGGGTTAATCTTTGATGAATAT
This sequence comes from Rhaphigaster nebulosa, assembly GCA_948150685.1. Lineage (NCBI taxonomy): Eukaryota > Metazoa > Arthropoda > Insecta > Hemiptera > Pentatomidae > Rhaphigaster > Rhaphigaster nebulosa. The sequence goes on from OX411311.1 coordinate 118,467,901, forward strand.
GTAGCGGTATAAAACCTTTTAGATAACGGTTAACATATCGGCAAAAGTGTTAAACCAACTTTTCAGAGAGTTAAAAAAAGTTTCAAAAAATTGAATTTTCATCCTATTGAGATGTTTTTTTTTATTTATGATATGAACTAAAACAAGTGATATACTGCCGAATAGAAGAAATTAAAAAATAATTGCTGTGCATAGAATTTAAACAAAAATAAAGTAATAAAATAACTCCAAATCGCGATGTCATAAGGCTAGTATCTCGTTTCAATGTCTTGTGTTTTGATTTTATATTGTGATATAAGTATTTTTTATTAAAACTTTTTGAAGTAATTGCAGGGGAGAACGTCACTCAGGTAAGACTTGTTATTAATGTCCATCCCATGCTTCAATGTCTCACTTATTCAAGAGTGATTTGCCCTAAGGGAGTAATTAAGGGGGTAAATATACTAAGGGATAGACGAAGGAATGAAGGAGTCGGAAGAGAACTGTAGAAGGGTGTGGAACAATATAATTTTATTAATATTAATTATTAATATAATTTTTCCTTCTATTACCATTTCATTCTATTAGTTGGGCTACATAACGATTTAGTGATTCTTTTTACTTTCCCACAGCGAATTTTCGATAAGCAGTTTTGAACGAACCAATGCTTTTCAGAGCCGTTTGGGTTGAAAAAAAAAAGCATTTTCGGCCATTGGTCTATCTGCGTGGGTGTGTCACGATTTTCTCTTAAACGGCCGATTTTGTTTCTTGATGAAGTAAAAATGATAAATAATGACAGTAGTAACTCATAAAAGCAATAGTATTGATTGATTTATGTTATCAGTTATTTGCTGTTACTACTGTAATTTTAGTTTATCAATTTTTATTTTTCAATATATTTCGACATCTGTTTTTTAACTCCTTGCAATAAAAATTATTATATCATTCAATATTGTTTTCCACTTTAACTTACCTATTACTTCTATTTTCTATTCGTTCAATTTTAGATTTTTTTTATATCCCTACATTACTCCTTTATATCTTTATTTTTAGCCCTGATGAAAACCTAGAATGTGGGTCGAAATGCCGGCATTAAATAAATAATTACTACTATTTTATTTTATTCCTGAACGCCATCCGGACCATCTACTACATTATTTATTTATTTACGGTCAACTATCAATACAAAAAATAAACAATATTTAAACGTTGAACTCCATAAAGCATTCAGCTTATAATATTTTATTAACATAATTATTCCAACACACCGCATTTATTGAGTCATGTAAACACGACACTAAATGATGCAAACCCCTAGGGGAGGGGGAGAACTATTGGACGTCGACAGGACTCGAACCTTCTCAAGATGCAAATTAGACAGTGACACCCGTGACAGAGCGACAGGGCACTGGCATACCGTCCGTTCGGCTCATTACTGACTAATGCCTCTCGCTACCCCCCCCCCTTCTACTCCCTGCATTCGTCATATCTAATGATGAATATTCCAACAGTCATTTAGCCACTGACGGCCGTCGAGAATTCTGAATAATTCCTATACTCTCCCAGTTTCCAACAAGGGCATGATATTTCCTAATCAACCACCGGCCCGAGTATAATTGCTCAAGGGGTGGGATGAGCTCGGAATCGATTGAGAGAAATGTTCAAGAGAAAAGTAGAGGCTTAGGAAACCTCAAAACTCTGAGTCACGTATTAAGTTTCCACAAAATAATCATTCTTTGACCATTTGACTCATTTGATGAATTATTGTCTCATTTCATGTTAACACGATTTAGGTTAACAAATTTAACGAATCACACACAGTGAATACATTTGAGAAACATATTTTATTAATGACAACTTGTAACAACGATCTCATTCTTGTTATGAACTGAAAGAAACTATGTTTTGAGCTATACACCTTTTTGGGATGACTATAAGAGTGTAAATTCCCGGTCCAAACAAGTGTAAACTCCAAGAGTTAGACAACAAGATTTCACTGCAAGAATGATTTGTCCTGAGGACTAAGGCTATGATATACCAATAGTATAGATGAAGGACTAGTGAACGAATAAGTTCCAACATAACAAGTCCGAGGCCATCAGAGATAGCCCAGTCCTTTGAGATCTCTGAAATATTAATATTTTTACCCGACTACGGCGAAGCCATCAGGAGGGTAATGTGTTTAGTTTGACCGTTAATAGATATCTAACGATATTTATAGCGAACGACTCGACTGATTTTCAAGTTTGATGGCTCTTATTATTCGTTGTGATCACGTCAATTTTTTTAAACATTTAGAGTTAAAAATACTAAAGAAATGTTGTATTAAATGTGCCTAATCTGTTCTTTTAACGATTTTTTGGGCGAACTGCTTAACTAATTTTTTAGTTTGATGGCTCAAATTACCCAGTGAATTTCAGTGAATGTTTTGAAATATTATGAGCTCAAAATATTAAGAAAACGTTGATTGAATGTGTTTAATATGTCCATTTGAGGGTATCCGTTAGATACTGCTACTATTGCTACTTTGCTACTATCATATTACAAATCGATTCAAAGGATCTCTAAAATCGGGTTCCAAGGAAAGAGTTGAGTTAAGAATTAAGAGTTGACATGAGAAACATGACTTCAACAAAAAAAAGGAATCTTAAAGGATGTACAAGTTAATTTATTTTTCATTGACTGAACTTTATCAGGCCTACTCACGATATATTTTCTAATTCTTTTTTTTACTTGATGTTTTCAAAAACGTTTTCGTAAAAAGTAGAAAACTCTAATATTAATTGATTGAGTTAAAAATCATTATTTTTTAGCGAAAATGGTTCAACCGATTTTCAAGTTTGATGCGTTAAATTACTCGTTGTGATCCAGTGAATACTTTGAAACATTTTGAGCTCAAAATACTAAAGAAATACTGTATTAGATGTGTTTAATCTGTTCGTTTGAGGATATCTGACGATTTTTCGGGCGAACTGCTCGACCGATTTTTGAGTTTGATGGCTCAAATTATCCAGTGAATTCCTGTGAATGTTTTGAAACATTAACAGCTCAAAATATTGAAAAAATATATCTTAAGTATTTTCGGTTTTTTTATCAATATTTATTTTTGTACAATGTGTAAGTTCATGATCATATGCTAATAAATTATAAATAGACATTATTTGAAAAACTAAAAACGTTTAAATAAAATAAACTTTAATAAAAAATAGAAACCCCGACTACGGAAAAAACTTTTATATCTTACAACCCTATTCGTGCTAAGGGACGGAATTTACTTGCATACTTACTTAAGCGGGTTGGTGTTGGTTGTTAGGGAAGTAGACACCCATGAATATTAGTAGCAGTCGGATGCCTTGCAACTACATCCGTCCCTTTCATCCGTGCATGTCAAAATACAGAAAGCCCCTTGCATCTGTGCATGTAAACATACATAAAGTAAATTTATGAACTGAGTGACGAAGAGTCTTCATTTTCCTTTGGGTGTAGCAGGCACCCGACAAAAACAGTAAGTTTCAATATTTATGAACGTTAACTTCACTAAGAACCTACCAATGCGCTTAAATATATATGCATGTACATTCCGTCCCTTAAGACGAACAGGGTTGTATGATATAAAAGTTGTTTCCAAAGTCAGGTTTTTATATTTTATTAAATTAAATTAAATAAGCTAATAAATCTTAAATGTTTAAATGTGAAGAAAGTTATTATAGTCAATATCAAGGGTTAAACCCTTTATACACTCCCTTCCTCTGGGTGCAATGTTCAAGTATTACAGATTAAAGAATTTTAATACGATATATTACTTTTAAAAGAAATTCTAGAAAGAAAGGTGTCGAGCGGGAATTGGTTTCGTAATAATGGGAACATTTAAGACTAATTAACTATACTAATAGCATTTTATGATATCTATTAGCAGGAGGAAGTAGTGGTAATTGGTAATATAGAACCATGCGAGTATTACGGAACCCCTTAATATCTTGGAGGTAAGTGATAATGAGATATCAATGTCAGCCTCAATCTGCTGCCAAGGAGCGCTGATATGCAGTGAAGATTGTCGGTTCAGTTGCCATCGTGTGTTCATGTTGAAAATTTCAATTTATTTTTTATTAATTGTTCAAAACTTTGAGAAGATAAGTTCAAACTGGTAGGTGTCCGCACTCTACATCGGTTCAAAGGGATGTATTGTAGCAATGCTGATTCGTGAATCTGCTCTTATGTCTATCAATTTTTTTTACGGGCATATCAAATCCAAGATGGCAACAGTTGATGTATGGAGCCGCATGGTTGCTGGTAAATATGGAACCGGTAGCACTGCCTCCCTCTCCAAAACAGCTTCAAGAATCACACTAGAGAAGCAAAAATAAAAAAAAACTACAACAAATGATGATGTGGAAGAAGCTGCTTCATCAACATGTAGGGGAATCTCTGGTAGAAGATAAGGAAGGGGCAAAATAGAAAATGAAGCAGGGTTAATATAATAATATCGATTTTTAGCTTGAAGTCATCTATCAATCTTCGTACTACTTGCAAAAAAAATATTTTTTTTTTAAATACATTAAGGAATTTAGGCGTTGGAGTTAAGGTGCCAGTTCTACTTTTTTGATAAAATTAAATTTTACTCATTCGGTAGCTGGAGAAGAGCAAATTTGAAACAGACAGCGTCTGACCAAGATAGATAGAAGAAGAACTTTATTCTTGGACTAGGTCCCTTATGATTGAACAAATAAAACAGAAACCATATCTGGCCATAAGACTACAAAATACAGATCAGTTAATGTTTACGATATTTTCAGTAAAATAAATAAGCAAATAAAATAAATTCTTGTCTCTAAAAACATAATTAATTTGAACAAAAAAAAAAGAAAAGAAAAAGAGAGAAAATGAAAAATGCAAAAATAATGAGTTGATTAGCAAAGTTGAAAATGTCTAGACATTGTAAAGTCAAAAACAAAGTTACATATTACCTCCTCTTTTTATGTAGTTAATAAGTATTATATCTTTAAATGTGAAAAAAAGTTACCATTGTTAATGTCCTATCAAGTTGAAGCATGAAATGTTTAAACATGTTAATACCCTCGACTCCTTCGAACCCTCTGTTCAGAAAATTAAAATGCATCACATGCAGCAAAAGAGATCCAAACCACTCTGCCGACCTCTGAAATCAACACCACTTCTCATGGAGAATTGAAATACAATTTTTTTCAATGCCAAGTGTCAACCCTTTGCTACAACTCATGAACCGTCGGATAAGACATTCTAATTTCTTGGCCCCTTAAAACACAATGGATTGCCTGACATATTTTTTAATAAATCCCCGATCAATACGAATCTCAAACAATTTTAGACAATTAGACAGTAGAGTGAAATTTTCGGCTAACATCAACTTATTCTAGGTAGGAATAATTAATAAACAATTTTCTATAACACCTCTCTTGCGAAGTGCTTGGTTTTGACCCCTCTTTTCTTTGCATTCAGTTTCAAAAGGACTTTTTATATTCGTTTCCGTAAAAAAATAAAAATTTCTATTAAATTTTAAGTGAAAACTTAAAACTTTAAAGTAGCAATATCGGGAATTTCGCTCCTGAGTAATTATGGCTGACCAAAATAATCAACAGTTATTCAGAGATCTAAACACCAAATTAGTAATTTTAAATATCGAAAACAAAAACAGCTGAAAAATTTATAAAATGAATTTGACAAAGTTTGTGGTTTTTACAATAGCTTTGTAACTTATGACTACGAAAAAGAAAAAAAGGGCAGTGAAGAAGAGACTAAAAAGCCACCGAGCAGTAAAATGTTATTTCACATTTACTCAACACCCTACAGAGATTTCCAAAGAAAGACCATTTATATTTGAATTATGATCATCATTTCGACAAGATAAAGAAATTATATCTTAAACACATCCCCGTGAAGAATCGCATTCAAATTATAACTGAGTTTTGTGAAAACTATGAGATTATTTTTAATTATTTTGTTTTTATCCCTGTAATGTAACTAAGTTTTATTTTTATTTTATATATTAGGTACACATACAGAGTCATACCACATATAATTTCATTTTGTATTTAATTTTAATGTTCCTCATAAATTTTATTGGATATTTGTTTTTTTTCTTATCCTCCGTTTATTTAAAAATCTGTTTTACATATATAAATGAACAATATCTCAAGTCCTTACATTACCAGAAGGCATTCCAAGGCAAAGCTGTGTAAATGTCCGCTGCGTGCAGGGGCTTCACATGCAGGCATTGATATGAGAGATAAATAAATTAACAAAATCACATATAAAATTCTTTTTTTTCTTTAATTAAATAAAATGTATATGTGGTTTTGTTAATTTACTTATCACCCATATGTGCATTACGAATTCAAGGGGAATGTAGGTATGTATTAATTGCGATTTCAATTGTTTAAGGAAATGAGTAGATCAGAAAAAATATTCGTGGTTCGTATTAAATGAAATTTCGTTTGACACGAACTGGATAATTCGGTCCACAACCGAGTTCGTGTTAACGAGGGACTACTGAACACCGGACAAGGATATTCAAGATAGACTTGGGTATTGACTTTAACCCTATTCCTTCTACGTTTGAAGGAACTGTTGGGATTCCAATTTATCAGCAAAATATAACTAAAAATAAAAAATAATGACCATGTTTTACTCATAAATACATTTGTATGACAGTGGTTTTTAAAAAATATATAGATAAAAAAGGGAACTGCAGATTACAATTTCACTCTGAAAAGACTTATCACCTCAACCCTTTAAAATTTCAACTTTGTTCCAGAGAAATACACGACGGCGGCCTCACAAACCGGGATCCCTAACCCTCTTCCCTCCCCCCCCTCCTCTGGTTCGATAAAGTTACAAAAGGGAATGGAATAGGATTGGAAAACAATGGGCTTGGAAGTGATTTAAGTTAGGTGAGAGTTTAGTTAAATTATTCCGCAATCTCAAACTCTATTTTCTCCTCCTCTTTTATTCTTTTTTATTTTACCTTTAGCTTTTGTCCTTATCCATTTGACTCTAAAGTCTCAATTGTTTCGATAAGTCAACCGGAGATCCGACGCCCCTGGCAGTGAAGAGGTATGAGATAGCATTTTTCAAAGGGAAGCCTATCGATGAAACTGGAAGGCGAATAAATTAGAACCTACTTTATTTCTTTTATTTAAATAAAAATTTATTTATCAAAGCGAAAAACAACGGAAAAAATTATTTATAATTAAAAATTCATCTTATTACCTATTTCTGATTTTACAACAGTTCTGTCCGACCAGACCGCAACTTCTATCTGTCGGTGCTATGAATCAATATATAAAAATATATATAAAAGGAATAATACCAGGAATGAGAATTACAGAATATGTAAAAGTAAAAAATAGGGAATGTACAAGCAAAAAAAAAATAATGGAATGTACCTGACGAGAAAAAAAAAAAACCCGAGAGGAGCAGAGCTCATAGAGAGATCAATAAAGTTATATTTCCACAATAACGAAAAATATAAAAATGACGGGGGATGGAGGAAATAGTTCAGATATCCAAAATGAACTTCCCTAACATACCCTAATTTTGACTGAAATTTATATCCACCTTCATGATATTGTTGAGTAATGAGTATGAAACGGATTTAAAAAGAAACTGGTACCGAAATCCTTTAACTTAATTTGGAAAATGCGACCAAAAACAAGAGCAAAAAATTCAATAAGCCGTAATTTTACTACTACTGGTCCTATATACCGAATTTTAGTTCATTTGGTCCAAAAAAGGCACTGGAAGTTAACCAAATGTAGCAGAGAAAAAAAAAAAAAAAAATATATATATATATATATTTTAGTACAACAATTCTGTACACTACCTATATATTTTAACTTCGTCAAGTTGCAAATATATTTTAAAAATTTGATTTAGTTTTCATGGAAATATTTTCTTTCCATTAAATAATATGAAAGTAGAAATTATTAAGTTAATTTCCGCTTTTGTATTCTTAAATTACTTTATTACAGAGTATATTGTTTATAACAGATTGGAGGGAGAAGGCTCGGTCGCATCCGTCTCCTTTCAGATGCCCTCGGTTGTCCATCTAGGGTCTTGTGCTCCTCATAAAATACGCTTTATCTTTGCTAATACTAGTCCGATTTTGATGATTCTTTATTGTTTTTTAGATAATTTAATTACCTTTCATACAATTCTATACATAATTTACCATAAAATGCACACTTTTTAAGCTATGCGCAAATAAAATATTCTTTTCATCATAACTTTTTTTGCTGCATTTTCTCGGTGATATACTACATAAATGAAAAGTTAAAGGGCTGTAAGGAGAAGACATTAGACAAGTTTCATCAAAATCGTTTGAGCCGTTTACGAGAAAATTGTAAAATCGGAGATATAATTACCACTTCCTGTTAATCCAATGCGCTGTATCTTTGCTAATACCGGACCGATGTTTATGATTATATTTTTGTTTTTTAGATAATTTAATTATCTTTCATACAATTCTATACATAATTTACCATAAAATGCACACTTTTTAAGCTATGCGCAAATAAATTATTCTTTTCATCATAATTTTTTTCTCTACATTTTTTCCGTGATTTACTACATAAATGAAAAGTTAAAGGCCTTTATGAAGAGTAATTTAGACAAGTTTCATCAAAATCATTAGAGCCGTTTTCGAGAAAAATAAAAAAAAGTGTAAAATTCATGACATAATAGCTAATTCCGGTTGGTCCGATGCGCTGTATCTTTGCTAATACTGGTCTGATTTTGATGATTCTTTTATTGTTTTTTAGATAATTTAATTACCTTTCATACAATTCTACACACAATTTACCGTAAAATGCATACTTTTTATGCTATGCGCAAATAAAATATTCTTTTCATCATAACTTTTTTCCCTGCAATTCCTCCGTGATTTACTACAGGAATGAAAACTTAAAGGCCATTATGAACAATAATTTATCCAAGTTTCATCAAAATCGTTTGAGCCGTTTTCGAGAAAAATGTAAAAAAGTGAAAATCCATGACATAATAGCTATTTCCGGTTAGTCCGATGCGCTATATCTTTGCTAATACTGGTCTGATTTTGATGATTCTTTTATTGTTTTTTAGATAATTTAATTACCTTTCATACAATTCTGTACATAATTTAGCGTAAAATGCATACTTTTTAAGCTATGCACAAATAAAATATTCTTTTCATCATAACTTTTTCCCTGCAATTCCTCGGTGATTTACTACATAAATTAAAAGTTAAAGATCTTTATGTAGAATAATTTTGGCAAGTTTCACCAAAATCTGGTAAAATTTGACTAAAAATATATGTAACTAAGTGTCATGTATTACTAGATTTGTTATTGTTATACGGTAGATGTGCCCTGAATAACTAATACATTTCTAGAGCACATCCGAACTCAACAAAAGGAGTACCTGTCCTTATAACGGCATAAGTGAAAACCCAATCCTGTTAATCGTGTTCCTTACCACATCACCTTCTTTGATGGGTATTGGTCGACCAACAGTTCATCCTTACCTAGTTATCGAGCCCGTCCATTGGTTGCAGTGATACAATATTTTTAATTTATATTTTACGTAACAAATATTGTAGAATGTTGAAACAATCCACGGAAGGCTATCTGGCAACCTTCCTCAACAGGCAACAGCACCAATCGGTAAATATAATTACTAAAAAATCACCCGTCGTTTTCATTATAAACTCTGATAATTACAGGGTTATATTATAATATAATTTTCGTAATACAAAGATTTAAATACCTACATTAATTAGCAAACAGCAACCAGTATTCACTAACCGAATAAATCGAATCGTGACGGTGTGCTCCAAGAATCGATTACATATTAATGAAGTCACCGGTTACGTTGGAAGGATCACGGCTGTCGATTGCATAATGGAACACAGAGAAAGTTACTTTAAACTTTAAGGTGATTCTGTCACTGGAACGGTAACCTCCGAACAAAAAAAAAGTTGTAAATAGCGACGGAATTAACCGAGTTGGACGGAATTTGCTCTGACCAGGAAAAGAAGAGAAGAGTAGTGATAAGCTGTAGGCACTAAAAGAAGAGGGCAAATCAGAATCCAGTTCTTTGCGAGACTTGATAGGCTACAGCGATAAATATTACTAACCAATTTATGTCACTATTATATAAAAGGACAACGCGTTATTCGTTCGTAAGCGTTAACCGAGAAAAACAATCAACCAATCTTTATCCCATTTTAATTTCATCACCTTCATAGTCTCTAAAAGATTTAGCAATAATAAAATCTACCGATTTGATTTTTCATTAAAATGTTATTAAAAAATTGTTATCAGAAAAAGTGTCTAACTAAGCGAGCGTGTCGTAGCTATCTATTTATTTACAAAGCCCATCAACAGGCGTTGTGCCCAATGAATGACAGGTTGTCATATATATGTGTGTATATATATATATATATATATATATATATATATATATATATATATATATATATATGTATATATATATATATATATATATATATATATATATATATATATATATATATATATATATTTATTATAAAATGAATAATAATAATATTGAAAATACAACACAAATTAAAAAAAGAAACAAAATAAAAGAAAAACAAAACAAAAACTAAGACAACTTCAGGACCGTGGAAGCATGTTGATGACAAAAACTTTTGTATAACTGTGAAATTATTGGATGAAAATGTTAATTCGTTATAAAATCGGAAGTAAGAAAAAAAGAGATAAGAAATTATGAACGTGGAACTTATTTAAGTGAAATTTTATTGCTAGTTACAATTAGACAAATACATTGTTCTTTTCGATACTGTTCCATGAAAATGCCTGCAATAAATGAAATAGAAGAGGGTTTTATAGGTTATTCCGAATTTGAGGTTAGTAACCTTAAAAAATATGAGTTATCATAATCAGTATTTCGGTTGTATTTAATTATGTTTATGCTATAACTGATTGCTGCAATCTGTTTCCTATGTTTTTTAATGACATAATGTGAAATAAGTATTTTGCTTTGTAGATTAAAACAATCATTAAAACATATATCTCACAATGTGTTCAATTGAGAGGAACTAAACGATGATTGAGGTGCTGAAAAAAAAAAAAAAAAAAAATGAATACTGACAAAATCTAAAGACAGCCAATGTGTATATTTGAGAATGAATCATAAACTCATATTTACACAGAATGAATTTAACATAGATATTTCATCAATAGGATATGACAGAGATAAATAAAAACATTTGTTTTTGTTTACAATGTACAGTTATGAATAAATAATTTAAATTTCCAAGCCTGAGCGAATAACCGAATAGAAGCGGACAGCTGTTGAGGAAAAGAACTCGTAACATGGCAGGAGTACACATGTACACATGTACACATGTACACATGTACACATATACACATGTACACATGTACACATATACACGTACATGCACCCTTTGATTCGACAACGATGCAGCGAATCTGCAGTTCGATTGGAAATTGGCAGATCGGACAGCTGGGGTTAGGGCATCCATCCTTCTCTTAATATTTTAGCCCCCCCCCTCTCCTCCTTCCCCCAGTCAATCCAATAATGTTTTGTTACTAAAATCATTAGCAATTTTCTAAATTGAAGTTTCCAATAACAGCTTCGAAAATAATAACCGGTCATTTGGGCTGAATGAAATTGGGTAATTGGGCGGTTGGTAAATAAAATCACCGAAACTATTTTTATTTTATGCAATAAAATCCACTCCCCCAAAATTGGAAATATGCATACATACTATATAAATATTATATATTTGTGTGTATGTGAGTATACGACCAAAATTAGGTTAGCTGTGTAATAGTTTTTTATGTTTTTAAAATTACTTTCAACTTTATAATAATGATTTATTTATGTGGTAATAAGCGCAATCCCAAATAAAAGATGGCCATGAAAATATATGCATGTGGACTTAAACGATTATAGTTCAACATATCGGCGTCGTTTTTTGAAAAAGGCGTATGCGCTATTCAGCAAACTACAGGAAACACATGACATATTTTTCTCCAAATAACAATATATTTTTTTTTTAAATTTTGGTCTTTATTGTATAGAGTAGGAGTTTATTAATCTGACAACATCTTTATAATTAAAATAGATTTTGAAGGTTTCTTATACTGGTTAAGACCAGAGTGACGACTGAGAGTCGTTGGTATTTGGTGGTTACGTCATCAATATTCGATTTTTAAGCTATTTCAAATTTTGTTTCCAAAATCAATTGACAACTAAATTTCGAATTTTTGGCGCTTAAGCCTTTTTCAAAAAACGACGTCGAATGTGTTCCATTCGAAATTCAACATTAGAAAAAAAAAAGTTTACATTTTCTCAATGTATACATACCTATGTCGTTAACTTTTAAAGTAATATTTAAAAAAAAAAATAATTATGGGTAATAAATTATGAACTTCAAACCCATAATCTAATTTATTTTTAAAAGAAGGATCTTCCGTAATAACAAAAAAAGATAAAAATCTTATTTTCTTTTCAATTTAATCTTAAAAATACAGACAAATAAAATATAGACAATTGCAGTTGCAATTCGCGTTGTATGAAAACAAAAATAAATAAATAAACCGTCCAAATAAATTAAAAAATATATGTGAAACAAGAAAAACTTCAGAATGAATTCATAGAAAAAAAAAATCTTTCAAATTTGATTTGGTTTACTAAATAGGTAATTGATATTATGGATGTAACTAAAATCAGTTGATGTTTTAGTTCTTAAAAATCAATTATAAAAAGTTTCTGAATTACCACCATAAGAAATAAGTAAAAAAAATCGTTGTATCAGAATTTCAGGCTTTCAAATTATCGATAGCATTGACTTTCGAATTTTCATAAAATCGATGTATCGTTTTAATTTTTTTTAACTATCTCCTATTGGAAAAGGGAAATTGAAATGTTTACCGGAAAAATGGCTGCCCCTAAAATCATGACTAATTTTAATTTATATTTTTCTTTATCTATTATTTTTTGTAAGGCATCCTAAAGATAGAAAAAAACAAAAATAAATATTTACTTTCATTAAACGCCAAAACAAAAAAGTCAAAGTTTTTGTTTTGTTTTTTCTGATCGTTTTACCAGTACTTTAAGAAGTTTCAATGCGTCAATTCCCGGAAAGCTAGAAATCGTTTTTAATACTGTATTTTGTCTTCAAATGAAGTAATGAGAAGTTTTTTTCTCATTGAGCTTCAGACATCGATATTTTCAGATTTTTTTTTTTTTTTAGTTCTTTCGCCTAAAACTCAAAAACTATTCATCGCACCAAAAAACATCATTAGTGATAAATTATAGACAAAATTGTGTGTCGATTGAGTAGCTGGTAGATAACTCATTCGATTCTATATTTAGTTTTGATATAGTACTGAATTGAATTAACTATCGATATTTAAATAACTTCGGAAGATAATTGGCGATACTTACAACATAGTTCGACATACATATTAAATTTTGAGTAATTAATCCGCCATACTGACTTACAAAAACCAACTATAGACCAACTCACGGGACAGTGATCTTTATTTTCGCTTTAACAATAAACTTCAGGGGCGTACCCAATAGACAGGCTACGGTAATGACCATTTGAATACGACTAAAAAAGGAGCTGGATGAGAGATCTCCCTCCTTTCCTAAATTACGGCGCTGAAATGACTACCTTATTTTATCATCGTCTTTGCTGAGTGTCACTCTTATCTGTGGCAGGTTTGCCTTGAAGTTAAAGAAATAAATAAATAGATAAGAATGTAATTCATTGTCGGATTGTTTGCGATACCGGTAGATAGCGTTAGACTCTTCTAATTGCGTAATTAACGGAACCTGGTTTTACAGATGAGACTTCGTTCGAAATATAAGAATATTATCAGAATATCAGAATATTAAAAAGAAAAAGGAGAGGGAAGTAGCACTGTAGGATAAAACAAAAGTTAAATAGCGAAAAAAGTAGGAGCATATATCGGTAAAATTGATAGCTATTTTGATATCTCAATCTTATTACCGATATTTGAAATTATAGCTACTTCTCCGTTCGGAGTAAATATAAGAAGGTTGGAGGGGAGGGGGGAGGAAGAAATTGAATTTCTCACGACAGCGATATAAATTTCGATAAAATTCTACTAGATTGGCCTCTCAGCTTTGATAGAGGACTCCTACATCTGAATATTTCGAATTGAAAAATATAAAAGAGAAAAATCTACATTTTAAGCAAATGACCTCGTAAATTGTAAAATCTTGGCATAATAAAATGAAATGGCATTTGAGACATTTTTTTTTTTAAGGAATAAATTTGCGATTGATTTAATATTCGTATCGATAACAGGCCAGGGACACTTATCTTTGAGCATGTTATAGAGATTGGAGATAACATTAAATGGTTTTGATAAACGGTGCCTTCAATGCACCCTAATTTACAGCCTTATTTTGTTCTATCCAGGTTTTCGAACCCCGAATTATATCATTTAAGTCCTACTTTTTATTAATGTGGGAGTAGTATATTCTGATCCAAAGGTCTCCCAACTGCAGCCCGATTATATTGTAAAATTAACAACGTAAGTAAATTATGCAAAAATATAATCAAATACTTTTATTTAATGGCCGATTGGAACGTTACTTTCCAAAAACATTTTTCACAGTTGCCCGATAAAGATCATGGATCGGTGCTATCAATGCACAGCTGATGTTATTTTTGTTTATTGTCATTTTTTTTTTTTTTTTGTCAGTTCCACTTACCTCTTCATACATAGTAATAAAAAAAAAAATTCAAGAAAAACATAAATTTACGTGAATTTGGCAGCTAAACACTTTTCGGAGCTGGCTGGCTTCGGAACAATAATAAAAAATATGTTTACAATTTTGTAATATTTAACCGCATATATTTATTGCAATTATTTTTTTCATTATATTTCGAATAAGTTAGGTAAAAATTCATAAATAAATCAAACATTGACATTTTTGTTTTAATTTTAAAATATACACACGACATAGCTACCAACTCCGAGACATTGACTACTACCTAAGCCGATGATACAACAATTTTAACAATACACCACGACCCCAGACTGGTCTCACTGACTTTAAAAAATCACCTAGTACATTTACAAAATTGGTATTCGCTTTGGAAAATGCGATTAAACCATGACAAATCACAACATGTAACCTTCACACTCCGATGAGACACGTGCCCACCAGTTTATATCGGCGAACACCAAATTCCTCAGACGGACACAGTGCGTTACCTTGGACTAATATTGAACCAAAGGATGATCTGTGGCCCACACGTCAAAATGAAAAGAAAGACTCTGAACAAACGACTGAAAATACTGTAATCTCTTTTTTTCCTAATCATCAAAACTAAAAATCTGGCAGAAACTCAATACACACACACGCTTACATAAATCCATATGGACTTACGCCTCACAGATTTACGGTTCAGCAACAAAGACTCACAAAAACTGCAATATTTTCAATGAAAAAATTTTAAGACTACTAACAGGAGCTCCTTGGTACGTTAACAACAAAACTCTACATACCGACTTACAATAACCAACTATCAACCAACACATACGCTATCTTTATTTCCTTTTCCATCATAACCTTCACGGGCTGATGCCTGATCTGTTGTGATCAACAGACTAATAGGCGATATGACTACGGCTGACATGACTATAAGAACAAGACTAAAAAGGTGTTGGGTGAGAGATCTCCTTTACTGAATTAAAGGACTAATTCAAGACCGGGAAGAGGTGTTGGAGGGTACTATCTTCATGACGAATATCTATTATATATATAATAATTTTTTTATTGTCACTCTTTCGCTAGACAGGTACGAATATATAGCTGAAAGATAAAAATTAAAATATGATAGAAAACTTTTTTAGGATGACAGTTTCAACACACTGATTCTTGTTTACAAAAAGCAATGTTTCTATATTTTGTAAAAAACCGTAGAGATTATTAATTATTATTTATTTAAATTATTAGTTAATTTGAAATAAAAACGAATGATAAAAAGTGCTTCTCAGTTTATTCGCTCAATTTCGTACGGCACATCGATGGAATGCATAGTCATAGGCAACGGATCCACACCAATACAGTTACCAAGAGGAAAAGGGAGAAGTCTATGTTAAATATTTTAACTAAAACTATATTTTTTTAAATACACAAATGAGGGCGAGGTTAGAGGTTCCAGATCATACTCAATTCTGAAGCGGCACCGGTTCAAATTCCGCTTAAGGAAGGGGATGATTTTTATTCAACAATGGTGGTCTCACGGGCAATACAGAAAATAATAAGTAATTTATTTCTATATTAAATAAATTTGTAAATTTGTTTTTAGGAAAGAACTCTATAAAAATATAGCCTATCTATACATACACAATTATTATTAGACCTATCTCACTATTATTATTTTTTACATTTAATGAAAAATTCAAAACATGAAACATTCAATAATATAGCACAAGCTAGGAATAGCAATTAAAATCTATAATAATTAATAACTATAGCATGCATATTCTTAAAATATCTGATGTAGACAACACATGATTTTCTTGTACGCCTATTAAACTATAAATCGATGGCTCAAAAAGTGAAACTAAATTTGATTACTAGTTTCCGAAGATTGCAGTATCTCAAAAACTCGGCGTCGCAACATCCATCTATTGACACACACACACAAGCTCTTGTTTCTGGAGGTCTCATTCCGTTATTATATGTCGTTTTCTTTCAGTAAGTAACTAGTTTCTAAGAGATTTCTTCGTGTTCCGTAACAACATTAGAACTTTCAATGTCACTAGATAAAGCATTGGAAATCGACGGTTTCAACATTTTAAGCGGAAGAACCCACTTAGCTTATATCTTATTCTCCTGCTGTAGAATTGTTCATCCCACAAATGGAGAGGAAACCAGTATTTTACTCTTAATTTTAACACTTAAAACAAATAATAAAAATGTGTAATTGGAATGGGAAAAAAATCGCGTTTGTAACCTTTATTACCAAACCATATGATCTCTGTATTTAATTTTAATTTATTTTTTGATTTGTTTATTATGACCTTCAATTGATGTACCCTTTTCAACTCACCACTTTTAACCAAAATCTAGTAAAAATATTCATATCGATATAAAAGCCCTATTTACCAAATTTCAGACGTATTACGTTATATTTTAATATAATTTTCATGAACGTTTGATATGACCTTCAAGTATAAAGTACCACTTCCGGTCTATCAATGCTAACCAAAATTTATTATGTTATTTATATTAATATGTAAGTCTTATGTACCTAATTTGAGAAGTTTTGCATTATATTTTAATATAATGTTTGATGAAAATCAAAAATGACCTTAAGTAAAGTACCACATTACCGGTAATCATGTAGTGACCAAAACTGGAGGTTCGCGATGTTATGTTATAAAATGAAATTTAAAAGCACAAAAGTTCAGAAATGAATTAGAAAAAAGAGGCTAAAGGTCATCCTGTTAAAATAATAATAGTAACAAAGTTATATCATAAATACAATAAAGTAAATGATATCACAGCGTTACATGTTAAAATTTATATCATTGGAGGATAAATACTGAATTAAAAACTCAATTATCACAAACAATGCCAAAGCTTATATATATGTATATATATGTATATATATATATATATATATATATATATATATATATATATATATATATATATATATATATATATATATATATATATATATATATATATATATATATAATATATATATGTATATATTATATATATATATATATATATATATATATATATATATATATATATATATATATATATATATATATATATATATATGAGATACCTATATATATGAGATACCTATATATATGAGATACCTCCTATATATGACCGGCAAACTCTAAATATCAAATACCACCAAATAGATGATTTTGTAACTCAGCCCGTTCAACTTAATGTAAATAGCTTAACATTTATCAACATTTATTGAATATTATGGACTTAATATTACCAATTCACAGGATTAGTTTATTAATAGAGACAACTTCAACAAATAGTTGGCTGGAACTCATCCTACGATATTCTACCCAATCCAAAGTTTAATATTCAATATCAAGTTTGTGGATTCACTGAAATATATCCTTGTCAAAAATTTTCAATTTTTGTTTAACTTGCCGCAAATTTTTTTGGCAATAATAATTTTAGCAGCTTCAATTCCAGGCAAAAGCTGAGACGCACAAGGGCATCGTTAGTGGACAAAAACCAAAAATATTTTCTAAAGTGTTATATTTTAAATTGAATATTTTAAACTAATCCTTAAACCATTGATTCCTACCATTAACACATTTTTTGTGAGCTTATACAGTTGCCAAACTTTAAAAATTAGTTTCTTCTTACCATCATTAATTATAATTTACATCTCGTTCTAAGTACATCTCTTCTCTTAATCATGGAATTTACTGACCTAGGTGTGCACCTTAAAATAGTACATTTGAATTTCGAAGATTAAATCGCAAGAGAATATTGCACGCCTCTGAAGTGTGATCAATCAATTTTATTTAATTAGATTGATCCTTCGATACCATCATGCGGATGTCAACTAGTTATTTTTTTATCCACATAGATTTATACTTTGTCAATTTTTCTTCAAGTTAATATTTAAATCTTCATAAGGAACAAATTACAGAATGCTTGTAATGTTTGATTGTTTTTCATGTGTTTTTATTTGGGGGGGGGGGGAACTATTATTTGTCAAATATTTATTTCTGAACCTTTTATGGGGTATATTCAAAATCAGGATAACATTTCCGTAATTAAACAAATTCCGTATACTCGTTCTACTGTGCGACGTTTCGATTACGACTTAGAGAAAATGTCTTTTATTTTATGGTATAATAAATAAACAAATATCGACCTTTTCATTCTGGATAGAATAGGTCGGTAACCTGAAGGATTTTCCTAGTTTGAGTATCAAACGACATTAAACCAAATAATAATAATAATAATATAATGATAAAGATAATATAATATAATAATAAATATAATAATAAATATAAAGATTTTTTTCATTATTATTTATTTTTATAGACTCTGTTGTAGAGATCGATATTTCGTTAATGGTTATATTAGAGCTAGGGCCGATCAATCGGCTTCTTACCAAACTGCGAAAAAGATACTAGACTAAGAGAAGAGGAAACTAATTATTCGAGGAAACAGGTGTAAGTAAGCAAAGTTTTCGAGCTTGCTTTTGTTCTAGACTCGACCAAGTAATTATGACGTATTCTACCTCTTCCCAAGACAATAGGTCCCTGCTCCTTCCGATCCTTGCCAGGCTAAACCCGCAGTACTTCTCTAATTTAAACATCTATCTTCCACCATTCCACTTCCAAAAAAAAATACAGTAAATAAATAAAATGATTAAAATAAATTGCAGTTAAATAGTTTAAAAACAAACTATTTAATACGATCTTTCGCCTATTGAGACATCTTCAGATCAAAACTTGTTAGTGATTCGTATCGACAGTAAAAAAGTCAACGGGTTTAACCTAAAAAAACATAAAACATGATTTTTTGTTAAAAAGGGCCTCTCTCGATTTTTTCCATTCTATGGCAAATGAGGGTAAATTTTGGTTGCTTTCCCACAAGGTTTTTTATTACTTAAATTATTAAAATTAGTTCGAGAGGAAAAAAGTTAAAAACATTTTTAGCGACTCGTGTAAAGTTTTCATTTTGTGGGTTACGCCTATAAATCTGTTTACCGTGGATATTATCATGTACCATGTTAAATACGATACAGTTCTTTATTTTATAAATTTCATCTTTATCTTAATAAATAAGCTGGGGAATAATTTATCCCAAAATTTGTTTGATTAATGCCTTTTTTTTTAAATTTAAATATAACACAAATTTCCAACAGGCCATATTCATGCATTTTCTTTATCCTGTACTAGGTTCTTACAAAAGTCCTTGTGCATGAACACAACCCTTAAATCCAACTCTTATAATTATTCTATAAGAATATTTTTGTTCCTACTATTAATGTCAATGTTTACTTTGACTAATCCTTCAATTCCTTTTGACTTGAGTTGGCCTTATGGGGTCATTTACATTTTTAAAACGCACGTACAATGTCAGGAGAAAAAATCGTGATTCGCGGTGTTTTGAGACATTACTGGAAAAAAGATTTAAGCGCAAAGCAGCCGCCGAAGAAATGTGTGCCATAGAAGGAGGGTCAATTATCCAACTAAATACTGCCGCACAACTCAGATCAGGTCTCCCATCGGTCGTTGATGATTATGTTTTTCTTGAATGTATGAACCAGGACCCACAAGCAACTACTCGTGATCTATCGGTCGTAGTAGGGACTCAAACCTTTACTGTGAACAACTTGACGGACTTTATGCAATTTTGAGTGCAAAGTACCCCGCTTTGGTCAACAAGGGCCAAGCCATTTCGCAACACGACAATGCCCCTGCAAATCGTTCTCATTTGACCAAGGAAAAATTATCGGAACTGCAAGGAATAAACGTTTTGCCTCATCCTGTGTATAGCCTCGATATTGCGCCATCAGATTATGTTTTTTTTAGATCAATGGCTCAGATCTTGGATAATTACGAGGACGTAAAAATTGGATGTGAAGAGTTCTTTGCTTGAAAACCAAGGGAGCGCTATCGACATCAAATCCAATTACTGGCAGGAAGATGGGTGAAAAAAGTTGAAAACAATGGATTTTACTTTGAAGAGTAGTATTCAAAAAAGTTTAAAATATGTAATCTGAAATAAAGCTAAAATTATGCACAAGAACTATTGTATCAACCTTGTATTTACTTTAAAGCATGAACATTTGTTGCTTTTGAGAATAATAGTTTATTTATTTATTTATATACACAAAGTATATAGCTGCAGTGCATTAATCCTTCTTCAAATTATTTTTGCAATACGTAAATCTGAACTCATTGGATTAACAATCACAAAAAATACAAAAATTGGCATTAAAAGAAATAACATTGCATGTGTCAAACACATACTTCATATACAGATAACAAAAACACATACTTCATATACAGATAACAAAAACATAAATTATCTTAGATTTGATATTTGTGGGTATATATGCGCAATATATTAAATTCAATACAACAACGTTGTTGGACTGCAGTAAAGAGTTATATTACGAAATAAATACGGATAAAAGAAAATAAATTGTCATTAGTAGAAATGGCGAAGGTTTCGGTGACGCAAATGAAAGAGGGAATAAAGTGTAATACAGAACTGTAGAGATCTGGTCCCTTAAATGCGTAAAAGAAATAAAATTTCAGAGAAAATAAAAGTAAGGTTAAAGAGTGGAAATGCTCGTTATTTCCGTCACATAATTGCTCACTGTGTTTGAACTTTATTTTTATCTATGTTATTTATGTACGATTTACTTGGAATTTTAATGGAAAATTAGTTTTTATTGTCCCACATTATAATCAGTTTATTAAATTTATGATGCAACTTGACAATGTTAACTATTAATCATTTTGATCCATCACTATTGTTTTGTCTGTTGACAGTGTATGAAACTATTCTAATTAATGAAAAAATATTCATCGTAAACTAATTTAATATTATTTATGAAGAGTTGGTTTTAATTGATAAATCAATATTCTGAGCTATTGTAATTGTTTCTGTGTAGCATTTGTGGAAAATTGTGCAGTCGACATAATCAAAATTGTTTTTATCATCGAAAAGGTATGTTTAATACAAAAGCCGGTTTTTTATTTGTTTCTTTTATGCTGGTGTATTCCGCCTCTAATAAAGTGTTGAACGTAACTGAACGCGCCCAAATTTCATCACCCAAAGTCAAATTCTAAATTTCAAATATAAAACTAAAGTTTAAAATAAATAAAAAAATAATACTAGGAGCTCGGTTCTACACCAACAGATGTTGGTATCGTTATTGGGCAGAATTAAATACTATTTCCTCTGAATTCAAAATAAAAATAAGAGAGAGGAAATGACATAAGCAAAGGGGGGCGAATTTAGGGCTCGTCCTATGAAGCAATGGCAGCTTTCTCGACCTTGTGAGTCAACATACGAGTATCGGACATTTTAATAACGAAAAAAAAACACTAGTCAAAAACAAAGTAATGATAAAATAAATATCTTCCCTTAAAATGGGCGAGAATAGGGTTCTCAAGTTTAATAAAATCTAAAACCAGCATCTCCTCGTTGTATAATTGAAAAATACTGAGTCAAAACACGAACTGTCACAACTATTTTACTACCAACAATCAACTGGACGATATAAACGAACTTCAAGAGTTTTTTTTCAGCTGGTTACAGAAATATCAACGCAAGATAAGTGGGGAGACGAATTAAGGTAACGGGACGGTTTTCAGGCACTTTGCACTAGCCTGGGCACTACAGCCAATTATTTTTAGTGAAAAATTTTATATCTATTATTGATTTATATTTCTTATTAAGTTGACAATTATTTGATTTATAGCAGAAGTCATATACAAGGATGGATATATCTTTTGTAAATAATTTAATTGCAATTTCTTCACTCTCAATATATATAAAAAATATTACTTTTTAAAAATTATTTCAATTTAAAATATTTCAAGAGCTTTTTTAAAACTGAAAATCGATTCAGGATTATTTTTATAAATGGGAGCATAACATTACACAATGGTAGTCTAAATTAGTATAAAAAATAAAATAAATCTATTTATTGAATGCCGATTTTGTATCTTTTCAGAGTACAAGATACAATAAACATGATAATTATAAAGAATGAAAGTATATGACGAGCTGAGAAAAAAATAAGTAGCACTGATATAAAATAAATGAAGAGCTAACATATGGTATAAAATGAATATTGGAAATAAAGTAAAACAAAATAGAATAAAAATAAAAATAAAGTAAACACGTAAAGATAAGAAATAAACAGGAGTAAAAGTAACAAAAAAGAGAAACTAATTATTTAAGGTAAAAGCGAAAATATTAAGTATACAAAATCAAAATAAACCAACATTGGGCACGTTACATTATTAATTTTATAATATAGTAATTAAAGGATATAAATGAAAAATTCCTAGCACAAAGCCTTGAGTCTCTACAACATTAGTAAACAATTAACCAGCAGTCTGATCAAATACAGCACATCTCACAGTACCTCTCTCCAAAACATGTACATACATACTACTCTAAATTAAATTTTAAAAAATAATAATAAATTGAATGCAAATAAAATGTAGTAAAACAAACACACAGACTGGATTGTTGTGGATTTAAGAAACATTGCAATGTGGGCCGAAACGTTGGTATTCAATAAATAGTTTCTACTATATTCTATATAGCTGCTCCAAGCATATTTATTAATAGGGCACATTCCTAAACGTTTAATTCGGATAAGTTTGCTGAATGTTCAAAACGGTATCCGATGTCTAATTTAATTTCATTTGGCTCTCCTCAAAAGTTGGTGAGTCTGAACTTATTTGGTTCTTGCATCAAGGCCTTCAAATCTGCCTTTTCATTGACAACTAGAAATCTGCGATGAATCAAAGAATTAAACTAGAGAAATATAAATTATAGATATTACAGCAGGTTTTTGCCTAATAAACATTGTTCAGTGAGCCCGTTCCTGTATTTATAATTTATTTCGCAGGCACTAGTGGATACTTCGGTCAGGCGAATGGTTCGGTAGCGAACGGTCCCGTCCGGTACAGACTGCATATTTCAAAGAGGAAAAGGCCTTTTTCATTTTATCTCTTTTCTCTTCAGAGAAGGAACTTTAATAAGCCCCCCCGAGAAGATTTATGAAGAGCCTCCGTCGCTTTGAAATATTAATAAAGACTACCGCAGCAGTCGGAGCCCCGGTCCCATTTTATAAGCGATCCTCTTATACGATCGTGCTATAACGATAGCGGCTTATCTCCCACCTTTAATACAATTAATAAAAAAAAAAGCGATATAGCACTATGCACTTCTCATTAAACTGCGTCAGCGTGCTAAAAATGAGCCTTTTGTGTAAATATTTAATTGTTCGTACGATAAATTCCCAACTGTAAAACACTTAAAAAGATTTTATAGCATAGCCAGCTGACGTTTTAAAGTTTCCAATTAGTAATCCACGATGTATTAAAATAATTTCAATTAACCCAAGAGAGGTATTTGCATATAGCCACGAGTATTTGCCTCACAACAATTAAAAATTTTCTATAGTTCTTCGATTGATAAATTCAATATAGCTTGAGTTTAGATTCATACTGAGATAATAATTGTGTAAAATAGGTTTGTTTACAGGCATTTTCTTTAGATATGATTTTATTGGTAAGCATAATCCCTCTGTGTGGCAAATCGCTTTAAAAATGCTCTTTGTGCTATTTTTGTTTTGTTACCATCATGAGTCATGAGTAGTGGCATGACAAGTTGAATATCGGTAACTAAAATGTAAAAATGGTGGGGGGAGAGGAGAAAAAAAAGTTCTTGTAAAGAACAGTGGCACATTGAGACGAAAGTGAACAAAAAAATGATCATAATCCTTTAACTTCTAAATGGAATCGCCTAGAAACTTCAACTTTTGTTCATACAGGTATATGGTATCCTTTGTTAATTAAACCTGTCAGTAATACTATTAATAATTTTAAAATTAATTATAAAATACAGAATGTATTAAAGCCAAAGCAATAAAAAATAGTAATAATGTCTGTCTGTATAACACAAGCGTATATATAAATATATTCAAATGTATAAAATGGGAGTTTTTTTGCCTCGCTTGTGTTATACAGACAGATATTATTACTATTTTGTATTGCTATTATATATATATATATATATATATATATATATCGACTTCGTTTTTTGAAAAACGGTTAAGCGCCAAATATTCGAAATTTGTGTTTCAATTGATTATGGGAAGTAAACCCCAACTCTATCGTTTCCCGCTCACGATGTATCGAAAAAAAATTGGAAATGGTCTAAAAATTGAATATTTATAACATAAGCACCAAATACTAACGACTCTCAGTCATCACTCTGGCCTAAACCAGTATAAGAAACCTTAAAATTATGTTTTAATTATAAAGGTTTTGCCAGGTAAATAAACTCCTAACTGTATACAATAAAAAAAATATATATATATATTATTATTTGGAGAAAAATCGTTACATGTGTTTCCTGTAAAGTTTGCAAAATGGCGCTTAAGCTTTTTTTAAAAACGATGTCGATATATAGATAATAATAATATACATAAGTATAGTATTACATATTTATATTATAATATATTAGTTATTTATATTATATAAACACAGATTGTACAAAATTAATATACACCAATAAATAAATTGCTGATTTTAATTTAAAAAATTTAAGTAAAAAAACAGAGCGCATTAGCATAATTAAAAAAATATAATTTAGAAAGAAATTATAATTTAAAAATAAAATTCTCTAATTACTTTCAATATTACTAATTTGAATAGTGGTTGCTATTTTAAGTTTCCAGTCCACTTTTTCTAAAATTGTTATTTAAATATTTTTTAGGGTCTGCTCAAAGTTATTACAGATATTTTGTATGAATCTTGTAGAGAATTTAACACTATAGAAAATTGTATGAAGTAGAAATACTGACATATCTAAGCAACTTTTTGCGTTTTTTTTTTTACATTTTTGCAGATATTTAGGGCCTCGGCTACTGAGGGCTCTTCTGAATATTCCATCATTTTTCATATAAAACTGGCAGGGCATTTAATGTTCTAAGGTAATTAGAACATTTTGCCTTAAATGCTCTGGGATTGAACTACTAAGAAAATTAAAAAAAAAAAAGTGCTCGTTTTTAATTGTTTTTCAAGATGGCAAAAAACACACAAGGTGTGGGAGGTTGAAAACTTAGATTTTTTATGAAAGGGGTAATACATACAACATAACTGAAATTCAAATTCACTCCACCTTTTGAAATCCAAAATGATATATCAACTGGGTTGATGATGTATACAAATATTAACAAACATGTTTTATAGTATTATAATACTATACTTTATAGTATTATATTTAGCTTGTACCAAAGTTAGCAGATTCACGCAGCTACATATCGTCTATATCGCTCATCTACATGTTCTTGTTATTTTACAAGGGAAATCTAGGGACTCAATTTACTCAACAGTAAATCGACACAAAGTCAGAATTTAAATGATTTTTAATCTTTCTGATTTCGATCTGTCATTTAAGTGGCAAAAAATTTAAGTGGCGAAAAATGTAAAAAAAAAATAATTTATACTCATTCGCAAATGCTAAAATTGAAAGCCGTAAGTATGAAGATATATGGATTAATTGTAAGGATTTAAAAAGAAAATAAGAGACTTCATTGTTGTGCGATTTAGCATCGATTTCCACTATTTGTTAAGCTTACTTCAGGAATATTGGCATTGGTGATGGATATGTAGTTTTAAAAATTTGGGATAATTTGCCTTGAGCATTTATGTATTTAGGTTTACATTTTCATTTGCCTATAGAAAAACGAGGTTTTAGCCGTTTTTTTGCGGTTTTGTCCTACTCAGAGTCATCGAGGACGGAGGGATTTGACTAGGAACGAAATTATCGTATTGAGGTCATCCAATTAGAACTCAAGCCACGTCAAGTTACAAAACTATATTTCATTTAATGACTAGTCTCATTATCTCGAGTGATATTTCTTTTTAAATGAAAATATTGATTATCTCTCAATCATTCACTGTATATTTATTTATTTATTTATACATAATTTATCTTCCAAATGAGTTCTAATCTCACATTCAAATTTTTCATAAGTGTATATATGAATTTTAAAATTATTATATTTTAGGAAATTATTATCCCTTGTATATTTCATAAATTTTATTCAGCGATTTATAATGACGTTTTGGGCATATCCTTGCCCATTTTCAAATGAATTTTAGCTGCTAATTTTACCTCAATATTTGTCAAATATGTAAAACTAGCGTATATGTATTTGTAGTATATGTACCCTCAGAGCGTTGCCCGTGAAAAGAATTGCGAGTTAAATAACCTCCTAAATTTCAAGTTTTTTTGTTTTTTTATGTTTAACTTTTAAAAGATAATGTGAGTAAGACAGAACTATTTTTCTTATTCCTAATCATCATTCATCATCATACTGTAAAGTTTGAACAAAACTTTTAAAAAGAAGGAAAACATTGAAATTTTAATTCTGAAAATATTTTCTAAAGGCACTTAGACTCTTAGGTGGGCTATCAGAACTTTCAACGAAACTACCAGTTCAGAGATGAAAATATTTCTCGGTATTCGACTGTACTGTTTAGAATTTCATCTAGACGTTTTCTAGGAGCTTAATCAAAATTATAATAAATTTGTCAAAACAGCAACAAAGCTTCACATTTTTATTTTTCCTAAATCTCCGATTTTATTAACAAATTACGCTTTCAAACAATAACTTCACTCTTTTTAAAATATTTTTGTAGTGAACTTGCTTCCACATGTGAAGTTGTCATGACAACGATTACAAAATTACCTATTTTTTAAATATTTTTCCCCATTTCTCACCTTATAAGGAGAATGTTTCGAAAAAAATAATGCATATACACCTTCTGGAAGTGAAAACCACATCCAAATCGACTAATTGCTTTTTGAGTTTTGCGATCACAAACATACGCAGGCTGAATTTTTATTTATATAGATTATTGTCCCATTGCTCATATTTGCATAAGGAGAATCACATTTCTCCATACTAGTTCTCCATTTATGTATAATTTATTTTTATGTTTTGCTTACAATTGTTTGAATACAGCTCTAGGCATAAGCATCTGGGTACAGTGTAGAATAGAAATAAAATTTTACAGATAATAAAAACAAGGCGATAAGTTCTTGTTACTTCACCCTCGTAAAATGAATCAATTCGTGTCTACTATAAACCAGGAAGTAATAGTTTTCAAAACTCTTATACTTCCTGATGTTCTACATTTATCAAAAGTGACCGTTTTTACCAAGAGATAAACAACGCTTTAAAGATTTTCGAAAATAATTATTTAGAATATTTGGCCCGAATAGAGATGTGTTTGATTAGAGAATTTAAAAAAGTACATTATGCGAAATTATGTGGAGCATTCTGTCAGTATAATTAAAGTAATATCATGGCTAGAATGAAATGTACATATAAAGTTGGACTGGATAAGGAGCAAATAACCAGGCTCATTAAGCCTTATTATTATTATATGATTATTAAACTTAATAAAAGTTCAAAATAGCAAATTAAACAGCGGAGAAGGGAAGTAAGATAACTACATCAATTAGAATTAGCAGATTGTCAAAGCTTGTGTGATATTGATATACCAAAGAACATGATATTCCTCGTTATGCAAAATATTTATTTATTTGTTATATCTAATATATAAATTGGATGTATGACTGCGAGTATAAATATAATAACTAAGAAAATATGTATTACAATAGAGTAAGGTAATACATTTTTAATATCTATAATTGCTTGTTAGCATTCATTATTGCGCAATAGTTGATAATATATTGTGTTTATTTAGAAGGCCCTAAGATGAGGTAGAGAGTCCCTAAACATTGAAAAATAAATGAATATAAGTCCAAAATAAAAATTGCCTGCTATATCTTCGCTAATATTAGTACAAATATTTTTTTTTTTTTTTTTATGTTTGGGTTATTGGCAATTAAATTATCTTTCAAATCAGCATCTAAATTGTTCCGAGAGATATATAGTTGTCGAGTTATCCAAAAACTATACTATGATATGAATCGGTTTCCACAGGAACATGTGCACAACACTTTATAAATCCAAGTTCAAAACTATATCTTTGCTAATAATGGCCCAATTTGAATGATATTTTTTTTTTCATTTTTAAGAGAATTACCTTTCAAATCATTATATGAACAAAAATGTATGATTTTCGAGCCATTCGCGAATGAAGTTTTATTTTAGATTTTGGCGCTACAGTCTATATAAAAACATGATTTTGGGCTATGGCGCACGGGATGGAAATTTGGTACACAGGCTTAGTAGGACTAAAACCCAACGAAAATAAAATAGGTCCACCAGTTTAAGAGATGATAATCGTAGCACAGACAGGCCATAAATACATATCAACTAGAGACAGTACCTCACTCCAAGACATCTATACACATACTGAAGGAAAATGGAGGTTACATAACAACATCTGGGAAAAGCCGATCATCAGAACACCGAAAATACAAATACTACATGCAAATAGAACTAACAATGTATAAGAGATCTTAAAAAAAAAAATCAAATAAGAAAAAAAAATTAACAAATATAAAAGAAGTAGGAAAGTATACATATATATATATATATATATATATATATATATATATATATATATATATATATATATATATATATATATATATATATATATTTATATTATGTCCAATTAAGGATTGTTGAAATTCAATGTATTTGGGCAGCACTACTAGTAAATAAAGCATTTCTCTCTCTTTCTCTCCTTTTTTTTTCCTTCTATCGAAATGATGCTTGAATATGCGAAATATTGACAAATTAGTTGTTTTCCGTTATTTTATAGATTCTTGGCTTCATATTATATGTAAAACTTTCCATTTATATCCTAAAATTTGTGTTTCATTTAAAATAAAATACATGTTGTAATATATTTATCAATGCAGTGTATTATTTACAAAATCGGCTCTAATTTCCAGTTGCCATACTGCAAAGTTAGGGCCTAGCGAAGAGATAACAGATTATTTGACAGGTGTCAATTACGAGGACTGAGTACTTCTAAGTACCAGGGGGAAGAAAAAAAACTTTTTGTTAATTGAAAGCGTGACAGAAGATGGATGATGCAAGTTGGGATCAGGAGCAGTCAAACTGGACTAATGCCTTCCTTGTCAATCAGGTCTTGTTGTCATGGCCTGGGTTCGATTCTTCCACAGTATCCTAAGCCAGTGGTGATTTACTATATATATATATATATATATATATATATATATATATATATATATATATATATATATATATATATATATATATATATTAAGCTTGACTAGATGTAATGTAATATTCTTAGTGAAAGCTGACTTCCCATAACCATGCTGCATTTATAATATATATTCTTTTTACATCATACATCCGTCTTCGGCAAATTTTCTTCCTATGTCTTATTTCCTATATCTACTTGTTATATGTTGTATTCTATGTCCTTCAGTGTCCATATAATTTTATTTCGTCTCATTTATTAGAATATAATTACTCAAGCATACTAATTTTACAGGAAGTTTCAACTATAATATCAATGCAACTTCGATCAATGAACAAAAAAATGAAATAAAATATTTTTTTTTAAATTTAAAATTATTATTAGAGGCAATCCAGAGCGAAGGTGAATGTTAATATTTTGTTATATTACTAATAACAGCAATATTAGTTGTATGTGTGTTTCATCGTCTATTTTTAATATAATTTGAAGGGTGGAGGGGCAGGGATAAGAGTATCAATGGAATAGATATGGTGGATTTAAATATATGTTATGTCCATTTATACGGATTTCACTACCGCTTTGCGAGCAAAAACCTACTCAAATGATCGCTACATCTTTGCAATTTGCTAAGCTATTTTTGTTAAAATTTAGCTTTGTAAGCCATTTAATTATCTTTAAAATGAACATCTGAAATGGTTATGAAGATGTATGGTTCTCGAATTATTCCAAAAATTAAAAAAGTTATTAACAGGTTTCCATAGGAACATGCGGAAAATACTCTCGGGACTCTATAGATAAACGTATAGATCCCTTGATCCGATTACATTACCTTCCTCACCTATGCGGTAAGGAAAATAAAAATTACTATATAAATTAATTGTAGTAAATATGCAGACAAAATTAAAAAAAATAAAGACATACATACGGAAAATAAAAATAATTTATCTTTAAATTGGTTAAATATGCAAATTAGTTTTAAATAGGTAAATGCTAATATACAAGGAATATGTTTGTAAGTCGAAAAATGGCAATATTGAGTTATGTTTATTGTGATCATATCCAAATATTCTTAAAATGACACGGACGATGTAGAAATGTTTCATTCAGTGCACTATCTGTTTGTTGTTTTTACTTCCTTGTACGAAGTAAAGGAAGTATTGTAATCGCGAAAATTTTCGGTTTTCAGATTTCAACGGAAATATCCATTTTGACCATCCCTGAATCCATTTTGACTAGTTTCGTCGTGGCGTCTGTACGTACGTTCGTTCGTATGTCGCATAACTCAAAAACAGTTAGCTGTAGAAAGTTGAAATTTTGTATTTAGGATTGTTGTAAAATCTAGTTGTGAACCTTCCTTTTTGGTCACTGCTTGATCACCGGAAGTGGTACTTTACTTGAAGGTCATAATTGATTTCTATAAAAAATTATATTAAAATACTATGCAAAACTTCTCAAATTTAGTATTTATAATTTATATATTGATTTAAATAACATACTAGATTTTGGTCTAAATTGAAAAATCGGAAGTGGTACTTTACTTGAAGGTCATATTAGAATTACATCAAAAAATATATTAAAATATAATGTAAAACATCTCAAATTTGGTAAATAGGACTTTTATATCGATACAAATGTATTTACTAGATTTTGGGTAAGAATCGTGAGCCGAAAAGGGTACTTTACTTGAAGGTCATAATAAGCTTACACCAAAAATTATATTTAAATTAAAAGAGAAAAGAGAGTTTCGGTAATAAAGGTTACAAACGCAATTTGGTTTCCAATCCAATTAAACACTTTTACTACTTGTTTTAAGTGTTAAAATTGAGTGTAAATTACTGGTTTTCCTCCCCATTTGTGTGCGTGTCAATAAATGGATGTCATGACGCCGTGTGTTGTTTTTGAGATACTGCAATCTTGGGAAACTATTAACCAAATTCAGGATCATTTTTTGAGCCACCGATTTATAGTTTAATAGGCGTGCAAGGAAGTCATGTGTTGTCCACATCAGATATTTTGTTTTTGTTCTTTAACTTTATTATTAAAAAAAAATAAAAATTAATATTATTTTTTGATAAGGACTCATTAGTCGAATTACATTGAAAGTTGATTACAGTTTACAATAATTATAAGCTTTGATTTTCTATCATATTTCAAATAATCTAGATTATAATGATGTAGAATGGAGAAGATAGAATTAAGGATGAAGCGAGAGGAAGGGAGAATAAAAAAAATAATTAATTTTGTTTTCGTTAAGTGATTCTCGGGTAACTTTAGATTTATAATTGACGGGCAAAGAGCCGGTGTTGCCTTACTCACTCATTTGCCATCCCCCGATCCGATGGCGTTCTTCCAGTAAAATCCTTTTAATTACTTTAAACTACCGAGGCGTAATTATATATAACAATTGAAATTAATATTTAACAATCGAGTAACCATTCAAGGTACGGATGTGATGAGATGAAATCTGATACAGGGTAAAATAATGTTTGAATAGAGTTTCTGGGAAGTTGATATCTAGGAGTATATATACATACGTATATCTAAAACTATATATATATATATATATATATATATATATATATATATATATATATATATATATATATATATACACACACACCCACACACAAACACACACATGTATATAACCATTGGTGCGAATGATTTCACAATCATTCGTGCAACTTCTGAATCGTGGCATTTTATTCAAGTTATGCGCGTGTATTAGTGATCATATTACGTCTTACATGAACCGACAGCGGATGCGAATACATCGTGCATTAACGTCATCATCGTTCAATCGTCTTACATTTGAATATGAAGAAATATAGAAATTCATCACATTATAAAATTATTATAGGCGAAATGGATAATGGATGCGAAATATTGTTATACATTTTAATTTAAAAAGGAAATAAATAGAATCTGTTGCTCAGCAGGAAAGCTTGTATTGCTTACAATAGGTAAAGTGAATAAAACTGAGCACGTATTTATTCCTAAAAAAAACTAAGCAGGTGCTCTGGTTCGAAGTGAATAAACATAAGTTACACAATGGAATACTCAAATACTCTATTATTCATTTAAAACCGATTTTCATTCAAAAAACTAATTTTCTTTATTATTATTTTACTGTTCTTTTAATTATTATTTTACTAAGTGTATGGAGCACCTACTCCAGAAATATGGATTGATTATTGATTCGGAGTTCCTGCTCACCTTTCTAAGTGAATAAAACTTGAGAATGCATAAGTTATGAGAGCAGGTACTCAGTAAAATAGTAGATCTACGAAAGAGTAAATCGACATTTTACTGAGTACCTGCTCACATAGTATGCATTTTCACATGCTATTCACTTAGAAAGGTGAGCAGGTACTCAGAATCAATAATCAGTCAATATCTGTGTAACGCTAAGTTTATTTTAATTTTTTATCTTTTTCCTATCTGCAATGGCAGCCATTTTAGTTCTAGAAAACATGCTGTTTCTTATGTTTGTAGTGGTTTACGTTAACTTATATTACTCAGAACTGGTGTAACTGTTGTTGATGAAATAAAAACCATTTTAATCAGAAAGAACGACCCAAATATTATGTCTGGTTCATGATTAATAAATTTTGATGAAAAACAGTCAAAATCCACATCAAAATTTGGTATCTAAATTGACAGATTTTCAATTTTTTAATGCATATTATCCCAAGAAGAAATCTAATCTTAGGCTTAATATTTTGGATGTGTGTAGCTGCCTCAAGCCTGAAGGTAGACTGGCAGAGCATGCCAATCGTATTACGTCATATCTAGACTGCCGAGCAATACCAGAGAAATATGCCCCTACCTATTCAAATTCCTGAGTCAAAGTAGTAGTAAACTGCCCGCAAACTTTGCCGGCCGCAACCGCGGGCAGTACCAACGAACGTCTACCTTTAGATTGACTTCCTTTTCTAATAAAGATTTTTCTAAAATTTAAAATAAAAAAACAGAATTTTGGCCTCTTGTATCTTTGATGGGACAAATTTAGGAATGCATTCTCAAATGTGTGTTATACTAATTGAATGAATGGATATTTTATTTGCTTTCGGGGTATGCCCCATACAAATAGAGTTACAATTATGATGGCTACATTAACTATAATTTTGTAAAAATATTTAAGTGCTAAAGTAAAAAAAATATTATTTAACTACGTTGCTATGTCAACATCATCTCCAAACGCATGCAGACATAAGTATATAAATATACTAATATACTATGTTATACTAATTGATACTTATCCACAATTCAAATTTTTAGGGCCTTCAATTATAGAATATTAAAAAAAAATATTCAAATTTTGACGCCTTGTATCTTTGTTATAAAAAAAATTAAAATTTGGAATGTTTACAGATGAACTCTCTATTCTGCGATATACTGTTGTGTAAATTTCTGGTTTGAGATATATCTAGAAGTCAAGTTTTTAGGTCCTTCAAGACAAAAGATACAGCATGTTTTGTAAAACAAAATGGCTGCTATTAGAGGCAGGAAAAAAACAAAAAAATTATTTTTGGAGACTGTAATAATATAGGGTCAAGCAATATCACTTGAAATGGATATACACAATAATAAAGATATAAACATTCTGTCTGCCAACTGAGGCCCATGTGCGAAGTGTAAAGAACAATGGTGTAGAACTTTGAAAATGTGTGGTTATGAAAGCAACAAAGCTTTACAGGCCTTTGACGGGATTTCACTTTTTCCTTGAAATTTCGATACAGGAACTCCGAGGGGTCGATTCACCACATCAGGTAGGGACTCGGAAATTAATTATTAAAACTAAAAAGGTACACAGCAGCCTTTTGTGTCCTCAAGGCCCCGTGATCGGCTTTGTACGCACCTCACCTGCCCGTGACGTGTACCTCAACATGTTACTAAGTGTACCTGAGTGTTCCTCAGTTTAGCCGCTAGTTCCGCCAGCAAAGGGCAACCATAGATTGTGGCAGCTAATTAGTGCGGGGGAGGAAGGAGGGGGAGGCTGTGATTGCAATGAGCCCCGCTGTCATTTCCCTTCCAGAGCTGGCACTTCCAAATATTGACCGCCATGACAGTTGGTCCTGGGGCTACAATCGATATCTCCAGCCGTTATTAGCGTGGCCAGGCAGTCGAAAGGCAGTCGAATATCATCTCTTGTTTAATTTGGGACTTAATTTAGTCTCCGTTGTCGTTGACGTAACCCCATCGAGCCGAAAGCAAAGGTATCTGCTTTCAAAGTCTGTTCCAAAGTAGGTTTCATTCCGATTTAAAAATATCTGATGTGGACAAAATATGACTTCCTTGTACGCCTATTAAACTATAAATCGGTGGCTCAAAAAGTGATCCTGAATTTAGTTACTAGTTTCCGAAGATCGCAGTATCTCAAAAACGACACTCTGCGTCGCGACATCCATCTATTGACACACACACACAAATAGGGAGGAAACCAGTATTTTACACTCAATTTTAACCCTTAAAACAAGTAATAAAAATATTTAATTGGATTGGAAGCCAAATTGCGTTTGTAACCTTTACTACCATTAACATATGATTTCTCTTTTAATTTAAATATAATTTTTAATGTGTTTATTATGACCTTCAAGTAAAGCACCCTTTTCGGCTCACCAATTTTAACCAAAATATAGCAAATACATTCACATCAATATAAAAGTCCTATTTACCAAATTTGAGATGTTTTAAATTATATTTTAATATAATTTTTTATGAAAGTCTAATATGACCTTCAAGTAAAGTATCGCTTCCGGTTTTACAATTTAGACCAAAATCTAGTATGCTATTTAAAGCAATATATAAGTTATAAATACCAAATTTGAGAAGTTTTGCAAAGTATTTTAATATACTTTTTGATGGAAATCAATTATGACCTTCAATTAAAGTACCACTTCCGGTGATCAAGCAGTGACCAAAAACGAAGGTTCACAACTAGATTTTACAGCAATCCTAAATACAAAATTTCAACTTTCTACGGCTAACAGTTTTTGAGTTGCGAAATACGAACGTACATACGTACAGACGCCACGACGAAACTAGTCAAAATGGATTCAGGGATGGTCAAAAAGGATATTTCCGTTGAAATCTGAAAACCGAAAATTTTCGCGATTACTTCGTACAAAGAAGTAAAACAGAATCTGGCTTAAGGAAATTTAAGTTTTTTTTAAATATTTACTTTCTCGTATCGCAAGTATACATTGTATTCTAATGATTAAAATAACCGAAAAAGGAACTTCACTCTAAAAGAAAAAAACAGACAAAATTCATGACGAATTACAAGTAGCAAAAACGAAGTACTAACTCCCGAAACCAAGAGGGCTTAAGAAACAAAACCTCATGATTTCAACCGATTGTTTGGTATAGCGTGCTTTACTTTGGTTTATGTACACGAATCAACATTGGTGCAGGTTTATAATACCTGATACCTGGTTTATGGCTCGGTTTCCTGACTTATCTGCGGTGCAGGAAGCTGGGAAATTGGAAAGTACCACTGGTATGGGGCTGTCCTAAGTTATAGCGGGGGAAGGAGAGGGTAAGAAGGAAAAAAAAAGACTGAGTATTCCGAGCAGTTTTTTTCAAAAGCCCTTTCTAAGCGTTCAAAATCTTCCAGTGAAAATATATAGTGAGAATCTTTCTTAAACCTCACGTATGGAGCTCCCCTCAACGTTTTAATAACGTTGATAACGCTATCGTTCGTGATTAAGATGATTTGGTTGAAATTAAAGATAATTATCGGTTTTCTACAACTTTCAACTTAAAGTTACAAAAATCTTATCGAATCACATGTTTTTACTTCCCTGTACGAAGTAAAGGAAGTATTGTAATCGCGAAAATTTTCGGTTTTCAGATTTCGACGGAAATATTCATTTTGACCATCTCTGAATCCATTTTGATTAGTTTCGTCGTGGCGTCTGTACGTACGTTCGTATTTCGCATAACTCAAAAACAATTAACCGTAGAAAGTTGAAATTTTGTATTTAGGATTGTTGTCAAATCTAGTTGTGAACCTCCATTTTTGGTCACTGCTTGATCACCGGAAGTGGTACTTTACTTGAAGGTCATGTTAGACTTTCATCAAAAATTATATTAAAATATAATGTAAAACATCTCAAATTTGATAAATAGGACTTTTATATCATTATGAATGTATTTACTACATTTTGGTTAAAATTTGTGATCCGAAAAGGGTACTTTACTTGGAGGTCATCTAACTATATATTTCCAATTTATTTTAAAGTAACTCATTATAATTGAAAATGATAATTTTTTTTTTTTACTTTATTTTTGTATTCAAACCTGTCAATGCTGTATACAGCAGTGAATTTGCCGGCTAAAAATTTGGCATTTTGGCTACGCCAGCGGGACCTCTTCCTGCCGTGATTATTGTACATAGTTCGAGCGAGAAGATCCCTCATCCAGCTTCTTTTCACCCTTCTGCGAGTGTTGTCAGGCATGTTGGTTATAGTCATGTCTTATATGAGTGTGTTAGGATGTCCGTGTAAGTTATCCTGAGGATAAGGTTAATAAATAAAAAAAATTAGAGAAATATTTATTCAAAAATGTTAACAATAGTTCTAAATCATATATAGCCTATATATATAGCAATTTATTTGCATTTGTTAAAATATAAAATAGATCAATTGATTAATATAAATCATAATTGAGCCACAAAGCGGTTGAGGGAGGGCGCATGAAACGCGAACCACATTTTTTATTCCTCTCAACAGAGTGTCTATTCAGAGCATTTCATTTAAACAGTATTCCGCTAATTTAATTTTCCTGAAATTATTAAATATTTTCCAGAGGCGTATCGGATAACATGGAGCGCTATAATAAACATCGAGCGGGTATATTCGCGGTCGGTTTATTAAAAAAAATAAAGAAATATGATGAAATTACGGACATACTTGCCGGGGTGGTAACCATATCCATACAGAGGAAGCTTCCAGTGAAGAATGTAAAGCATTCAATCCCTTAATAAAGAGGAAAAAGTTCCCTTAGTAAGTGTTTGACAGCACTCGGCTTGTCTAAAATGTACGAAGAAATTCTCATACGTTGTTAATAATGCAATGATGTAAAATATCAGTAGAGGGCAAGATGATCAATGGTTCATAGTTCCACTATTAGCTCTATAAAAATTTTGGCATTAGCGAATGGATTGTAGAATAACGACCGGGAGAAAATCAGGTTCCTATACAATGACGATCATTCCAAATGGAATAATGGAATGAAGGAGCTACTAGAGTGCTCGGAGTGAAGACGATTTCAAGTGCCCGACTGACGATTTCTTCATTCCATGGCTCCATTTTTTAACTACAGATAGTGATTCATGGGTCATTTCTGGAATCATTCCGGGTTCATATATTGTAAAATTCCAGTCACTACTAAGAAACATTAACTCTGAACATTATGAAAATTATATAGAAAGCTAGAAAGGTAGAATTAAGTACTTTTCTACTCACAAAATTTAATACCCCGCTTTAAGATCCGCATTTTTGGCCGAATTTATAAAAGTGATTACAAGTAAGGTCAAGAAAAGTTGGAATACAGAGTGAGAAAGGCTTGCCCTAAACCGACTCCGTCAAATCAAAGATAAAAATTATGCTGCCTCCAAAAGGTATCATACAGAAAGAAAAAAAATATTAGCAACATAACTGTATAGTAACTGCATAACTGTAGCTGCATAACTGTAGCTGCATAACTGTAGCTGCATAACTGTAGCTGCATAACAACCAGGCTAAGGAATTAGACACTAAAAACTGATCCACCCCAACCTTCTTTTAGTGCTGCATCCCCTAACCTGCCAAATTGGTAACAATACTTAGCGGCGTGTTATTACCAATTTGGTAACATAAGTACAACACTCATTCGAATGTAAAAAATATCAGAAAGTGCGGTCTGAAAACCTTCAAGAAATTTTGTTTTCGATATTACATATGAGTGACACGTACACTCTGGCCGTAACGAGGAAAGGCTCTTAAGATATTTTCCAAGTTCTGGTATGAAGATCGGGTATTTCTTTTAGAACCAAAATTTTGATTGGCCTTGCAAGGCAACTTACTAAACAGATATTTTGGACATTTATATTAATTAAATTTATGTTTAAAAGGATACTTTGTGGATAACTTCAGGGTGGAAGACAAGATTTAAGCAATAATTCATAAGTTTAAAATCTGGACCAAATGAATTGAAAAAAAAAAAAAATCATTTACGAACTTTCCCACTCTACAAATGTTATCGGAATTTAGCTATGAAGAATTTAATTTTTTTTGGTTTTTCATTTAAGAGTAATTTCATAACAATGTTTAACCTTCCAATATTTTTTTTCATGTTTTATAAAAATAAAATATTTAGGATGGTTTTTTTTTATATAAATGTTTTAAATGATAAGCAGTATGATAAATATTAAACTAAATATAAAACAAAAAGACTTAGATTAGCTATTGAGTTCAAAGAAAGAAAATATCATACGTGCATTCAAAAAACCTATTTGAACAAAATTAGAATGCATTTTTGTTCATTAAATGAGATTAAATTTTTTAGTAACAAAATAAATTTGAAATAAAACTCATTGAGAATGAACAAGAACATATTTTCTATTCAGAGAACTAAAACATTGGCATAATTACGGTAAAACTTGAAAATTATCAATAGATTAAAGGTCTACTGAAAAGTAAGGTTATCTCAAATAGGATATTTTCTCATGATAAAGATTTGTTTTTAAATTTTAACTATGCTGCACTTTCACGTATTCTTTTGTTAGCACGTTAATCAATGTTTTTCTCTGTTTAAGCAATTTTTTTTATTCTGTTTAAACAAATATTTTACAATAATACTTCAACAAATTTAATAATTTAAAACAAATTAAATTAGAAATTATACTAAGGGCAAAATTTGTTATATTTACACTAATATGATATATTCTCTAATCGGTGACTAGTGGAGGAGAAATTAATTAAATAAGATTTACAGCTGTATTAAATATACAATAAGTAAATATGCAGTATGATATATTGACGTGAGATAACAGTAACTTGAAAGAAATTACCAATTAGCAGTAAATAATTACATTAGTATTTAATTACATCTTGAATTAAAATTACTGTAATTGTACCAAGTATTTGCAATTTCTCCTTTCAATTACTGTAATTGTAGTTAAGGCTATCAATTACAATTACTTCTTGACGGTAAGTAATTGCAGCTATAATTGCAATTACTTCTTGAGGCTACATAGTTAAAATTACAATTACCTAAAATTCAAGTCATAACAATAGTTACTCTGTATTTAATTTTTGTAAATTTTTATTCGTTTCAGTCGATTCATTTTGAAACGTATCTCTTAGCACATTTGTGGAAATAAATTTTTTTTAGTGTCATTATGGCATTGAGTAATTGCAGTTACCAATTATAATTACTAGGAAAGGCAGAAATAAAATTACAATTACAGTGGTTCATTAAGTAATACCAATCACAATTACAATGATTAGTAATTGTAATTTTATTTCTGCAATTCCAAATTGCAATAATTTGTGAGTAATTGTAATTGAAATTAGGATTGGCCAACACTACATCATTAGTACACACCAATGACAGTCTGATGATACAGAACCAATAAGGTTATGTTCTTTCCAGATGTCTTGGAAGATTTATGCCGAATTGATTCGAAACAAGGTTTGAAACTAGTGAATTTGAGTGGGCATAATAGAGCTTATAATAGAAGGATAGGCGTAGTGTTTAGCCCAAATCTACAACATATTAAGGTCATTATGTGGTAGTTTTATTTACGATAAAATAAGGAGTATTAAGGATTTTAGATAATAAGACGAAGTCAAAGGTGTGGATCTGTTCAACAGTAATAAGAAAAATAGTTGTGAAGGATACAACAGGAGACCATAATATACGTAGTGTACAAATCATTTAATGGGATTTTAGAAATAATTTAATATGTTTATATATATATATATATATATATATATATATATATATATATATATATATATATTTTAATTTATGTTCGTGAATAATGGGAAGAAATA
The DNA here is from genome assembly GCA_948150685.1 of Rhaphigaster nebulosa. Taxonomy (NCBI): domain Eukaryota; kingdom Metazoa; phylum Arthropoda; class Insecta; order Hemiptera; family Pentatomidae; genus Rhaphigaster; species Rhaphigaster nebulosa. Next base: position 118,508,936 of record OX411311.1, read on the forward strand.
CGTTTTTGTATTCTTGTCCTAGAAGTCCTAGATGCTAGGCTTTCCCCGAGGCATTTAGCTCATCAATTTTCTGGCCGAAAGAGAATTATCATTATACACCCTCCTACGAAGATATAAGTAAAGTTAATACGAATTGGGATTGGATTCCGTCGCTAAATATTGCCATATCCCCTGAGGTGCCTTGAAAGATAACAGGACAGGCAATCCAACTATAGTGGACCAAATTACCACAACCCAAGAGACCCAAGAGGCCGGAGGGAGGAGGCCTGAATCCACAGGATGTAATTGCGTTTGTATATCGTTAGTGCTCTGTTAGCGGTGCGAGCAGCCGATGGCGAGCAAGCAACTCTAAATCAGCTGAGCACAACTTTTTCCCATCATAAGAGTCGGCAAAGTTCTTTCCGGGGCAGTTGTTCTTCAAAGGAGAGTTTCCTTTCCGCTTTAATAAGGACAAAACAAGAAAAAAAAAGAGCGTAAATACTGTAAAAGTACTTATATTATTCGACAACGGGCTAATTAATTTTAATTGTAGCATATAAAAAATTAAAAACAACGCTTTTCAATTCGATACACAAAAAATAAGCTATTAAGTCCAATCTCAACTTTATAGAGTAGTATTACCTCAAGAACTGAAGGCATAAAAAAAGACGTTAATAATTCTTTTAAAAAAGTTCAATGTTATTTAATTTATACGCTTGAGGATCCACTAAGTGCAAAAAAAGTAGGTATTTGGATCTTTCCAACTTTTTCCTTTTTTCAAATGGCCTCTCGTCCTTAATTAAACCTTTGGGTATATAGCAGCTGAAATCGTTTTTAGTAGGAAAACCTTTTATAGCGGAGATGTGGAAATGTTATATAACTTCAGTAAGTAAATAACTTTTAGCGATTTTTTGCAGTTTTTGTTTATTATTTTGAATGGTGAACCTTTGCAATCGACAAGGAAAAAAAATTAATACCTTCTCTCTCTCAAAATTTGATTTTTACGATTCAAGATACTTAGAATACAAAAATCAAAAATCTGTCCGTCGTCCGCGGTTTTTTTCCGAGACTACTGGGTTGATTTTTTTTTTTTTTTTATTAACAACTAAGGATGATCCATGGAATTCGACATTATCATCCGCCATTTTGTTTCAAAACGGCTGACTAAAGCTTTCTCATATCTCACAGCCATTTCTGAAGATAGAGGAAAAATATATATTTTTTTTTTGGAATCATTTCAAATCTATATAAAATATGAGATGATTATTTTCTAAAAGATTCAAAATTTTGTCGTGTAAAATTAAAGTTTTGTAAGTCCAAAACTATTTTTTCTCCACAACTCGAGGTTCGTTTATGATACATGATCATAATCATTTAGATTTTAAAATGTTTATTTAAAATAAACTTAGCATTGATTATTATTTAACATTTTTATTCGGACCCATTAGTTTTATAGAAAATTAAATAAATTAATTAAAAAATTAATATTGTAAAAAACAAATTTCAATGAATACCCATCTCTAGAGCTCAGAACAAATACATACCAACACTATATTGGTTTATTATTTTAAAAATGAACTAGTTAAATAAAACTAGTTAGTAAAAATTTGTTATTAGGGAAGGATTTGTTCTGGGTAGAGCGCTAGCTTCTTATACTGGACGAATCGGCTCAAATTCCTGCTTAGGAAATCAGAGTTCATAGTAAGGGTTTAAATCTTGGTTTGACAGACGCTGCCTGAATCTGTTCAACCATCTAATGAGTACCTGATATGAAAGAGACTGTTGGTGTACAGTGCTGATCGCACATTTTGGATCGACTAAAAAAAAAAAGCACACTCCCTCCCTCTCAAAATTTGAGGTTTTACCTTCCAACATACCCAGAATCCTAAAATCGAATACAAAATTGGTCAATCCGCCGTCCGTGGCTTTCCCGGAGAATACTGGGCCCATTTTTTTTTTTAAGATTTGGAAGGAAAGTCAAACGTCATTCCAGAATGATTCTCGGAGCTCAATATTACCATTCGCCATTTAATTTTAAAATGGCGGCCGATTAAAGGTATTTTATACGCCAATATCTCGGCCATTTATGAAGTGTTTTGGAATTATTACCTACGGCTTTTAACAAATATATATATATATATATATATATATATATATATATATATATTGGATGCATAACTATTTGGAAATAATAAACTATAGTGTAGTAATTTAGAGCGTTTTTATTTTTTAAGCAAACTAGTTCGCCAGAGTACGGCGCTGGATGGCTACAGTCCTGCATGCCAATTAGCTGCATGTCTCTGTAAATGTTTCTAGAGGTTTGTCATGGCAGAGAAACATGTGTAATGCTCTCCAATTATATCGAAATCTCTTCCAATTATATTGAAACTTAGGTTGCCTACCTTTTCATTATTTTGAATTGAAGGAATGTAGTTTTACTTCAGTTTCTGATAATCATCTACAGTATGATGGCTGAATTGAAAATCTTCGAACCATAACGTTGGCACCTATATCAGATATTTATGGTTTATATTAAACAACAAGCGAAATGTAGAGTTATTTTATTTAGGAAAATCATCTCACTTTTACATTATTTTTAATGTTTATTAATTTCCTATAGGACCATTGTTTTGTTTTTTGTTTACTTTCCTTGCCACATAGGTAAGGAAGGTATAGCAATGGTGTCATATTTTTAATGCATGGATTTTCGAACAAGATTCAGAGTACAAAATACACATTTCGAGCCATTGGTATGAGTGTCCGTGTGTCTGTGTCATCACTATCTCATGAATGAGTTGTCCAATTTTTTTTTTTTTTTTTTTTTTTTTTTTGTAGGTTTTCAGTTCTCCTATGCCTCTGTACCAAATCTTGCACCTTTTCCTCAATAGTGGCTGCATTATAGCCGAAAAACGACTGTGAAAATTTTGATGAAACTTGTCTAAATTCATCTCCTTGTTCTACAACAATATTAGCGAAGTCACAGCAAACAATTTTTATATTGGACCACATATTTAACATTTATATTTCTGCTATAGGTCGTATTTTTTTTTAATATAATGTTGTTATTATTCGAGTTCAAATACTATCTAAATAAAATGGATAGAAAAAATCTACGAGATGTAGAGAACCTTTTCAACATCTTCAAATAAATTAATTAACTTCATTTTTTTTCGACTCAAGTTATTTATTCCCTGGTCCTAAGAATACAAGATTTGTAAAATAATGCATATCGCTTGGAAAAAACAAAAAATAAATCTTATTTGCCACAAAGACTTGTTAGTTTGTGAAATTTCTGGAGAATATAATGAAATTTGATTCAATCAGGCATTTCATTCACTCTTATTTTTAACCAAATAAGTTATTTCATAAGTTTAGTTCGCTTTTTCCCCGTATATTGTTAAATGGAATGAAATCAAATTCAACTTTCATTCATGAACATATTACAAAATATAAGTAAATTTGCTTGTCATATTTATAAATATATAGAGCTCAACTATAATTAATACTTGTATCTATTATGGTACATTTAGAATGCTTCATGCCTGAAGAATATATATATATATATATATATATATATATATATATATATATATATATATATATAAAGCTTATCTATATATAGCCATGTATATTATATATATAAATATATACAAGGCTCTATTCCAAAACAACCGGTAAGGGACATTTTATTTGTGTCATAATAAAGTAGCATTGATTATTTCAGAACGGAATTTAGACTATAAGGGTTGTACATGGGATAAATTTTATGGATTATTGGTAGCCCAGATCTCACTTCGGTACTTCTAACAAATTCAATATTGTCATGCAGAAAAGCTTCATTTTTTTTTTGTTTTAATAAATCGGAAGCTTAAAGCGTTCGTGTAGTAAAAGTCGGAACGAAAATCTTTTCCTCGTCGTTTCTTTTACTTCTGTGGGATTATAAAGTTAGTCACTTGTCCTTATGAAGTTCTGATGTAGCGGATCAATTCTAAAAGGATAGGAAGAATATCATTAAAGGATACCATAGGAAAGAATGTCATAGGTTTACGGCGGGGGATAAAAGTGATTTGATGGGATTTGTTGGAATTTCAATCCCCCCGTTCTACACTGTTCCACAAGATTGAAGACCTTCGGATCCAATAAATGGGCCGTTATTCAATGACAATGGCACATGTGCCATAGACATAATTATAAAATGCACAATAAGAATTTGAGAAACTCACCTGAGAGGGGCTGAGAATTCCAACTGCAACAGAAAAAAAAAAACACATAAATTAATTAATTTAATAACATTGATTACTATGCAAATAAAAACAACACTTTATAGTCAAATTAAATACATTACTGGCCTATTTTTGAATTAGTGAAAAAAAAATTGTTTTGTTTTTTCCAATAAAATATTTTTAAAAAAGGCATTGGCAAAAGCGGCTGACTTTATTTTTAATGGAAAATTATTCGAAGATATTCTGCTAAAGACGAGAGGCAAGCTGATGGAGTTGGGGAGGTGATGTGGTAATCGCCAACGATCTGGAAACCTTTTCTTCTAAAAGGGGTCACTGGAAAAACGATTCTCCCATCTTCGACCCTCGAGCACAGATTGTGGGGCCTGTCATTCCTCCTCAATTATCTATTCCCATTTTATTATTATTTCAGTAACAGCGAATAAGAAAAATAAAAAATAAATTATAATTTGATTCTGGTATTTATATTTGATATAAACAAAACTAATAATACTTCTTTTCATTTATTGTGGTTTTATTTGAAATATAAGCAATGACGACCTGGTTTAACAAATTATCTAGAACGAAACCTAATCAGCTGCCATAGTCCAGATTACGTACATATGTATGCCTTATATATTAATGTTAATTCGATAAAGATAATTTATTTTTTTTAAATAATAAATAATAAATAAACATCTGGAATGTCCAGGAGATGTATAGTTTTCGAGTTATCAAAAAACTAAAATAAGCTCAACCAGTTTCCATAGGAACTTAAGCACAACACTTTACAACATGTGAATAAAGATCAATTTGGGATTGATAAATTATTTGCCACTTCTATAATTTTGTTCTTATTGAAAACTACTTTCGAATGTTATACATTCATCTTCAGTTCTAAAAACACAAAAAAATTCAAAAATAAATAAATAAATTAGATGTAATATAAATCAGTGTTATAAAACATTTATGAATTATGAATTTATCTAAGACAAGAAATCAAATACATGTTGGTACTCACCAAGGTTTAAATGGATTATATCAAATAGAAAAGTTTGTACTGGTTTCTTCTCGCACTGAACTAACAATGAACGAGAGAGAACTAACCCTTTCTTTCATTGTTAGCTCAATGCGAGAAGAAACCAATACAAACCTTTCTGTTTGATATAATCTACTTAAACCTTGGTAAGTACCAACATGCATTTGATTTCTTGTCTTATTTAAATTCATAATTCATAAATGTTTTATAACACTGATTTATATTACATCTAATTTAATATGTGTAATAATACCAAACTGTATTTTGAATTGCTTATTTTTGAATTTTTTGTGTGTTTTTAGAACTGAAGATGAATGTATAACATTCGAAACTAGTTTTCAATAAAACCAAAATATAGAAGTTGCAAATAATTTATCAATCCTTAATTAAATTGATCCTTCTATACCATCATGCGGATGTCAACTAATAAAGTTCAAAACGCCATATCTCAGTTAATACTGGTTCGGTTTGGACGCTTTTTTTTTGGGGGGGGGAGGGGGAGATTGTAGGAAATTCAATTAACTTTCAACAGAGGAAGCAATGATAAAAATGTAAAAGGAAAAATATTTCATATCCAGGTTTTTAGGTGTACACCTTTGTCTTTTCCTCTTCAGCATCCGCTAGTGAAGTGATTTGAGCTGAGAGTTGGGGAAAAAGTTATTGCACGTGTCGCAAATTAAAATGAAAAATGACTTTTTTTTTGCTATCTCGGCAAAGAGCGGATCAAATATCACTGAGCTGTGATTTTTAGTGATATTTGGTTTACTATATACCGGAAAAGAGAAAACCAAAGAAGTAGGTTAAGATCGGTTTTTACATTGCTGGAAATACAGTTGACGGTAGGTGATGGAATGACAATATAAAGGTCTCTAATATGATAAATACCATACTACGGTTGCATCTTAAATTCCTCAGTTTACAATGGCATATTTAAAAAAATGATTCGGTTCAGAAAATAGCATTAAAACAGGTGATTGAAGCTCGACATCTACCTTACAAACGGGAGCCAGGGGATTAAGCTTAAATCATAGAAGGAGGACTCTTGTTATTCATTACGCAGATAAATTTTTTAGTATGTTTGGTCACAAACATTTTAGTAATTCATATGAGGATATCAATAATTGTGTTAAATCAAACATGGGAGGCCCAAATAGATCGTAAGTTTGCAGGCAAATATAAGAATGCTATAATCACTGCAGCATTGACGTGCCAGCGGATATAGTAGAAGGTTCACCGCTTAGAATAATGCCATCCATTAATACTTGCGAAGAAATAGTTAGATTTAGATTCCATAAAATTGTGAATAAACTATTCATGAAATAATTTGTAATTTTTTTATTTTAATTTTTAAACATTATTTCAAAAAAATTCTGGTTATGAATATGACCTTAAAAAAAATAGTGAACAAATCACGCTATTAAGGTCCATCGCGCATAGGCATAAGCGGTAACGAAGGAGTCGCAGCGAATAAGGAAAAGCAGCAGCGAAAAGCTGCGATGTACCCTTTTTATGATCCACATTTTTGTCCGAATGGATAAAAAAGATTGAAAATAAGGTCAAGAGAAATTGGGATGAAGATTGGGACATACTTCCGTTAAACTACCTACGTTTAATAAAAAAATAAAAATTATGCCTGCCTACTACCAAAAAGAATAACGCCAAAAGAATGCTGCATGATTTACAGGCTAATTAATAATTGGACGCACCAAGCTGACACATCTCCATCTGCCTTTGGGGCTGTACCAACACATGTCAAATCTGTGACAATGCAATGTTAACCGCAGTATATAAACAAATTGTAAGAGAAAGAAAAACCATGAATAATGAAAGTTCTTTTCTATATATAAAAAAATGAGGGAATCCACAAAACAATAAAATATGTAAAAACTACAAACTTAATTGGAATAATTTAAGAACAGCAGTCGTCACTAATGTCCAGAGCAGTCGAAACAACATTAAAATTATGCGATTTGAAAATATTATACAAAGTATAATGTTACATTGATAAATGAATTGTAGAATTGATAGGAATTAAATATTGTCAATTATCTTTACAACTAAAAAAAAATCATGAGCAACAGAGTTCCGTCACTAAGATCCTATTTTCAATAAATAAAAAATAGGATTGAAAATGAGTAGTCTGCTGTCCCTCACCACCGACCTTCGGCCCAGTGCAATAGTCTATTTAATTCTATGAATTATGGTATCGTTGTGTCTAGATGAAAACCCTACATAACGAATTACAGTTCATTTGACCCAAAGAGAGCTTAGTGCTCAAATGTAGCGGGGAAAAAAATAAAAAAAATAATATATATATATATATATATATATATATATATATATATATATATATATATATATATATATATATATATATATATATATATATATATATATATATATATATATATCGACGTTGAAAGACTTAAGCGTCAAAAATTCGAAATTTAGATTTCAATTGATTATGGGATGTAAAAACCACCTCTACCGTGGTATTCAATATTCCCGCTCACGAAATATTGGGAAAAAACAAATTGGAAATGGTCTAAAAATCAAATATTGATGACATAAGCGCCAAATACTAACGACTCTCAGTCGTGACTCAGGTCTTAATAAGTGCTAGAAGTCTTTAAAATATATTGTAATTATATAGATTTTTTCCACGTTAATAGACTCCTACTGTATACAATGAAGAAAATATATATATATATATATATATATATATATATATATATATATATATTATTTTTTTTATTTTTTTCCCCGCTACATTTGAGCACTTAGCTCCCTTTGGGTCAAATGAACTGTAATTCGTTATGTAGGGTTTTCATCTAGACACAACGATACCATAATTCATAGAATTAAATAGACTATTGCACTGGGCCGAAGGTCGGTGGTGAGGGACAGCAGACTACTCATTTTCAATCCTATTTTTTATTTATTGAAAATAGGATCTTAGTGACGGAACTCTGTTGCTCATGATTTTTTTTTAGTTGTAAAGATAATTGACAATATTTAATTCCTATCAATTCTACAATTCATTTATCAATGTAACATTATACTTTGTATAATATTTTCAAATCGCATAATTTTAATGTTGTTTCGACTGCTCTGGACATTAGTGACGACTGCTGTTCTTAAATTATTCCAATTAAGTTTGTAGTTTTTACATATTGTGGATTCTAAATAAAAGCACAATAAATCTGTATTTGGGGAAAAATCGTTTTTCATGTGTATCCTGTAAAGTTTGATAAATGGCGCTTACGCCTTTTTTTAAAAACAACGTATCGACGTTGGAAATTTTGGATATATCTTATATATATATATATATATATATATATATATATATATATATATATATATATATTTTTTTTTTTTTTTTTTTTTTTTTTTTTTTTTCTCGGTTGGCTCTATAGACCTTGTAGATCTTTGGCCGCGCGATGTGGTGTTCTTACAGACATTTATTGCTTGCGGGAACAGAGACAGCCTGGAGGGGGTCACCCAACCTCACGTTGCTGCGAACCATGGTTTCCATGGTGCAGCGGCAGGCTGCCCATTGCTCCATAACCGGTCCCTTTGGGGCCAATTCAGCTGTGTCCTTCCCACCGACTCAATCGGGTTCAAGGACAGTGACAAATCGGTCTAGATCCACGGATTATGGCTGTTCGGAGTCAGCAGGCGCACGAGGACCTATATTTCTTTCCCCGAGACAGACCGTCCATGGACCAAACCTCCGGGCGGCTATTTTATGTCCTGGAAAACCACAACGCGATTCACAATTAAGGTACACGGGGTAGGGTCATCACTCCTACGCCCGGTCTGTGTGAGTAGCCTCCAGTAGGATGACGGGCCTCACATACCCGGGGGGAGGGGTGATAGATTTCTTGAATTATTACTTTAATTAAATTAATGTAGTGCCGGTGCCGGGATTCGAACTCACAACCTTTGGGTTTGAGAGTAGGTGCACTTTTGCAAGCGCGCTAACCCGCTCGGCCACCCCGACACCCGACTTATATATATATATATATATATATATATATATATATATAAGATATATCCAAAATTTCCATAATCGTGTTATAGGGGTTATGAAACGGATAGAAAATGCACTCCCATCCCTCTCCACCGACATTGAACACAGTTCAATAGGCTATTTTATTCGGGAAAAATACGATTAAAAAAAAGTATTTTTTCTATTTAGGGTGTTAGAAAACTAGAGATAACGTTCTCATCGTAGCCTCGCCTGAACCACGATGAATTGAGTTCCTTTGAGGACTGGCTGTAGAATCCGACTGACCAAGGTATATGAGTCTTTTAAGAACCCGTAGAAAAGAAATTAGTTTGAGTAAATCACTTCACAATACTGATTTACAGCAGAGTACGCGCTGGACTAGACGACTGTGACTACATTACACTCTATTAAAAATTATATGGCCTGAACATAGCGTGTGCACGGGGGATCCGTTTGATTAAATGTTTGGTTTAATTTTAACACAAAAATTGTTTTTAATACGTTATAGACAGCATATTCTTTAAACAATTTTCCAGAGGAGTAAAGAATACCTCCGGATCCCTCGACCGACAGGACAGCCCCTTCGTAATAAAGGATGCTGGCAGATCTATGGCCCGAAAAACAAAAGACGTGCATACAAGTGACAATCTAACGAATACTGAAATAATAGTGATGGGTGCATATATGAATGGATTCGGTCTCAAACAAGAAGTTACTTAAATTTTTCATAGTTTTGTAAATAAGAATCTTTCGTTTTAGAAAATTAAAAAAACATCTTTCTCGTTCAAGACATTATCAATCTGTGTCGTCAATACATTGAACTTGTTAATGATTATTTACAAAGCCAAATCATAACCTATGTTCATAATAGTATTATTGTGTGGAATTACTATTTGCTGAAGTTCACAGAATTCCATTTGTAGAAAATAAAATAGAAAAGTTGACTCTAGACGAGCACAAATAAAATTAATGGCTATAAAAAAAAGCATTGTTTCCTTGCAGAGTCATTTATTCAGAGAAGACATAATTCTGCATTCCAGGAGAATGGAACTTCCTGCCGAGGAAATTATTGTCGTAGCTGCACGGATTGCAATGCTTCAATTAAAACCTTTTAGTTCCATATATATATATATATATATATATATATATATATATATATATATATATATATATATATATATATATATATATATATATATATTTGAAAAAGTGCCATTTAGCAAACTTTACAGGAAACACATGAAATGATTTTATTATATTTTTTTTTTAAAATTTTATTCTTTATTGTATAGAGTAGGATTTAATTAATCTCGCAAAACCTATATAATTATAATATATTTTAAATGACTCTAGAACTGGTTAAGGCCAGAGTGACGACTGAGAGTCGTTATATATATAAGGTAATATGGCGAAAATGCGTACTACATTTTACAAAACTTTGTTAAATTTTTATTTTTGAATCTAGATTTTTCTTTTTTTTTACAAAATGTTTCTGGACGATTATTTTTTAAACAACATTTAATCCCACGTTTTAATCACGCTCATTTTTATAGGATTGATAATTCAATTCAGTAGTCTCTAATACATACATTTCACTGCTTTAAGAGGTAAGTGCGTACGAGGTATCTAGAAGACACATTATTCACCAGATTTAAAACATCAATGTTTAGAATTAATGCTCTTAAATGAGCAGATCATAGCTGTTCAGGGTTCGGATTTAACGGGACGATTACGCACGTACTTCGAAAACTCACTTATTCCACATTACCTTATTCAAATTATATCTTTAATAATATTAATCATCAATAAAGATGGGCTTTAATAAAAAAAAATATCTGTATGTAATGGCTGTTGTAAATGTAATTGTAAATACCAAATTCTTTTTTTTTAAAGTTTCAGCTTAAAATGAATAACCGCTTTATGAAACTATTTCCTCACCAAGGAGAAAAATATTTTTTTTTTATTTATAATTGCATTTATTGTAGATAATTATATTTTTATTATTTATATTTTTTTTATGATTTATATAATATATGATTCAACTGATTTGAAATAGTTTAATTTCTATTTTTAATTGATTATAAATCAATTGTGCTATAAATCAAGAAACTGTCCTACCATATTTTTAATAAATATATTTATTTATAAAACGTATTTGTAACTTTTATACTAGTCAATATATAAATTGTTACTTTAAAGTAAATACAATAATATATAATTCAAGAATGATACTTAAAAGGTGATAAAACTAGAGATTAGAAAACTGAATTATTTATAGAGTAAAATGAGATTTTTATATGTTTTTGTTCCTAAAATTTGCTGAAGGAGCGAGGCGAGAGATTGACTCCATTCACCCGGGATTACATCCATAAAAAATTGATGGTGATGTTTTGAAAAGGGATATTTCGGAGGATCAACTCTGTCTCAGAACACCATTCATTAATACAGCTTTAGTGGTACCGCCGGGTTTGGAGGTGATAGGAATTGTATTTGGTAAAGGGAGTTTTTTCAACAGGACATTAAAAAAAAATAATATAAAATCATGGGCCGGAAGAAGCATTTTATTTATGAACAGGAAAACAATTAGTAATAATATTATTCATAATTAAACTGAATTTTCTAAACATAATAAAATTAAAATGATTGGATACCGCATCGGATAATAAAGGCTGGGTGGGTAAGAGGGTGGTATATATAATGAGATGGTATATATAATAGGTGGTATGTATAAGTTGTGGGGAAAGTGCAAAATAGCCATATAATTTCTGATGTCGACACCCCATAACTTCCTTGTATGCCTATTAAGCTATAAATCGGTGGCTCAAAAAGTGACACTGAATTTAGTCACTAGGTTCCGAAGATAGCAGTATTTCAAAAACGACAATCGGCATCCATCTATTTACACATACCGACACACATAAATAAGCTCTTATTTCTGGAGGTCTCATTCCGTTATTTTATTAAATGTCGTTTCTTTCAGTTGATGCCATAAGTAATAAAATTTTTTAATTGCGGTGGAAAAAAAATCGCGTTTATAACTTTTATTATTGAACCATATCATCTCTGTAATAAATGCCGATGTACCTTTTGATGCAAGTTTATTATGATCTTCAAGTAAAATACCCCTTTCGCATCTTCAGTTTCAACCGAACTCCATTATATTACTTATATTGATATAAAAGTCTAATTTACCAAATTTGAGATGTTTTACGTTATATTTTAATATTATTTTTGATGAAAGTCTTATATGACCTTCAAGTAAAGTACCACTTCCGGTTTGCCAATTTTGACCAAAATTTATTATGTTATTTATATTAGTATATAAGTCTTAAATACCAAATTTAAGAAGTTTGGAATTATATTTTAATATATTATAAATATAATAATAATAATAAATAAATATAATAATAATATAATATAAAAAACAACCGTTTTTGAGTCATGCGAGATACGTACGTACTAACGCCACGACGAAACTAGTCAAAATGGATTCAGGGATGGTCAAAATGGACGTTTCCGTTGAAATCTGAAAACCGAAAATTTTCAAGATTGCAATACTTCCTTTACAGCGTACAAGGAAGTAAAAAACGTTAAAACTTGTCTGAGATTCACATTATACAATCATCAGTGGCACTCATAAAAGTTTAATGACTAATGTTTTTGAAGAAAAGTGTTAACAACTCGTTATACTTCACTTGATTTAAGACTTCAGTGTTTAGAATTCATGCTCCCGAAAGGGAAGCTCTTAGCAGTTCAGGATTCGGATTTAACAGGACGATTGTGCACATATATAAAAAACGCACTTGCTTCTTCTGATTACCTTATACCAATTATATCTTCAATGATATTAATTATCAACAAAAATGAGCTTTGATGAAGAAAAAAATATATATTGATATTTACTGTAGCCTTTAAAATTTAGACGAGTACAATATAGATATAAATAATATAGATTGCATAAACCCTACAATTGAAGAAATGTAAGGAAAGGATTAAAATATTTAATGATATAAAATGTCCTTGGAAAAGGTGATAAAGAATACAGTTATAGCAGTAATAAACTTAAGTAATGAGTAAGTAATGAAATCAATAAGTAATAAAGTTAATTACTAAAGTATTTAATAATTTGGTTTAAGTTATTAAATTAATAAGTAGTATAACTTATTACTTATTATAAGTTAGTTAATTACTAAACTTAATTAATAAGTTAGTAATAAGTAATAAAGTTATTAAATGATATAGATTACATAGCACTTATACAATCTATCATTTATTATTTTTATTAGTTTAGTTATTATAAAAACTTGAGGATGTTTGCGGAGGCCATTGTGCAGTATGTGAAATCGACCCTTCATAAATCGTTGACTGGCTAATGGTTTGAATCCGCCATTTTCGATCACTATATTTATTCCTTTTACCAATTAGATATAGTGCCACGTTCCGCGATCTCAGAAAATTAGCTTCCATTCAATACAAAGTGAGAGATTTAAATTTAAAATCGGAAGAGAAAAGACACCCCATGTGCATTGATTCGGTGAGAGCCGACGAAAACCGGAGAAATGACGTGACGTCACGCCTTACTAAAGTCGGTCGAGTGGGCATAGTCTGAAGAGAATCGTCCGCCATGACACGTTGAGTCTAAGCAGTGCTATACCTCCATGCGGACCTCCTTCCATCTAAAAGGAATACATTTCGAAAACTATTATGCAGGCTTCAAGGAATTCTTTTAAAAAGTTAAATAAGATCCTCTAGAAAAACACTGAATTTAGAAAAATATTTTTTAGTCCAGGCGCGATAGTTTATATTTTGAAAAAATTGCCACAGGACTTTCACAACTTGATAATTAGAAGAAAAATAGTAGGAACAAATTGTATACGTTTTAGATAAAATTGGTATGGAACATCATGGTGAAGAAAATTCAAAAAGGTGCCGAAAAATGTATTTAAGAAAAAGTATAAAAAATACGGAAAAAATGGTTTTAAACAATTGAAGTCGGTCAACAATTTTTCACAAAAAAAACAACTAAAAACTACGAAATATGGCCGTTTTTTATTATTTTATTATAATCCTTTTAATTATTGCATGGACTTCTTTATGGGCTTAAATTGTGGATTTTGTTGGTGCCAATCTATAATAAAAATTTTATACAAAAAAAAACATTAACTATTCCGGAAATTGAGAAAATGCAAAAGGAGGTGATCTTGAAAAAATATTTGAACAAGGGCCAAAATGGAGATAGAGCCATTTTTCAAAACTCTGCTATTTTCTCCAGAGGAGTTTTTCTACAGCCCTATTTTCATGAAATATATGTGAGGTTCGATTAAGTATCTAAAAAACGCGTTTGAACATAGGACTCTTTCTCGCGCCAGTCGCCAATGGATTGGTTGAGTAGGGGAAGTGCTGGGAAAGGCTCATAGACTCACTCGCTTCGAACGCTGCTAAGTAATAGAGAGATTTATTTAATTATAAATTTATTTCAAAAAATGAATATATTCATTCTAATTGTAATATCATTGACGCAGCGAAAGGCGCTGGACTCTGGATTGCCTCCATTGGCGGGGATGACATTGCTCCCTTGGTTTAGTGTAAATATGTATATGATTCATCTCTACAATTCCTATTTTAGTTTGGACAAATTAATCTTGACACTCCCATTATGGTTAGTATGGGGCTGTGACGTCAGAGGTTGGCAAAAAGGACCAAAAGACCCACATGACAGACTTGTTTCTCCCACTGTTACCAGTACCAGAACATATTGACATCGCTTTTTGAAAAAGGCTTAAGCGCCAAAAATTAGAAATTTAGTTTTCGATTTATTGTAGGACGTAAACATCACTCTTAACAATTCCTTCTCATGATATATCGATAAAAAAAAATTTAAAATAGTCTAAAAATCAAATATTGTTGACCTAAGCTGTCACTCTGGCCTCTACCAGCGCTAGAAGCTTTAAAAATAAATTGTAATTATAAACGTTTTGCCATCTTAATAAACTACTGCAATACACCATAGAGAATAACATTAAAAGAAAATATGTTGTTATTAGGGGAAAAATAATAATACAGGGTAAAATTTATCATGTGAATGTAAACTAGCAATATTATCTATAGCTCACACTGGCCGATTATGCATTTTTCAATAAAATGTTGCTAATAATAAGACAGAGAAATTGTTTATGATAACAATAAAATAATAATACTCAGGCTGCATATCGAAATGATCATTCTTTTCGAGATTAGTTAAAACAAAAAAAAGAAAATTAAAAAAAAAAGATGAAAAAGCTATAGCAGATAAGATAAATAATTTTTATAGGTGTAGAGAAGGACTTGGAGTCAACTGAGTTCAACAGAAACCAAATCCAAGAGGAGTAAATAGGTTCATTACTCGCTTCACGACAATGCTTAATGAAAAAAAAAATCGGATAGGCAATTTTTAGTTATTTGATTGGTTATTTGATTAAATTTTGAGTTAATGGATTTACTCTGTGAGATCATGCTCGGCAATGTTGATGATTTCATACCATACTGTTTGATACAGCAGCGAATTAATTAAACGCAATAGCATTGTTGGATCCTGGTGTAGAATTAAGTATGGAAGCAAACATGGAAAACAAAAATGCATCAAATATGTGCTAATTGGGAAAAAGTTGAAACCAGGTCACTATACAATACTCCCGATCATACAAAAAATTCTATACATATATTTTTTTATTTTATCTTTATCTTTTTTATCCGCAACTGTGACCGATATCGCGACGATAAGCGGATGCAATATAAATATAAATATTTTATACATGGCCCCATCTGCACTTCCTCCTTAGGTGAGATTCCAAAGGATTTTAGACAAGGAGATCTCTTAGTCAGCTCTTTTTCATCCTTCTTCTGGTAGGCTCAGGCATGAACGTTGTCGCCATATTCCATATAAATATGTTACAATGTCCGTGGAGTTTGTCACGAAATATTTTGCATAATGTATGAATATGGTCTTGTATATGAATATGGTACGTATAGATCTGTATGTATTGTTCAGTTGCTGACGTACCAGGGTGAGCGTGTGATTAATCTTAGTATTTTTGATCGAAAAGTGTGAATTTTTTGGATGAGAGTCGTTTTCGTTGTACCAAAGATTTGTAATTCATAGCTTCCTATAGGTAAGTATGTATTTATGTATGTGTACTTATGTATTTTCAGTTGTTGTCTGATTTTTATTGTCAATCGTTCATGAAGTATAGAGTACAGTAGTCTTAGTCTTCTGTTTAGGATTGAGCGTTTCTGTTTAACGTGCAGGCTCCAGATCATACTTCTGTCGAAATTGAGTCTTAAGAAATGTACTGTGTTAGTCTGTTGAGTGGGTACGTCGTTTACATAAAAAGGAGGGCAGGTGTCGTCTCTAAGAGTGAATATAATGTGCTGAGATTTGTCGTTGTTGAGTTTAATTTTCCATTGTTTAAAATAGTCCTGTAGTTTTAGTAAGTAATGCTGGAGGGTCATTGACGTCTGAGTGATATCTGCATGTCTAGTGAGTCTGCGTAGGTTGCTATTAATTATTGTGTTTGTACATACACACTATCGTGTGTGTGTATATAATGTACAGCAAGGGTGCAAGAATTAACCCTTGAGGCACTCCGGCCACGAATAGGTGTATTGAAGAGACCTCTGATCCTTGCTGGACTAAACAAAAACTTTCGGAATGGGAGGAAAGAAGTATGAGATATTAAGGCGAAGGAAGAAACGATTTATGTTTAAAGAGTAGTCCATTGTGCCAAATACTTGAGCTACATCCAGGAATACGCCAGTAGCATATAGACTATTCTCTAGTGCGGCTGAAATGTAGTCCAGGACTCTGTGTAGTAGGTGTGTAGTAGAGATTAGTGAACGAAACCCAAATTGATGTTCGATTCGTACGTGTTTCTCAGTCAGTATGTAAAGTATACGTTTGTAAATTAGTTTTTCAACAATGTTAGAGCAAACTGATGGTTCGGTAGGAGAGTGTGTTCTTACTATCTTTGTTAGCTTTTGGAATCATCAGTATGAGGAAATATTTTCACTGTAATTGGAATTTTGTATGGAGATGAAGATCGTTGTTAGAAAGATTACAGCTTTTCAGGGCATATGCTGGAGTAGATCAGCAGTGATCAGGTCATGTCCAGAGGCATTCCTATTGGATAAGTTCTTGATTTAAAGTAGGACTTCAGACGGATTAAAAGCAGTTGGTGGAAGTGTTAAAGATAGAGGCGCCTCCTGTACAAAATTTCATGGTCATTGTCTGGGTAGTCAGTTTGTGGTGTGAAAATATTCGACAGAAGATTGGCAAAGGATTCAAATTTTTCGCTTTCGGACAAGGCCTAAATAAAGTTGCGCTGACGCCTCGCGATGCCTGAGCAATCTCTTGTATGTCTCCGCAAACATCTATAATCAGTATTGAGATTCTCAAAAAATAAATAGCAGTTCGTTTGTTAACATTTTTCTATTTGCCATTTTAGTTCGTTATTTATTCTGTTATGTGCCTGTATGTCTGCCATTACGAGCTCCTCTCTTGGCTCTGATCAGATCTGTTATATACTGAGGATAGCTCGGCTGGGTATTTCATTTGATTCTTGATACTGATAATGTCCACGCAGATTAATATTTATTCCTGTCAATATTTTTTTTTAAGGATTCCTTGAGTATGTTTTCTTAATAAAACTTATTAAAAAGCTAAAATTTAATATTATTCAACAGTAGAGGGAATTTGGGCGAGCTGGGCCACTCCTGTGCGCGCCCACGTGACCAGTCACGTGACCTATGGCGTGAAATTTGAATTTGAATTTTTGCCTCGACCTAACCTTAACTGCCACGTGGTCTTGTCTCGACCCTACCTTAACCACCACGTGGTCTCACCTCGACCTAACCTTAACTATTAGGCCACGCCCCTTTTTAATCACGTGACCGTTAGGTCCCGCCCCTTTTACTCTTATCAATCTCCAACCAGCCAATCATATTGCTTCATCCTGACTACCCCCACCCTAAGCGGCCATATTGTTTACAATGACGTGGTCAGCATCCACGCTTAAACACCAGGTTTATCTCCTCCACCAATTGAAGGGTCAGGTACCCACTTTATTGTCTGTAACCTCCCCTACGGTTATATAATCATAACCTATACGATGAAGGGTCAGGTATCCACTTTATTGTCTGTAACCTCCCCTACGGTTATATAATCATAACCTATACGATGAAGGGTCAGGTATCCACTTTATTGTCTGTAACCTCACCTACGGTTATATAATCATAACCTATACGACGAAGGGTCAGGTATCCACTTTATTGTCTGTAACCTCCCCTACGGTTATATAATCATAACCTATACGACGAAGGGTCAGGTATCCACTTTATTGTCTGTAACCTCCCCTACGGTTATATAATCATAACCTATACGACGAAGGGTCAGGTATCCACTTTATTGTCTGTAACCTCCCCTACGGTTATATAATCATAACCTATACGACGAAGGGTCAGGTATCCACTTTATTGTCTGTAACCTCCCCTACGGTTATTTAATCATAACCTATATGATGAAGGGTTAGGTACCCTCTTCATACTCTGTAACCTTCCCAAAGGTTACATAACCTTTACATTGTTTTTGTGTTTGTGCAACCTTCTCAATGTTTACGTAATCTTTACAATATTTAACTTTACCAACATTTAAACAGGTTGGATCATGTATAGACAAGTTGGATGATGTCCAGGTGAAATACAAATATGGACTTTGAACTGTTTATCTCTAAAACAAAAATAAATAGTAGGGCTTCTTAATCCTATAACAACTGTTGGACTTTGAACTCTTAATCCCCAACCTTTCTTATCTCGCTGAAACATAATCAAAACAACTTTTCAATGTACTACGTATTTTTAATATCTGATAGTATAAATAATGATCCTTAGAGGATTAGCTTTTAATCCCTAAAATATATTGACAAATCGAAACGACACGCTGGCCAAAGAGGTTGCACCTTTTCATAGCTTTGAAATATTTTCAAAGTACACGAGTCGGTATTAATAACTGCGAACATGTCGCAGTAAATTTTAATTAATGAATATTAATTAATACTATTTCTTAATCCCTTAAGAGCTTTTGGACTTTGAGCTGTTAATACCAAAACATAAAGAATGATTTAGGACTTCCGCTAAAAAGTAAACAAATTTAGCTTTCGCAATAATGCTCTATCTGTTAATCCTTCCTTTAAAAGTAAACAATGGACTTTGAACTGTTAATCCTCTATCATTACTCATCTCGCTGAAACATAAACAAAACAACTTTTTAATCTTATGTGTATTTTTATTTTCTCATAGTATAAACTATTAAAACGCCGTAAAAGAATTAAATATTAAATCCTTAAAGTTTTTTTATCATTTACAAACAATGATAAAGAGCCTTTTAATCATTTCATAATATCTGGATAGATGACATCATTATTATTAGCTAAAGTTTTGTACCTTTTTCAGTTCTCAATATTTACATTTTATGCAATTTTTCCAAATTTGTACCTTTACCTATCTATTTCTTTTTTAAATTTTCTATAACCTCCTCAATGTTTATACATTTTCTGTCCGCTAGGGCGCAGCACCTTACTCCAGTAGGGGATTTTCCTGGCTAGTTTACATAATGTTCTCAATGTCTATGATTTATGCAACCTTCCCAATGTTTACATTTACCTATCTATTTGTTTACGTTTTCTATAACCTTCCCATGAACTTGATTTAATTATAATTAACTACCCTGGTTCCTAATTGCACTCGTATCAGACCTTGCGATATCATCGGCTCCTTTCGGCTACTCTCGGATACCCTCGGAGCAGAGCGGCCGGGCCCCGATCATTGTCCTCGGTGCCGCTCGTTCGTCCTCGTTTTTCCTCGGGCCCCCACCTCGATCTCCCTAATCTGCCTTAGGATGCTCCCGATTCGAGAATAACCGAACTCCTCCGGCCTCATATGATCATCCAGAATCACTAGGAAAAATTTGAAAAAATCTCCTCTTCTCACCTGGACTTCTTCTCCTACGGTTCCAACCATTCATTTTACTCAGCACGTAGAGGTCTCTCGTCTACGTACCCCTTGATCAACTATAACTATTTACATTTTTCATAACTTGAAGTTCCATAATTTTAGTGGTTTTTAGTAATTTTAGCGGTTTTTATTGATTTTAGTCATTTCTTATCAGCTTCTAATGGCAAAATACACTCCGGCAATAATATTATGCTTAATGTTTAACCGAATCCATCATTTTCTTTCAATTCATTGATAATATTTTTTGAGTAGGTCTTTTACTGCTTTACTGGTCTTTTACCTCTAATTTTTAACATAGCTTTATATTTTTTAGTATATTTTAACCAATTTTAGATATTATTTTTTGTTTTTATAATTGATTTTACATGTTACTTTATTGATTTTAGTCAATTTTAATGATTTTAGAAATAAAATAAAACGTTTTATTAGCAAATATTTGTATATAATACTGTTTTGAGATGATGTATTATCTGTAGTTGATATTATTTGAGAATGCTGATGTAAGATGTGCTATATTTGTTCCCCATTTGTATGATATTATGTTGTTTGTTTTTTTTTCACTCCTAATAATGACCGAATTGGCGAAACGTTGACTGATCAAATATTTTCTGCTGTTTATCAAAACTTTATTCATGATTCTTCCAGATATATACTGATGATTTAGAAATATTCATATTAACCCTTCTCCATACTCGCTTCATAATTCAAATTGTTTGATTTCTTTCATGAAATAATAACTATTTATTAGATATTTCTATATCGTCTCAGGGTCAAAATGTCTTGTTTTGTGCAGGTGACTGTCAATATTAGAATGTTTAGCATTATCGGATTATAGATAATACTAAAATTAACTCATATGAGCACAATCGTGGTAGTTATAGCACAATTATGACCACACTTTTTCCCAAAAATACCAAAAGTTCGCCTATGAGGCACCACTATCAGTACTTGTTTCCTCATCGAAGTTTGTTTATCGATTAATCAACAATCAGTTCAATCAATTTTGACGAGTCCATCTTGCTTTTGCACACTAACTTTCTGTTGGACAGAACATTTATGGACTTCATCAGGATGAGAACCATTGTTAAGAGGTGTTTCATAGCACCCTAGGATTTTAAAATGAGTAGCCGATAGAGGGAAAATGAGGTAGTTCGAGCACAATGCTGATCACACTTTCTACGAAGAATAGCATCAGGTCTCGTCTATGAGACATTTTTTTTCCCAGTTACTTTCGCCTTGCCGAGGTGGGTTTATTGGTAAACACAGCAATCACATACTAGATTTTATTTGTTTTTATTAGATTGATATTTATTTTTTTATTAAGAGGCGGAAGCTGGACCTCATTAAGACTCCAATATCTTCTGGTAATCAACTCCAATCAATCCAAAATGTTAAATATTTCCTCGAAAAAACATAAATTTAACGGAAGGCGTTAGCTCCGTCCTCACTTCATAATTCAAATTGTTTGATATCTTTCATGAAATGATAACTATTTATTAGATATTTCTATATCGTCTCCGGATCAAAATGTCTTGTTTTGTGTAGGTGACTGTAAATATTAGAATGTTTAGCATTATCGGATTATAGATAATACTAAAATTAACTCATATGAGCACAATCGTGGTAGTTATAGCACAATTATGACCACACTTTTTCCCAAAAATACCAAAAGTTCGCCTATGAGGCACCACTATCAGTACTTGTTTCCTCATCGAAGTTTGTTTATCAATAAATCAACATTCAGTTCAAGCAATTTTAACAACTCCATCGTACTTTTACATTTATTTGTTTATCAAGAGGCGGAAGCTAGGTGGCTTTAAGACTCCAATATCTTTTGGTAATCGACTCCAATCCGCTCAGAATATTAAATATTACCCCGAAAAGACAGAAATTTAACAGAAGGCATTGATCACTTTCTGAAAAGTTAGACGAGCTGCGGACATTACATGTGACTATAATCCAAGAATCATGCCCTGGATAAATTCTACTGTCATAATATTAATTATGGATGGGTGACCTTAGTAGTTGAGCTCCTCTACATACCTACACTCTTAATACGAATATAAAATTTTTAATCCAATTTATCACTTTTGCAGGAGAAGTACTGCAGTATATCAATGATTATTAAAACTATCAACACAACTGCATGCGAATCTGCTGACCTCTATTGTCTGTTTTAGTTAGAGCTATTATTCAGCTTTCATGTCACACGAGGGGGTGTAGATCGGTATGTTCAAGGTATGGCTTGAGGTAGTGATGGAGGGTAACGGATCATCAGGAATGTGGTATAGGATGATTTAGGGATGTTCAGACATGGTTTGAGATGGTTAGCGATGGTATGGGATGGTCAGAGATGGTTAAGAGTGGTTTGGGGTGGTCAGACATGGTTGGAGATAATTTTAAACCATCTCCAACCATGTCTGACCACCCCAAACCACTCTTAACCATCTCTGACCATCCCATACCATCGCTAACCATCTCAAACCATGTCTGAACATCCCTAAATCATCCTATACCACATTCCTGATGATCCGTTACCCTCCATCACTACCTCAAGCCATACCTTGAACATACCGATCTACACCCCCTCGTGTGACATGAAAGCTGAATAATAGCTCTAACTAAAACAGACAATAGAGGTCAGCAGATTCGCATGCAGTTGTGTTGATAGTTTTAATAATCATTGATATACTGCAGTACTTCTCCTGCAAAAGTGATAAATTGGATTAAAAATTTTATATTCGTATTAAGAGTGTAGGTATGTAGAGGAGCTCAACTACTAAGGTCACCCATCCATAATTAATATTATGACAGTAGAATTTATCCAGGGCATGATTCTTGGATTATAGTCACATGTAATGTCCGCAGCTCGTCTAACTTTTCAGAAAGTGATCAATGCCTTCTGTTAAATTTCTGTCTTTTCGGGGTAATATTTAATATTCTGAGCGGATTGGAGTCGATTACCAAAAGATATTGGAGTCTTAAAGCCACCTAGCTTCCGCCTCTTGATAAACAAATAAATGTAAAAGTACGATGGAGTTGTTAAAATTGCTTGAACTGAATGTTGATTTATTGATAAACAAACTTCGATGAGGAAACAAGTACTGATAGTGGTGCCTCATAGGCGAACTTTTGGTATTTTTGGGAAAAAGTGTGGTCATAATTGTGCTATAACTACCACGATTGTGCTCATATGAGTTAATTTTAGTATTATCTATAATCCGATAATGCTAAACATTCTAATATTTACAGTCACCTACACAAAACAAGACATTTTGATCCGGAGACGATATAGAAATATCTAATAAATAGTTATCATTTCATGAAAGATATCAAACAATTTGAATTATGAAGTGAGGACGGAGCTAACGCCTTCCGTTAAATTTATGTTTTTTCGAGGAAATATTTAACATTTTGGATTGATTGGAGTTGATTACCAGAAGATATTGGAGTCTTAATGAGGTCCAGCTTCCGCCTCTTAATAAAAAAATAAATATCAATCTAATAAAAACAAATAAAATCTAGTATGTGATTGCTGTGTTTACCAATAAACCCACCTCGGCAAGGCGAAAGTAACTGGGAAAAAAAATGTCTCATAGACGAGACCTGATGCTATTCTTCGTAGAAAGTGTGATCAGCATTGTGCTCGAACTACCTCATTTTCCCTCTATCGGCTACTCATTTTAAAATCCTAGGGTGCTATGAAACACCTCTTAACAATGGTTCTCATCCTGATGAAGTCCATAAATGTTCTGTCCAACAGAAAGTTAGTGTGCAAAAGCAAGATGGACTCGTCAAAATTGATTGAACTGATTGTTGATTAATCGATAAACAAACTTCGATGAGGAAACAAGTACTGATAGTGGTGCCTCATAGGCGAACTTTTGGTATTTTTGGGAAAAAGTGTGGTCATAATTGTGCTATAACTACCACGATTGTGCTCATATGAGTTAATTTTAGTATTATCTATAATCCGATAATGCTAAACATTCTAATATTGACAGTCACCTGCACAAAACAAGACATTTTGACCCGGAGACGATATAGAAATATCTAATAAATAGTTATTATTTCATGAAAGAAATCAAACAATTTGAATTATGAAGCGAGTATGGAGAAGGGTTAATATGAATATTTCTAAATCATCAGTATATATCTGGAAGAATCATGAATAAAGTTTTGATAAACAGCAGAAAATATTTGATCAGTCAACGTTTCGCCAATTCGGTCATTATTAGGAGTGAAAAAAAAACAAACAACATAATATCATACAAATGGGGAACAAATATAGCACATCTTACATCAGCATTCTCAAATAATATCAACTACAGATAATACATCATCTCAAAACAGTATTATATACAAATATTTGCTAATAAAACGTTTTATTTTATTTCTAAAATCATTAAAATTGACTAAAATCAATAAAGTAACATGTAAAATCAATTATAAAAACAAAAAATAATATCTAAAATTGGTTAAAATATACTAAAAAATATAAAGCTATGTTAAAAATTAGAGGTAAAAGACCAGTAAAGCAGTAAAAGACCTACTCAAAAAATATTATCAATGAATTGAAAGAAAATGATGGATTCGGTTAAACATTAAGCATAATATTATTGCCGGAGTGTATTTTGCCATTAGAAGCTGATAAGAAATGACTAAAATCAATAAAAACCGCTAAAATTACTAAAAACCACTAAAATTATGGAACTTCAAGTTATGAAAAATGTAAATAGTTATAGTTGATCAAGGGGTACGTAGACGAGAGACCTCTACGTGCTGAGTAAAATGAATGGTTGGAACCGTAGGAGAAGAAGTCCAGGTGAGAAGAGGAGATTTTTTCAAATTTTTCCTAGTGATTCTGGATGATCATATGAGGCCGGAGGAGTTCGGTTATTCTCGAATCGGGAGCATCCTAAGGCAGATTAGGGAGATCGAGGTGGGGGCCCGAGGAAAAACGAGGACGAACGAGCGGCACCGAGGACAATGATCGGGGCCCGGCCGCTCTGCTCCGAGGGTATCCGAGAGTAGCCGAAAGGAGCCGATGATATCGCAAGGTCTGATACGAGTGCAATTAGGAACCAGGGTAGTTAATTATAATTAAATCAAGTTCATGGGAAGGTTATAGAAAACGTAAACAAATAGATAGGTAAATGTAAACATTGGGAAGGTTGCATAAATCATAGACATTGAGAACATTATGTAAACTAGCCAGGAAAATCCCCTACTGGAGTAAGGTGCTGCGCCCTAGCGGACAGAAAATGTATAAACATTGAGGAGGTTATAGAAAATTTAAAAAAGAAATAGATAGGTAAAGGTACAAATTTGGAAAAATTGCATAAAATGTAAATATTGAGAACTGAAAAAGGTACAAAACTTTAGCTAATAATAATGATGTCATCTATCCAGATATTATGAAATGATTAAAAGGCTCTTTATCATTGTTTGTAAATGATAAAAAAACTTTAAGGATTTAATATTTAATTCTTTTACGGCGTTTTAATAGTTTATACTATGAGAAAATAAAAATACACATAAGATTAAAAAGTTGTTTTGTTTATGTTTCAGCGAGATGAGTAATGATAGAGGATTAACAGTTCAAAGTCCATTGTTTACTTTTAAAGGAAGGATTAACAGATAGAGCATTATTGCGAAAGCTAAATTTGTTTACTTTTTAGCGGAAGTCCTAAATCATTCTTTATGTTTTGGTATTAACAGCTCAAAGTCCAAAAGCTCTTAAGGGATTAAGAAATAGTATTAATTAATATTCATTAATTAAAATTTACTGCGACATGTTCGCAGTTATTAATACCGACTCGTGTACTTTGAAAATATTTCAAAGCTATGAAAAGGTGCAACCTCTTTGGCCAGCGTGTCGTTTCGATTTGTCAATATATTTTAGGGATTAAAAGCTAATCCTCTAAGGATCATTATTTATACTATCAGATATTAAAAATACGTAGTACATTGAAAAGTTGTTTTGATTATGTTTCAGCGAGATAAGAAAGGTTGGGGATTAAGAGTTCAAAGTCCAACAGTTGTTATAGGATTAAGAAGCCCTACTATTTATTTTTGTTTTAGAGATAAACAGTTCAAAGTCCATATTTGTATTTCACCTGGACATCATCCAACTTGTCTATACATGATCCAACCTGTTTAAATGTTGGTAAAGTTAAATATTGTAAAGATTACGTAAACATTGAGAAGGTTGCACAAACACAAAAACAATGTAAAGGTTATGTAACCTTTGGGAAGGTTACAGAGTATGAAGAGGGTACCTAACCCTTCATCATATAGGTTATGATTAAATAACCGTAGGGGAGGTTACAGACAATAAAGTGGATACCTGACCCTTCGTCGTATAGGTTATGATTATATAACCGTAGGGGAGGTTACAGACAATAAAGTGGATACCTGACCCTTCGTCGTATAGGTTATGATTATATAACCGTAGGGGAGGTTACAGACAATAAAGTGGATACCTGACCCTTCGTCGTATAGGTTATGATTATATAACCGTAGGGGAGGTTACAGACAATAAAGTGGATACCTGACCCTTCGTCGTATAGGTTATGATTATATAACCGTAGGTGAGGTTACAGACAATAAAGTGGATACCTGACCCTTCATCGTATAGGTTATGATTATATAACCGTAGGGGAGGTTACAGACAATAAAGTGGATACCTGACCCTTCATCGTATAGGTTATGATTATATAACCGTAGGGGAGGTTACAGACAATAAAGTGGGTACCTGACCCTTCAATTGGTGGAGGAGATAAACCTGGTGTTTAAGCGTGGATGCTGACCACGTCATTGTAAACAATATGGCCGCTTAGGGTGGGGGTAGTCAGGATGAAGCAATATGATTGGCTGGTTGGAGACTGATAAGAGTAAAAGGGGCGGGACCTAACGGTCACGTGATTAAAAAGGGGCGTGGCCTAATAGTTAAGGTTAGGTCGAGGTGAGACCACGTGGTGGTTAAGGTAGGGTCGAGACAAGACCACGTGGCAGTTAAGGTTAGGTCGAGGCAAAAATTCAAATTCAAATTTCCCGCCATAGGTCACGTGACTGGTCACGTGGGCGCGCACAGGAGTGGCCCAGCTCGCCCAAATTCCCTCTACTTTCAACTCAGATATTTACGTTTATATCGTGATGTAAATATTAAATGAATCGATTTACTCAGTTTTTCACAATTAGCATAAGATACATAGGCACAAACAGGTTTGAATACGTAGAGAATTTTAATTAAATGTGACCTACAATACAAAAAATAAATTAAATATATAAACGTGGTAGAGTGAACTAATGAATAAAGAAATGAATAGTTTTGTTATGGAGTTGTTCTATTTTCTGAAAAAAAAATTTTATTTTATAAACATTATATTAAAACATAAAAAAAATATATAAAATAAGAACAAAACACAAATCAGACACCAGACAGCTTCCGCTACCCTCAGACGTACTAAAGCAGGTACAATAAAGGTTGTCAGGAAGAAAAGGAATATTTTCAAGGGTTTTTTTTCCATATGAAGTAGAATTATATCCGGCTTCGTAAAAAAGAAAATAAAAATAAATAAAAGAGAGAAAGAAGGAAAAATAAAATAGAGAGCAGCACTTGATATTCCCGCCACAGTTTCTCTTGGGCAGACCATTTTTCGCGGTCGGAACTGCACTGCCATCTTGAGTAATAAGAATAAAGAAGCGGAGTACCTCTCTGCAAATAGGCCTCTTCTTCAACAAGTTAATGTAAGTCTTTTTTCTTATCTCCAAGCTTCTTTGTTTATTCTTCAGTTGAGGACTTTTGACTTTATACCTAATACAAATATCAATGTGCATGTTTTGGATACGATAGGAACAGCGATTACATAGACGATACTTTCCAGTGAAGAGTGTCGGAGGCTTGAATTCCCATTTCTGGGGGAAGAGAGGACTATTTCCTAATTAAAAAAATTCATTTTTGGCTATTGATGTTTGGATGTAGGGAATAATTTTAAAAAAATTAATTTTTATTGAGATAAAGATAAATATAAAGAAAAATTAACTAGTTATTAGAAAGAAAAGAAAAAGGCCATACGGTCACCATGCTTTTTATTTTACATTAGAACGTTTCGGCCATCTTGGGCCATTCTCAAGTTTTCTTTAATTGTTTATATTTAAAAACAAAATGTCATCCATGTATCATTAACTTTTATTGAGATAAAGATAAATATAAAGAAAAATTACTTAGGTAGCCACTGATTGTTATTTAAAAAAATTATCTTCGCAGCTTTATTTGGCCTTGATTCCGCGCTAAAAAACGCGCAATCGTACTTATTAGCGATAAAGGTGGCAGAGTAAGACTGAATAATATAGAAATAATGAATAATAATAATATATAAATTGTAAAAGAAATAGTAGCTAGAAAAGAGGAAAGAGATTTGTGAATTATTTTCTTTTTCCTTAACAAGAAAACATTCACAAAAAAATCAATTATTTATTAATTGACAAATTCCAACTTCCAAATAAAATTCTCGAGATAACGGTTGGATTCGAGTATGGAAGAATAAAACCTCGATTTTCCGGACTAACTAGGACCAAACTCCTTCCGGATAATCGAACATCTGGGTAATAAGTAAAACATAATCCTTTAATAAGTAGGCTTACCGTTTATTACGATAAAAACTATTTATAGTTGGTGAATCAATCGAAATCAACGTCCTGTGATACTTTAGTAAACATTTCTTAAATTTATTTTAAATAAAAGTATTATATTGCCATAATTTATTGTACAATCTATACAGGAATTATACGTGACAAAAAAGCGAATATTTGGCGTATTTATGCATAGTTACGCTCTTGCTGTCATAGTTAAAAATTATTATCTAATGCGAACATTGAATAAAAGAAAATGTATAAAAATATGATCAGGATAATATAAAATAAACGAGGTTTTAATGTATTTTGTTTAAGAAGCTTTAATAAACTCCAACGACTATGGATAGGCTTTTCAGTAGTTACTAGTAGGATTACTATCGAAGTTAAATAAAGAAACTTATAGTAGATGGAGTCTTATTATCGCTAACAGATCCTACTATACATCCACTTGGTTTTTTGAAAAAGGCGTAAGCGTCATTTTGCAAACATTACAGGAAACACATGAAACGTTTTTTCTCTAAATAACAATTTATTGTTTTTTAAATATTATTCTTTATCGTGTCCAGTAGGAATTTATTAAGGTGGGAAAATAAATATAATTACAATATATTTTTAAGGCTTCTAGGGCTCGTCAAGGCGAGAGACTGACAGTTGTCAGTATTTGGTGTTTACGTCTTCTATAGTCGATGTTTAGACTATTTACAATTTTTTTCGATATATCGTGAGCGGGAATCGATAGATGTGGTGTTTACGTCTCATAATGAATTGAAACCTAAATTTCGAATTTTTGGCGCTCGACCTCGATGTGGAGCTAATCAAGTCGTCTGGTCAATTATCACTTTTAATATTTTAATTGTCATATTTTTTTATGTTTATATTTTTCTTATTATAAGTGTTAACAGGCATATATTTTTTTTTATTATACAAAATTAATCTTTTTTAAATTTTTTCATTGCGGAGCCTATACTTGACTTCGATAGCGCTATCGAGCGATCGCCAACCCTAATGAGCTGTGAAAGGCATTAAAATCATATACTGCATAAAAGTTGAAATCCTAACAGCGCTATAACTCTTGAGAGTTCAGGTTAAAGCCCGTGAACACAGGAGTTTGTACGGGCCATTTCTCCTCAAACAGGAACGGTTCATAAAAGAGAACCAGTCCTGGAAGAAATATAGAGGTCCTGCGTCCTGCTTTTTTTCGGTCCGCAGGATTATATTTGAGGGGGTGGGGGGACGCATATGCTCTCCGGCAGCATTAGTCATATCTTTATCTCTTGGGGCACAATGGCCCCAGGATTAGCTGAGGAAGGACCTTTTAGCCTCCGACTTTGAATGTGAATGTGCCCGTGAATGTGCCCTGATATAATCCCAGGACGGTGGGATAATATATTCCATCATACAATAGTGAGTTATTTTAATAAAGGATATTAAACCTGTTTTAAATATCGTATTAGATTAGAATATATATTCTCATACCTGTGCAATATTTTGTTTTTTTGACGTTCACACTTCATCATCTTCAGCCTTAAGAGATATTCCAAGTGGAAGAGACAGTTGAAAGATGATTCCCATTTGTGTTTAAAATTAAAAATCTTGATTTAGGGAATTTTCGTAATTCTTTTATACTGATCATTCGCCTCGAAAAGTCGGTATAACATAATTACAATATTATTTCCTTAATTATCATTAAATGAAAACGAGTTTGATTACTAATTTAATAAATTACACGAACACTTTAAAGGCGGTTAACTTACAATCACTCCAAATAGAATAATGCAGTGGAGCGCCAGGGGTGTTTGGAATGATGACGATTCCAAGAACCCTACTAACTATCACTCCAATACATCGTTCCATTTTTTACTAGCACACATCACAAGGAGTATCAACAAAAGGAGTATTTGAACTTTTGAACGGCCTTAAAACCGAACAAAAGTCCGAATCAGGAAGTTTGTGTAAAACTCCATTAAACCCATCATACTTCAAGCTGGATAGCTGGTTCATCAAACATTAATCAAATAAATTTCCCCCGCACTTGTCACTTCTTGTAAAGTCAATCGGAACTCACAAACTCACACATTGTCAGAATTTCAAGTCTCGTTATAACGAGTGGTTTCATCCGTGGTATTTGTTTCCCATTCTAAACAGTGTGTTTATTTACATACTTTATTTTTAAATTATCATTTCATTAATTTACTGTTTACATTAATCGTTTTCGAACCATTTTTATGAAGAATGTTGAGGTAATGTTTTTTTTTTGTTTTAATTAATGTTTTCGGATAAGGGTGTTTTTGTTTAGGGTGCCGGATCAAGCCGAGTTAAATTTTGATTAAAAACAAAAACTTCAGGACAATATTAACTATATTATACGAAAAAATCTTCCGCCGTATTCCGCCATTTTGTTATTTTGTTTTTGTATCACTTCAAATATAATGAGTAAAAAAATTTAATTATTTTAGCATAGTAATTTTTTTTCTTCTAACTGCTCTTGAAACCGACTAGACTTAAACCAGAAAAGATAAACATAACTTCCAGGAAGAATCACAGGAATTAAAATTAATTAGGATTTTTCACAAGCTTAAAATAATTAAAGCATATTATAAATTACTTTATAATAATAATTTAAATTATTTTATTATAATTTTAAGCATATTATAAATTATGAATCCAGTATAAACGTTTATTTACGTTAAAGCAATATTTCTATTTTTACATAATTAATAGTAAAAAAAAAAAAAAAAATTGTAAGTTATTCATATCAATATTATTTTAACATATTTTATACGATAAATATCGTAAATGTTAACAATACTGTATTTACTGACCGACAATTATTATTATTATAGCAGAGCCTAAAAACTGTTGTGCAAGGTCCCAATCCATCGGTTCTCCGAACTCACGGTTGGATGAAGTGATTGGATTTTGGTGTGAAGTGATGGAGTAGAGAACCAATGGAATTCCAGCCACTCCACAGTAATTAAAATAACCATACAGGATTTCACATTCGCGGTCGTTCCACGCTCCATTCGGGGTGGAATGATCCTTATTCACCACCTCAAAGATCTGTTTATAATCAGCGAATATAATGGATCATTTAAAAATAATCGAAATATATTGAAACAGTGTACCATTGGCACGCATTCTTGTTTGGATAAAAAATAATTCCTTGAATGGAGTTACGTCATAGTTTTCTTCCAAATATTGACGAAGCTATACAAGTGTGCTATGGCTAACAGTATACACGAGATATTATACTATACTATATTAATAAAAGTTTACTATGAATAAATAAAACATCTGTAGTTGTTTTGAGAAAATAATTTTTATCTGTTTAAATCAATTTTTTTTTATAGTGTTTTTTCAACAAAATATCTCTATAAAAGATGATACAAAGAAAGACATTCAGAGCTGATGTCCTGGCTTAAAAGCCCTACCTGTCTTTCCCTCGACCTTCCACAAACATTCAGGACATCCCTATCATTGAAATGTAACCAGGAAATAGAGGACTGGGGGAAGTACCCCTTACACATATATAAATATACATATATTTAGGCTAACTGATGCCGGATGCTGCCGAAGGACCTGTTTTTTAAGTCGTTTAATTTCCGGCCGTCCTGCTTAGACAGTATATTTATTGCGGGTCCCGACCGCTTCTCTAAATCAAATCCCTCTCGCTGTTCGACTCTCGGCAAAAAATTACAATCGACCTTATCGTGGGGCGGGAGGACCCTTGGTCATGCTCGTCTGTTTCATATGTCTTTGTTATATGAAGAAACTCAAATTTCAGACTGTATGGAATATAAGCCAATGATGATACAGGATAGAAAAGCGTTTTGTTTCGTTGAATATGTAAGGGTCATTCAATAAATAAACATAAATATTTAATTAAGGCGACGCTTGATGCAGAGAATTGAAACTTTGAAAGAGAGTTTACACGCAATTCATCAGTTGCTCTTCGACAACGTCTACGATGTGGAACGAAGAAGAAATTGCTGCTGCTAGAGCTGTGAAATTTATTAAAAGTGAAAAGAAGAGTGAGATAGAGGGTGAGGGTGAGAGGGGGGAGAGAGAGAGAGGGTGAGGAAGAGAGTGAGAGGGTAAGAGGGAGAGAGAGAGATTTCGTCGTACAGCGTCTGTTCACAATCGAAAACCAGGCGTTTTTTATATTATATTGTTTATGTTCTTTATATATATATATATATATATATATATATATATATATATATATATATATTGTTTATAGTTATTTCTTTCAATTCATTATTTTGTTGTGTTAATGTATTGTACAACGCTTCCGATTCTATGTTTTTATCTATTTCTATGTTTTTGTAAGTAGGTAAAATCGATTTTAATCGTAATTGGAATCGATATCTGCATAATAATTTTATTTTTATTATTATAAGTACTTAGTGCTTACAATAATTATTGTAACGTTTATACCTGGTACAGATAATAAATAGGTATAAACGGTAGATATATAATAATAATATACGGTAGATATATATAAGAATAACAGGTATAAACGCCAGTTATCTATGTATTTATAATGTAAAATAGTAAATAAGGTTGTCAAGAATTATTAAAAGTAAATAATTATCATAAATTCATAAATAATTATCGAAGTTTCATCGGAAACTCCTGGAATCCCCTTCCCTGTCTGTTCCGAATAAAGTTGCCGAAAACGAGAAATAAAAACCCACTGACCAAGGGTTTTCAAAACTATATAATATATAAAAATAGTTGCTGACTTCACCTTAATTCCCGACAATATTGCTCCACCCGGGGCAATTGTTGTCGGAGACATTGAGCAACTTGTCAGAGAGGAAGAAGTTGTCGCTCGCAGGGTAAAAGTTGTTCGGCAATTTTTGACTTGACGCCGCAACTTCCATTTCAGCAATAATTGCTCTGAAAAATTGCTCGTTGGTAACATTTTCAAAGATTGTCAGCCAGCTAATCGATTAATATTTACATTTACACAACCTCTTAAATCAAGTGGAGTGACCGTTCGAAGATAGAAGTTTTTAAAAATCTTTTTAAAACAGCGCTCTGTGATTTGATTTTTACTTTCGGCAAGCATACAACCGCATACTTATGTCCTTCGAAAGTGAATTAAGTCGAGTCATGTTCGACAAAACTATATACACATACATAAAGCCATTTTGACCTTTTGTGTATCTATAAAGGTTTTTGTATAATGTGAACTTATTTTATTAAAATTTATTTATTATTTTTTTTATTTTATGTTCTGTTATTAACTATACCTCCCTGTAGTTCTCGGTAACGCAGGGGAGAGGGATCAGGGCAATACATCTCCTCTTTTCCCGAAATATATAAAAAAAAAATTATTTTTATACCTACCAATATAAGATTTGTATTTTGAGTACTATTTTTGGTAATTTTAACAATAGTTTTTGATCCAATTTTCATGCTTATCCACAAATCTTATATCAAATTTGGCGATTATAAGCATTTAGGTGATTATTTGTCTTCTTTATATCAAATCCCTCTAAAAAAAAAATAATTCTGCGTACACCTCTGCTCGGTAAAACTATTTTTTTTTTTCCGATTCCTGTTTTCGATGAACCTCCGTCACTTAATTTTATGGCTTTATTTTTCACTTCTAGTGTAATTGCATGCCTCTTCGGTGAAACACTATAAGACGGAATACAATTATCACTTATTTCTTCTTAAAAAATACCTAACGTATATCACACTGAAGAAATAACATTACAAAGTAAACAAATAAAGGGATTCTTTCAAATATTATTATAATAAATAACTACTTAATAAAATTAGTGGATCTTTCACTCAGATTGGATGTGATTGATTTCGAGAAAGCAATAATTGAATTCATGCCTGTTTTGGGCCATCGAACATATTTCATTTTTTCCCATCTCTTTATTTTTCTATAGATTTTTTAAATTACCTAATTTAATAGCTTTATTTTAAATTTAAATTGATTTTTTTAGCGGCTTCGTTTGATAACAGAATTCAATTTGTTTTTCAAGCGATGTAACTTTGAATTCGCTTAGACGAAAAACGATTCCTTGTAGAAATTGTCTAGTGACGTAAAGGTCGAAACGACTTAAAACGGGTGCTGCCTGAACTACGAGTTTTTAAGCGTGAGTGGAAAAATTCATAAGCAGCCACAAAAAAAGGTCAAGTCCTTAAAGCCTTGCTCCTCACAAATTGTATCTGATTGTTTTGATGAAAAGAGCTTTGCATAGCATCATGTACGATAAAGAAAAGGTAAAGGGAAAAAAATAAAAAACTGGCTTCGGGATCAAGGTAAAGAATTATTTGCTGAGGTGATAAGAAGACTTGTAGGAAAAATAAAAACAAGTTGATAGAGATGACGTTGATAAAATAATGTATAGATTTAAAAAAAAAAAAAATGTAAAATACAGCAATTTGAACGTTTGTTTATTGAATGACCAAAGGAGATCCTTTTCAACATTACTCCATAACAGAGAATTGTTATTTTCAACAAATTTTGACAAAAAAGCATTTGAAGTCGTAAGTATAGTCACCCATTAAATGATAAACTCTTGCTCTAAGATATAAAATTTTAGTCTGACTTTTAAAGTCTTAGACTAAAGGCAAGTAATGTTTTATTAAGTTGAGCAGCTAAATCATTTCGGTAGTCGAAAACGGTGCCAACTGCAGTGCTGACCGGAGAAGTACCCTGTACACCCACCCTCCCAGAAGGTCCTTAACAGGTCCTGGATGGCCACTGTCCACAACAAGACATCGATCCTTCCAGTGCCGCACTCCTTCAAGTCCGCTGCAGGACATGTCGAGTGTTTGCACCACTTGAGTCCACTCAACACACGCCATATCCTGATTTAACAATTGATATGAACACGCGTATATATGTATGCAATATAAAAAAAAAAAAAAAAATATATATATATATATATATATATATATATTTATGTAATGAACAAATATATATAAATATAAAAGAGCAAAAACCCCAAAACAGGCATAAATTAATTGCTAGAAAACAATTGGAAAATTCCAAAACCCCAAGTCTCTAAAATAACGGCAAACAACTAACCAGTCAAAGTTTCACCAAAAAATCACATCTATGAAGATCAAATATAGCACATCTCACATCAACCGTCCAGAAAGACGCATCAACCAGAGACAGCACATCACTCCAAGACATCCAATCACATACTGAAGCCAAAGATAGGTAAATAAAACATGTATATAAGTACATATTTTATTTTTAAAAGTACGATTTTTTTTTTTAATAAATATAAATTTTATTTAATAAATAATTTTTTTTAGTAATATTTTCATAAAATAAAAAAAAATATATTTTCGTTTATTGTTGTTGATTGATCGAATGTGATGTTATTATGATAAAATAAATAATTATTTTTTATACAAAGTATATTTTGTATTATACAAGTCGAAGTTTCGGCTTGTATAATAAAAAATATACTTTATGGACTGCATCCTGATTAATTAGTTCATCGGGATATTTTCGATCCATAAAAGATAAATACAAAGCGTTCGAGCTGTGTATAAATGAGGAAAAAACAACATAAAAGAAATTAATTTCATAACTGCTAATTTAAAAACGACGTAAAATCAGTTTCATTCCATTAGCAGAGAACAAAGAAAAATTAAAGTGTTGTTAATCAGTGTCCCCTCAATTAACTTCAAGGCGGCTCGGGCTAAAACAACCGGGAAAAAACAAGAAAGAAATGTTTAAGTGAATAACGAAAGAGAAGAAAAAAAAATTAAAAAAAAAGAAGAGTAAACTTTTAACACGGTTCAATGGAAGACTGAAACAGTGGGATAAAAGAAAGGGCAAACTAAAAGCTAAACCCTCCGTTCTTATTATTCACTTCGTCGTCTTTGTACCGAAAGATTTTATCCTTACAGCTATTTTGTAATTTATTTATTATTTATTATCAAACGATTACAATCTATTATTTTGAATATAAATATAAAAGATACAATTAGTGTATATTAAATTTTTATCTTAAAATTTAAAAGTAGGATCTTAAAGTGAAAATTGATCAACTTGGTTTCCTTAACAGAAATATGATTGTAACATTCATTATAATGTAAAATAGATCATATTCATATTTTGTTTATGAATAAATATATTACGTTCATGTATATTAGTATGGGGGGGAGGAATTTACTTTGAACATTTTTTTTTATTCTGTTTCAGAATAACCAACAGAGTCAATGAAGAAGTGAAGCAATGCCTTTGTACAGCATCAGAATTGATACAAAAGTGGACTACATTTTGTATATGAGTATACTTATTTCATATTAATTAATAAATGTAAAATCCAGTATAAATTAAAATTTGTCGGAGTTTATGTCGACCGCGTTTTCTGAAAAAGGCCAAAGCGCCTTTAAGTAAACTTTACAAGAAAAACATGGAACGATTTTTCTCCAAATAACAATATGTATATATATATATATATATATATATATATATATATATATATATATATATATATATATATTTTTTTTTTTTTTTTACTTCCTTGTACGAAGTAAAGGAAGTATTGTAATCGCAAAAATTTTCCGTTTTCAGATTTCAACGGAAATATCCATTTTGACCATCCCTGAATCCATTTTGACTAGTTTCGTCGTGGCGTCTGTGCGTACGTACGTATGTTCGTATTTCGCATATCTCAAAAACGGTTAGCCGTAGAAAGTTGAAATTTTGTATTTAGGATTGTTGTAAAATCTAGTTCTGAACCGCCCTTTTTGGTTTACTGCTGATCACCGGAAGTGGTACTTTATTTGAAGGTCATAATTGATTTCCATCAAAAATTATGTTAAAATACTATGCAAAACTTCTCAAATTTATTATTTATAACTTATATATTAATTTAAATAATATAATATATTTTGGTTAACATTGGAAGATCGGAAGCGGTACTTTACTTGAAGGTCATATTAGAATTTCGTCAACAATTATATTAAAATATAATGTAAAATATCTTAAATTTGGTAAATAGGACTTTTATATCGATATGAATGTATTTACTAGATTTTGCTTAAAATTGATGAGCCTAAAAGGGTACTTTACTTGAAGGTCATAATAAGCTTACATCAAAAATTATTTTTAAATTAAAAATTATATGTTTCGGCAATAAAGGTTACAAACGTTACCGTTTCCAATCCAATTAAACATTGTTATTACTTGTTTTAAGTGTTAAAATTGAATGTAAAGTACCAGTTTTCCTCCCCATTTCTGAGATCAACAAGTCTGCAGCAGGAGAATAAGGTATTGGTTAAGTGGGTTTTTCCGCTTAAAATGTCGAAACTCGCGATTTCCAATGCTTTCTCTAGTGATATTGACAGTTTTATTGTTGTCATGGAACATGAAGAAATCTCTTGGAAACTAGAAACTGAAGGAAAACGACATAAAATAACGGAATGAGAACTCCAGAAACAAGAGTGTGTCTATGTGTGTGTTTTTGTGTAAGTGTGTCAATAGATGGATGTCGCGACGCCGAGTGTCGTTTTTGAGACACTGCAATCTTCGAAACCTAGTAACCAAATTGAGGATCACTTTTTGAGCCACCGATTTATAGTTTAATAGGCGTACAAGGAAGTCATGTGTTGTCCACATCAGATATTTTTTTTTATTGTAATAGTATGAGTTTATTTACGAGACAAAATCTATATAATTACAATATATTTTTAAGGATTATAGCGCTGGTTTAGGCCACAGTGACGACTGAGAGTCATTAGTATTTGGTGCTTACGTCACCAATAATCATATTTTAGACCATTTCGGTCGGGAGTGGGAATCGATAGAGATGGTGTTTATGTCCCAAAATCAATTGAAACCTAAATTTCTAATTATGATGATAAATAAACAAAAGCCCAGGGAGTGAGAAAATAATAACTAATTTTCCGTAATTGACGATCAATTAGGGTACCCACACGAATCGGACAAATTAGGCAGTTTCAATATTTAAATATTGAAATAACAGCTTTACTAATGTGAATTTCTTCAAGAAAATGAAGAATTGCGGGGAACCAGGAAGGATCTTAAGAAAGAGGACGTATTTATTATTATTATTTATATGAGTAAAAATAGACAGTGGAAAATTTAGAAAAACTGCGAAATGATAATTCTCCAATGGAAGCGGCTCTTGGGCAGGATTTAGTGAATGTGTAATTATGAATAAATATAAAGTTCATAAATATAAATATATAAACTTCATCCAGAAAATTACCCCCAAAAAATAAAAATAATAAGTGCCTATATATATATATATATATATATATATATATATATATATATATATATATATAGTTATATAAAAAAGGTCTTCATATATAGGTGGCTATAAGTGCCTAACCTATATATATACTCGTATATATATTTATTATTATTATTATTTTTAAAGACCTTTTTTATATAACTGCTTTCTTTATGCGTTGATATTGCTAAATTATTACTATGTTATTATTATTTTTTCTATTGTATTATATTCAAAAACCGTAGGTAGAATAACTAAAATGTAGAATCAAGATGCTACATAAATGTTCATTCTTTTTAATGGACCGTGTTGTATTAGAACACCAAGAATAGAGTTAAAAACCATATCGTTTATGTGGCCGTTGAGTTGCGAACAACAATTATCATCCGGTTGAAATTAGCAAGTTTTAAGTGGCTCGTGGGAGAAAAAATGCAGCATTATACAGAAGTGGGAAGTGCTTAGGGAGTGTGGATTAACAAAAGCTGTTGGTAAGATTTTACTAGCCTCGCGTGAAACCCGAGCGTTAGAGTACTAATTGAGAGGGCCAATTACCACAAGCTTAAGCCTCCCTCCATCCCTCCATCCCTCTATATGGCCTAATGTTCGCTGTATCTTGATTCACAGGTTTTTTTCAAATTAAAAAAAAAAAACAGATGAAAATAAAAATTTATTCAAATCTCCTTTTAAAGGAAATTAATCCTACAGTTTAAAAATTCTCGTATTTGTTGGCAACAGACTGTGCGTTTTTCTCTTTTGGTTTCTTTAAGTACATAGTAATTAAAAAAATGTTTTTCATTAAATTGCTCTTATAAACTAGAGTTTTATATTTAATTAAAATTCCCGAAGCCGTGTTTGGAAATAAATTTTCTTTAATTAGTTAACGTGGATGAAAAAAAATTGAATCGATATTAGTTGTACAGTCATGTACTATACGATAATTTTACTACTTTATTAAAGACACGACAATATCGATACAATAAAAATATTACAACACAAATATTATCTGTTATTTCTACTCAATAGAGAAGTTCAAAACAAGACAAAACACTTCCTGTTCTTTCTTAATCATCCAAATTTCATTTTATTGTCCCCATTTTCATGAAATACGTATATGTGGGGTTTGATTGAATAGTTTAAAAAAAAGATTTGAACATCGCGCTTTTTCTCGATTCGGTCGCTAGTGTCGAGATAGATAGAGGAAATGGCGAAGGGAGCTGGAAGCCTCTCTCTATCACTTTCTAGCGCTAGTAGTTCGGCCGACAGTGAGCCTACCTCCTCTCTTCTTCACTCCCCCCATGCTATCTAGCCGCTAGCGGCCGAACCAAGAAAAAATACGATGATCGCGTTTTTAGGTATTAAATCGAACCTCGCATATATTTTATAAAAGTGGGATTTTAAAGAAACACTTCGGAAATAATTAGCGCTTTGGCTTTAGTTCAAACTTTTTTGAAAACACTTGTTTTTTGGATTTCCTATATTTCCGAGAAAAGTTATTTTATTTTTTCATACAATTTTTATTTATATATGCCCTAAGGCCACAATGCCACAAAACAAATTCCTCTGACAATTGCAAAACTCTGTCATCAAATGTCAAAATATGGCAATTTTTCACGGATTTTAATTTTTTTTTTTTTTTGCGAAAATTTGACCGAATTCAATTGTTTAAAATTCATTTTTCCGTATTTTTAAACGCTATTACGTACTATTTTTTACTAATAAAAGGAAGTTTTTCACATCTTAAATCTGAAAAAAAAAGTTTTTGGCACCTTTATGTTTTTTTTTTTCATGTTGCTACATTCCGATTTTATCTAAAACATATAAAATTTGTTTCTACTATTTTTCATCTACTTATCACGTTGATAAAGTCCACTGGAAAATTATTTCAACAAATTAATATATTTTCTCTAACACGTCAACTTTTAAAACCCAGCTGTGGATCTAACTCATTTTCGTCATAAGTCGACTTTCACACTTATTCACAATTATACTTTATGTATATTATATATATATATATATATATATATATATATATATATATATATATATATATATATATATATATATATATATATATTATTTATTTTGTATTTAAGTCAAATTGATTTAAAAATATTTAATACTTATATAACTCCAAAAAGGCCATCAGATCTTTCTTCAACAGATGCAGTGGTCAGAGAAGGAGCAGTCATTGGGTGGACCGACTGACTGAAGATTTGTTGGTGCGGTTGGAGTGATCTACATTGCGGTCACTGCCACTCCAATCCCTCTCTTAATCTCAGTTACGGTTTTTCCAACCATATATAAATAAGTCCACTAAGTTTATAATAAGATCTGAGTTCATTTCCACTTAATAGAGCATTCACTTTTATTCAATTGATAACACAAGCCAACAAAAAAATATTTTTTGAAAACATTTTTAACTTTAATAGTTGATCTTTATAGATGTTTATGTGCTGAATCTAAATCTGGCCTTAGTTTTTTTGTATCACCCATAGTTTTCCGTAGGTTTCAGGCTCATCAAGCATCCTAACTTTTTAAACTTCTGTAACATGTCAGCTACAATAGAAACATACTCTGGGTCTTTTTCATTTCCCAAGAACTTTGTAACGACTTGCTTGAATGATACCCATGCTTCTTTCTCATTTAAGGACATTGTGGATTCAAAGGTAACATCAAACATCATTTTTCTAATGTCAGGTCCGACAAAGACGACTTCTTTTAGTTTAGCTTCTGAAAGGCGTGGAAACTTTTGGCAGAGATACTTGAAACATGATCCATCTTTAGGCAAAGCCTTTAAAAATTGTTTCATGAGGCCTAACTTTATATGTAGGTCTTCCTTTTTAGGAAGACTGAAAGCTGTTCAATTCTTTAAAAATCGCTTAATTTAATCAATTTAACTATAAAATGTGAAGAAATTGTGGGTGATACAGCTTTTTTAATATCATATTTGGATTCAGCACCCTAAAAAATATAGGAATACTGTGTAACAATCATTGAATTATAATTAAATGATTGTTACACAATGTTTGAAAATGAAGTCGCTTAATTGGGCCAATCACTTATTATTTGA
The DNA here is from genome assembly GCA_948150685.1 of Rhaphigaster nebulosa. Classification (NCBI taxonomy): domain Eukaryota; kingdom Metazoa; phylum Arthropoda; class Insecta; order Hemiptera; family Pentatomidae; genus Rhaphigaster; species Rhaphigaster nebulosa. The sequence continues at coordinate 118,551,192 of OX411311.1, forward strand.
AATTGAAAGTTAAAAATGGACATAATCATTCTCAAAATACTTGGGAAACGTAAAATAGGTTATTGAAAAATAATATTAATATTAAACAATCGATTACAAATATCAAGATCGATTATAAAGATCATACAGAAAAAATAAATAGGTACAATCATTAGTCTGTGTTATTCATGAGCTTCCTTAACTCTTTGTTAATTCTAAAGGCGGTCACTGACGACCACTCCAAATGGAACGTTGAAGTGGATCAACTGGAGTGCTTGCTGTGAAAACGATTTCAAGGGTCCCGCCGATCATCAATCCAATTCCTAGTTCTATTTTTTACCGACAAAGAGTACGCTCAGGTATATACTTAAACACGTTTTTAAAATAATTAAAGTCTACAAATATTCCAATTTACAGATCAATATTACTCTAGTGAATTAATGGGGTATCAATAGAACCTCGACAATAGCAAGAACATTAAATTAATTAAACTTTACTCAAAAAAGGCTGCAAATGGTTTATTATTTCCATTAAGTAATATTTCGAAAATATCTATTCCGTCCAAGTTAAAGAAATTAAACAGTAGGCACCAAAGGAAAAGAAATTTGAAGCTTGTCCCAAGATGATCGCCGTGAGAGTGCCGAACTGGGAGTGTTAAGAAGAAACTGTATCAATGCTAGTAGGCTGAGATAGTTAGGACATGTCTTATAGAGGGTAAAATGATACAGAGGAAATATTTGATGTGCACTTCAGTAAGAAACAAAAAAAAGGAAATACTAAGGAAGCTAAAGGAAGTGCACAAATAATCCAAGGAAGGATAAAGCAGAGATATACGAGGAAGTCTAAAGCCTAAGGCCAAGATTATCTGGAGCGCCGAAGAATTAGTCTACGAAGTTCACACTATATCTCAGCTAATACTTGTCCGATTTAAATGATTTTTTTTTCCATTTTGTAGGGAATTTCATCAGCTTTCGTTTAAATGCAATAACACATTTGTGGACGGATTTTTTTTTATTCGATATTTGGATTCTACGTATCTTGAAACGAAAAACCTCAAATTTGAGGGAGGTTTACAAAAAAATTTTCCTTGGTCGATTCCGAAGGTCTATTATTGAAAATATTAAATCAAAATAAAAAATAATGGATCATTACGTTTATTAGAAATTATAAATCAACTAAAAATGTTTACTTCCTTTTAATTAAAATTTATATTTTTTAACACAATCGATAGTATACAAAAAAATTGTAAGTTATTCATATCAATATTTTTGTAATGTATTTTATAAAATCAATATCGTAAATTTTAATTATACTGTATATACTGACCAACAATTTTTATTATTATTTTTATAGCACATCCTATAAAATGTAGTCCATTGTTCTAATCTAGCAGTTTTCTAAACTCACTACCGGTTAGAGTGATTGGATTTCGGCGTAGCGTTGGAGTTTAGGGCCGATAGAATTCCAGCTGCTCCCATTACTTCAAAAAATCCACACAGTATTTCACACTCAAGGTTGTTCCATGTTCCATTTGGCGTGGAGCGGTTGGAATGGAGTAAGCCCCCTAAATGATTTTTAAATCTCTTTAATGTTTTAAGGAAATGTATTTATAATTTGAAAACCTCCAATGCAGTCACCTAAAACTGTTCAAAAATTATCATAAGGGAGCGTTTAGTACATTTGAAAAATAAAAATATTGTGCATTATTTTTTCAATGTTCATGTTTCCATATTCCAATTTTATCAACAATGGCCCGACGAATTTCCATCTATTTTAGTTAAGTGGTTTGGAAAATCATCGTACCACTTGATATTGCAATATATTGTAATTATAACCCAATATTATTGTTTATTTGCCATAACCCAATTTCCCAGACAATAATACCATCCTACGAAGGGAGGGAACATCCTTCCCTTCCATTTGGGATGAAGGAAGCCCTCGACCAGTGACAGACGGAGTGATAAAAGGAACGGAATGGAGTTTCATTGTGGACTGTGTGAAGTCCTTCGATTAAGTTGTCGCCACAGTTTTCAATTCCAGTTAATCAAAGTTATGGTCACTTCCCAGATGCTCTCTTCTTCAGATATTTTTTTGGTTGTATAAGAGTTTCTTATTTGACCTCGTCATTGTGTCCTTTAGGCTAAGTTATATTAATATAGTATATACAAATAAAAATCGAATTACAGGCAATTTTTTTTGCATTGTGTTAAATAGAAAAAAAAAACAAGGGGCCGACAGAAAAATTCGAATTATCAACGATCTCAAATTAAAAACGTTCGAATAAGTAAAAATCGACTGAAGAAATTTGTAGATTTAAATAAAAATTAAACCAATTTCGCTATTAATGTTTTCTTTCATTTTCCATAACTTATATAAACATTTTTCAATTAATAATTATTGATATATATATTTTAGATAAATATATTGAGAAAATATGAAATGTGCAAATAATCGTTATCAAGAGAATGAATTGGTCCTACTAAGAAGAAAATATCGAGACAAAAATAGAACAATGTAACTTCTAAGCTTCTCCATTTCCTCGGGATTCCTAGCTTAGGACATTTTTAATTTCTGAAGACGTTTTTTTTCGACTCTTAAGTGTTCAATTTTTTATAAAAAGTTAACAATAATGGTGAAAATAATTGCTCCTGATATATTAAAAAGGTTCTATCGGGGGTAATAAATTTTAATAAATCGGAAATAAATTTTGTATATTTAATTAAATGCTCAGTATTACATTTATTTTCAAAAAATCTTTTTACAGTAATACATTGTATAAATCTAAATATACTTATCATATAATAACAATGTGTATACAATAAACATTTTTTTTTCTGTAAAAGGTATTTTCTAAAAGAAATATTTATTTACTGATTATATGTAAATATATATCAATAATTATTAATTGAAAAATGTTTATATAACTTATGGAAAATGAATATATATATATATATATATATATATATATATATATATATATATATATATATATATATATATATATATATTTTAATTGATCAAAGTTATGGTCTTCAGATTTTTTTTTTTTTTTTGTATGAGAGTTTCTTATTTGACCTCGTCATTGTGTCCCTTAGGCTCAGTTATATTAATATAGTATTTACAAATAAAAATCGAATTACAGACGATTTTTTACATTGTGTTGAATAGAAAAAAAAACAAGGGACCGACAGAAAATTTCAAATTATGAACGATCTCAAATTAAAAACGTTCGAATTAGTAAACGTAAATGTTTTCTTTCATTTTCCATAAGTTATATAACATTTTTCAATTAATAATTATTGATATATATTTATATATAATCAGTAAATAAATATTTCTTTTATAAAATACTTTTTTCAGAAAAAAAAATGTTTATTGTTAACACATTGTTATTATATGATAAGTATATTTACATTTATACAAAGCATTACTTTAAAAAGATTTTTTGAAAATAAATGTAATACTGAGCATTAAATTAAATATGCAAAATTTATTTCTGATTTATTAAAATTTATTACCCCGATTGAATCTTTTTAATATCTCAGGAGCAATTATTTTTCACCATTATCGTTAACTTTTTATAAAAAATTAAACAGTTAAGAATCGAAAAAAAACGACTCCAGAAATTAAAATGTCTTAAACTAGGAATCCCGAGGAAATGGAGAAGTTACATTGTTCTATTTTTTTCTCGATATTTTCTTCTTAGTAGGACCAATTCATTCTCTTGGTAAACGATTATTTACACATTTCATATTTTCTCAATATATTTATTTTATATATATATATATATATATATATATATATATATATATATATATATATATATATATATATATATCAATAATTATTAATTGAAAAATGTTTATATAACTTATGGAAAATGAAAGAAAACATTAATAGCAAAATTTGGATTGATTTTTAGTCGATTTTTACTAATTCGGACGTTTTTAATTTGAGATCGTTCATAATTCGAAATTTTCTGTCGGTCTCTTGTTTTTTTTTCTATTCAACACAATGTAAAAAATCGTCTGTAATTCGATTTTTATTTGTAAATACTATATTATATAACTGAGCCTAAAGGACACAATGACGAGGTCAAATAAGAAACTCTCATACAAAAAAAAATTTTTTTGAAGAAGACCATAACTTTGATCATTTGGAATATATATATATAAATATATATATATATATATATATATATATATATAAAATAATTTATATATATAATATAATAAATTTATAAAATATAAATATATATATATATATATATATATATATATATATATATATATATATATATATATATATATATATATATTAGAAAATAAATGTCCTTTCTTCATAATAGAATTATCGATCTACTTTACGGTAGAAGGACTAACAATGCTTTATTTTGTTCCTAGAACAAATACCTGCTTTGAAATATTTCCCGTTGAGTTGCACACTCAAACCTTAAGGACGCTATCTCAGTTTAGGTGGAAGGTTTTCGTTTGGAATTAGTGGGTTGGGATGGGGGCTTTTGTTGGCGGGAGTACAATACCTACACCACTCCATTGGCCGGCAGGAGGGCTTTTCCTGGCCTCCTATTGGTCAAAGCCGATGGGCTTAGGGGACACGGTAGACCAATCATTGTCTTCGAGCACGGCTAGCAGTCTTTGGTTGGTCAGGGCGCAGATAGCGAATTCCACTCACTACAGTAAATGTAAATAGCAATTCATTTTTATGAATTACATCCATAATTATTTGAGCAATATAACAGTTTAAAGCAAGATGCTATGTCAGATCATTCACTAATGTAATATGAAGATCAGTGTGGACTAATTTGTTTGTGGCATATTTATGTTTTTAATAATCGATTTTGGATTAATGGTATCAGACTAGAACTAGAGGAGCATTCGAATTTTAAGTTAAACCTCACTTCAATGCCACATGTCCTGGTTGCTATTTGTCATGTATTTGAAAATCAGAGCGTACGTGGAGAAAGGGTTAAAATAAATACCAGTTCAGGATCAATCAAATCTCTTAATAATTTAATATGAACAAATACTTACTATGTGGTTAATAAAATTGTCGTAAGCACCATTTATCAAACGATTTTCACCAAATAACAATAAATATTATTTTTTAAAATTTTATTCTTTATTATATCCTGTAGGAGTTTGTTAAGGTGTCAAAACCTTTAGAATAACAGTATTTTTTAAGCCTATTAAAAAACGACGAGTGAAAGTCCTTAGTATTTGGTGCTTACGCCATCATTAAACGATTTTAGACTATTTTCAATTTTTTTACTCGATATATCGTGAGCGGGAATAATAGTGATGGTGTTTACGTCCCATAATAAACTGAAACCTAAATTGCGAATTTTTGCCGCTTAAGCTTGTTGCAAAAAAAAAGATATTATGACACTTTCAAAATTTTAAATTTGGGAGCCACTTCGGTCTTAATGGCTAGTTGATGTAGAACTCCAAATATGATGGTAATTGTATGCTCACATTGAAGGTATATGTCTATTATAGTAATTTATTGTATGCGACCATTGACAAATATATAATTATTAAATTAAAATCAATTAAATTATTCATTATTTATAACAAGAATACTATTTATTTATTAACATCACTATAATTAATGCAAACTGAGGTGGGATAAGTGCATATATAGGCTCAAAACGGTATAATATTTTAGTCCAATATTTTTAAAATGCCGATTCAAGTATATCCCATAATATTAGAACAGTTCAAGTGTGCATTTTCAGGCTTACGGGAGAAAATGATATATTTGTAGTTATATTTACTTAGCTCAAACTCCAAGCTATCATAAATCATGCTCTGAAGTATGGAATTTGATGTCAAAATTCTGAGTGGCTTCATTTCTACTGCTTTATCTATGAATATGCAATGATACTGTTGGAACATCTATTTGACTGATATGACACTTGTGGGGGGTCGAAAGGCTTATTTATGTGTATTTTTTGTACTTTTTTTAATTGTTGAAACACCTTATTTAAAAAAGTGTGCATCTTTTGAGTGCAGCCTAGCGCAGGGTTCTAACTTGTTTCTCTCAACGAATTAGGCTTCTATTTACGTGAGGAAATAGTATCCAGCTGCGTAAATCTGTGAACTGAAAGTAATTTTAATGTCGATTGGTAAAAGCGTTGTTCTGATTAAACGTCAGAAAGGGATCTCGATGGAAAGTTTTGTAGATCTGAAAATTTGTTTATTTATTGTTAATTAGGGTGCTTTTTCAAATTTCAAATTTTCCCCCGCAAATTTTTTCTGGAAGTATAAAAAAACATTTAAAAACACGTGCATCTTTACTGTTCAGCTCATTACTAAACGCCATTAATTTTAATAACTCATTTCGCATTAAATTAGAAAATAATAAATTACCTAAAATTATCATACTAAAAATTTTTTTGATTGGTAGCTCCGTTTTGAAGCACGTGTCGAAATTAGGTGACGTAATGCGAACCAGTCGAATGGGAACCAGAAAGGAGGTGGAAAGTTTTAAATATATTCTAAAAATCTATCATTAATGCTTTTTATCGAGCTGATTGTAAATTTCAACTTTTCCACCTCAATTTTTTTCCAATAACAAAAAAAAATTTTAAAATTAAAATAACAAAAAAGCTCAAAAAATAAATTTCAAGTTTCTGCCTCACAATTTTATTGTCATGAAACTGCTAACATTCCCGAAATTTCAGAAGGATCGCTATCAATGAGAATGTCCGATACTTTTGTTGATAAATTAAAGATAAATTAACAAAAGTAAATTCCTGATCACCAAGAAGATGTAATTAATATGACAGCGTAAACAAGTTTTAATTTATATTTTCTTAATATTGCACTATGTTTTATATTTAATTTATATCAAATATAAAAATATATGTTAATACTATGTTAAAAGTTATAAAATTATTATTTTTTAGTAAAATTATGACCATTAATATTCATATTTTTTTATTCAATTGTCCTTTTATTTATCCAATTATTTTCAATACCTTTTGAATTATATTTTGAAATATTTAACTCCTGTTGCATCGGGGTTCGCTGAATTCGATTCAGTGTAAAAAAATACATTACAACAACCCTCTCTTATTTTTATTCAGATAAAGATAAGATGAGAGACTACTTTTTTCGCAAAAAGGCCGGTTTTTGACCGCTGTGCGGCGTCCCGATATCTAACGCCGCAAGTGTGCACCGGGCCTAAAACACAATTTTACAAAAATTCCTAAAAACTTGCTTCCTTACTGCATATTTGGGTTAAATTATAAAATGATAGTTAAATCAAAACCTTAATCGAAATGCAGTTTGATCAATTCTGAATAGACAAACGCCATTGTTTTTGGTGTGCACCTCAGATCTTTTCAAATAAAGCCGTTCTTTTTTTTTTATTTTTCTTTCCTTGAACTATCACCTCAGACCATTTAACAGGATCGGATTAATATTGGTTTTATAAATCATATATTCTGAGCTTTAATTGATTGAAAATCCAGCAGGTGCCGGGTAGAACTATAAGGTCATTTACATGTTGCTTCTTCACAAAAGATACAGACAGAGGAGACATGCATTATTTATAAGGATAGGGCAATCTATAGCCAGGAGGTGGCGAGGCAGGCAGGATGAAGACATTAGCTGCCATTACAGTGTCAGTTCCTCCGCGAGAGGGCTCTGTAATCAGCTGTGGTCGGCTGCCAACACCGACCAATCACCGCCACTCTAACAATCAGTTTCTTTTCCACGACCCTCAGGCTTCGTGGGACCCGTCGCGGGTGAGTCGTCCGGAAATTGGTGTTGGCATCAAGGCTTGGGTGAAATAACAGGATATAAAGCTAAGAGTAAACAGTCTTATAACAGTAAGCACAATATAATTTAAAACAGAAATCCTTTAAAAGCCCCTTTTATTGGCAATTTTTATTTCTGGACGTATTTTCCTTAATGCCGGAACTATCCAGCTAATCTCTATATTTTTTTACTTTGGCCATACTCATAGAACTGTTTGATCCGAACGTTCCTTCCCCTCCTGTTCCAACGCCCCTTCAAATTCAATTCCTCCTACAATCCGCCATGATTCTGCTTTATGTATCAACATTCCGAAGCATCCTATTCCAACACCTGCTCAACATTCATTCAAACTCTAAGGACGAAATTATTAATGATTAGCTGATCATTTAGCATACTAAATACGATTATGGGTATGGACCCCAAATGACCTAGACTCCCAGTAATATGTAGTTGATTTAAATCAATGAACATATCAGAAATTTACATAGAGAAGTGTACGCTGAGAAACATTGTTCTGAAGATGAGGAAATATTTTCCCGAAACGTTAACATGAATATTATATTGTGAATATTATAATGGAAGTTATATATTGCCCATCATTTAATAATGTAAAGAATATAAATATATTAGAAAAATTAAATAATATCAAAATAAATAAGCAATCAATATAAGGAAAATTTAATTTATGTAAAAAATAATAAAATCATCTTGGACATATTCATATCTACATATAACTAATACAATAATTACATCCTAACCATAGAACTCTGAACCAAGCTTAGTCTCCCACATGTGGATGGCAAATTAGGACTTCAGGAGATCCCAGTGCTTCTCTCCCAATCGCGTTACTGGTTATCGCGTTATTGAAAGCTAGTTGAGACCAAGTGAAGGTACTAGAACCACAGACGCAATAGTCTTAACTGAGATATAGAAATGTTTGACTTCCATTAATGAAAAATTTACTTAAAATATTGTTGGCTAAAAGATCTTTAATCCGTTGCCAAAAAAAACATGTTGGCATCTTCTAACAAAAAACTTTTAAAGGAAAATTCTTTTAGGAAAGTTAATTAGCCTGTAAAATAGCAAGTTGATTAGGAAATTTCTCCATGTTTTTTTAACGACCAGTTTCTCGATTATTAAAGAAACTTTTACTGCATGTTTTCTTAAATTAATTTTTAAAATACCTATTACAAGCTAATAAAATAAAAACAAATTATGAAACTTTCTGGGGAATCTAAACATATTTTTTACGGTAAACTATTAGCGTTTTCAATAAAAAAGAGATAAACCAACGAAGAAGACTTTTGTTTACTAAAACAAAACTCTGGAAATCACTGATACAACCTAAAAGTAAAAAAAAAAAGTTAGTAATTTTTTTATCGAAAATATCTTCAATATTTTATAATTTCTGTTCTTTTTAGAACTTTACAGGTGTAAAAAGTATAATAATCTCTTACGTACTGGGGCTATGAAAAATCCTATTTCAATATTTGAAAGATCATTCGATTTTTAATAGTATACCAAAATATTGTGAATGGCTAGTTTTTTTTAGATTTATCTCTGTTTGAAAATACTCCTTTTACTGTTATAGTGTTACATTTGAAGGTTGTTCACGAAATTGAGAAACCTAACAAAAACTAATGAGTAATAGACAACGTTTCTTTCAAGTGAGAAGAAAAATGTATTTTTAAGATTTCACCATATAGATTGGATGAGATTGGCCGATGTAATTAAAATGGCAACTGATTATATAATAGAAACATATACAAGTCAAAATACAAGCAAGCGGTGTATTTTTGAATGTTGTTGAGGCGATTGATATAGTCTGGTACGATGGTATTCTGTTAAAAACTCAAGACCACAAAACCGTACACATACTGTCTTATCCTACAATCTTTCCTCTTCGACAGATTCTCCTCAGTCCAGCAGAGCTCGAAAATTTCTTTGATTTGTCCAGTATTAGCGGGAGTAACCCAAGGTTCAATACTGGCGCCTCTGCTATACATTGTATATATTCACGATATACCCGTTAACAATGAAATTTTGACAGCTATTTACGCTTACTATACAGCTTTACAACATCACTTATATAAATTACTCGACTGTGACAAACTATGGAAAATTCGATTCAATCATGAAAAATCGAAACACATAACATTTACCTTCAGAAGAAATACCCGCCGTTTTGTTTATATCGAAAACAACCAAATTTCTCAAATGGACACCGTACTCTATATTGGGCTTACCTTCGACAGAAGGATGACATGGGGTCCGCATGTTAAAATGAAACGACAGACCCTTAACAAACTACTTTACTCACTTTTTTCCTGAGAAACTGAGAGAAACTAAATACATACACACACTTACTTAAGCCCATATGGGCATGCGCCTGACAGATATTCGGTATAGCCAAAAAGACCCACTTACAAAAGCACCAAACTTTCCAGTTAAAAATATTACGACTAAATATTACGAAAACATATTACGACAAAAGCGTCTTGATACGCGTCCAATAAAACCCTACATATTGACCTACACCTACCAACAGTCGACGAACATATAAGTGCTCTTTATCACCGATCATCGCTATTGTCAACATGCCCTTGATTTCGACTAAGTCGAGACTAAAAAGGTGCTGACTGAAAGATCTTTCTTATCTATCAAAGGTAACAGATTCTAACCATGGAAGACTTACTGCTGGTACTATCCTTTCTTATGCCTCATATGTTATTAATCCTTATATTGTTAGCTCATTTTCTGATTGTCGCTATACTGTTGACAGGTACAAATCAATATTTGAAGAGAACAAAAATTGTGTCTATTCTATATAAAAAGATTTACTTAAATAAAAACATTTTTAAAAAGAAACTTTTTTTAGGTTTTACTTTATTAAAAAAAAAAGAAGTAAAAAAGTTCATTATTGTTGTTTGTTATTATATTTTAACCTGACTGATCCCCAATATATTTAAAATAAAGGTAAATGCCCTCCTCAACCATGAGATAGATAGAGAGATGCTTTCTTTCATGTCGAAACCTCAAAACCTCATGGAACATAACCTATACATCTATCTATCTATCACTTCAAGCATCCTGGAGCGGAGCTATGTTCAACAATTATTTCATTATTATATTATTATAATATTTTATAATTAATTTTATTTTATAAATATCATAATTATTATATTATAAACAAAAAATATTTGTTTATTTATTATTTTCTTTTATTTATTATAATTATTGTTTATTTAATTTTTTCTTTAAATATATTTATTACATACATTGATTTTTATCCGTATCTTTTTATTTAGTTATAATTTATTGTACTGTTTTTGATGCTTAGGTGTGCGTTTATAAAATACAAACATTTGATTAGTTTTCGAATTTTTTGTTTTTGTATTGCATGTATTAAGAAAGAGAAAGCGTTATTTTAAATTATGAAATGATTGAAAGTCACCGGAAAAGAGAAATGAGAGATGGATTAGAGAGTAGCAGAAGGTCCATAGCAAACAAAGGGAAAATAAAAAAAAGGAACAGATATAATATGGATAATATAGTGATAATTATAATGTGTTTAGAGCTAGAATGAAAGAAAAAAAAGGTTATAAATATTATTGTATGTCTAGCTTATAGATTAGACTAATAGACAAATTTAGTATAGACTGATTAGTATGCTGTGCATGTAGCAACCCAACGTATTTGGGCAACATTGCTGTAAATAAATCATTTTTCTCTGATACGATAATTTTAAACTTTATTAACACATACGACAGTATCAATATAATAAAGATGTGAAAATATTACAACACATTTAAAACATCCTATATATATTTATAATCATTAGAGAAGTTCGAAACAGAAGAAAAAGCATCTCCGTTTTCTTAATCGTCCAAAGTTCATTTCAACTTTAATTTTTACTGAAATATTTAAATTCATATTATAGTAAAAATGACGGAATAATAACATTGAAAATAAAATAATTAATTAGCAAACTGTTTATTAAAAAAAAATGTCTTTGAAGTAGATTTAATAGGAATTTAACTCCCAATTTAACTCTTTCTCATTCGCGTTTTCCCCACCAGTCTGCTTCGTAAATTTTATTAAATAACATTTTTCCTAAAGCATAAATATATAAAGTATTACACCAACAGATTTCCGAGACTCAAAATCTTTATTTTAAAAATTTAAGCGAAGTTATTTCAACATTCATTTTGAAGAAAGACATAACCTAGCTCGTGATAGAGTTTAGGATATGATGTATTAATTCAAAAATAACATGTAGTAATGTTGGGGTCTTTCCTGTGGCCAATATTACTATTTCCTCTTAAGCAAAATTCCATTCCTGGTCGTTTCAAGTTGAAAATTCGTTGTTTTTGGTAAAAACGAGCTATGGTTATGATCGCCATTCCCCCTACATCCCCTCGTGTTGTGTGGAAACAAATCGGACAGGCTAAAAGGGTAATGGCCGTCATTAGGAAGGGCAGGTCCTATCAGTCAGGGCGGCAATAGCTAATAGCCTTAATGTTACGGTTTTTAGCCTGCTCTGTGTCAGCCCGCCCCCTTTGGTATTTTGGGTATCCAAATATCTAATTATTCGTAATAAATGCTTTAGAAATCAATAGTGAAAAAATATGCACAAACCTTTCCAAAACTATTGAACTCCAAAGGATATTGAAAACTAGTTTCGCATGTTATACATTCATCTTCAGTTCTAAAAACACACAAAAATTACAAAATAAGTAATTCAAAATACAGTTTGGTATTATTTACATATTAAATATTTACATATTACATATTATTTGGTATTATATACATATTAAATTAAATTAGAATTATAAAACATTTATGAATTATGAATTTAATTAAGACAAGAAATCAAATACATATATGTATACTATATATATATATATATATATATATATATATATATATATATATATATATATATGTATGTATGTATACTTGATATGTATTTGATTTTTAGTCTTAATTAAATTCATAATTCATAAATGTTTTATAATACTAATTTAATTTAATTTGTATAATAGTATCATATTATTATACATATATGTATTTGATTTCTTGTCTTAATTAAATTCATAAATGTTTTATAATTCTAATTTAATTTAATATGTATAATAATATCAAACTGTATTTTTAATTGCTTATTTTTGAATTTTAGGGGGGTTTTAGAATTTTTGGGTATATATGGGTATATAACATTGGAAACTAGTTTTCAATAAAAACAAATTTATAGAAGTGACAAATAATTTATCAATCCCTAATTATTTTAAATGTTATCGTATTTTAACATTTAACAGTGTTATTCATAGGCGTAGTAAGTCCATAGGCTATCTTGTACTTCTGCTTTATTATGAAACAGGGGAGGGGGTCTATAAAGTAAAGTACAAGATGTTATACAGTTGCTATATATTGTTAAAATATTGTTATAATGTTGAAACACGATAAAATTTAAAATAGTTACATTAAAAAATAATTAGTTAAAAAAAAAAGAATAAAGTCATATTACTTAATGACGATAAGTAATTTGCAAACTCTCAACACGAGCCTTTCCACTTGTGCTTGTACTTTTATAAGTTTATTATGAAATAGGGCAAATGAAGTAATTTTTAAAAAATAGATAAGTGTCGTGAAAAATGCAGACGTGTCATCGCAGCCTTTAAAAGCGTGTTTTTTTTTAGCAATACATTGTTTCTTAATTTTTCATACGCGATGGAACTATAAAATAGCAACACACCGGAAATTTATTCATGCATAGAAATGAGCAAACTAAAAAAAAAAAAAATAAAAAAAAAAAAAAAACCATAGTCTTGCTCTAAACGCAGAATCTGATACTCTATAATTTTAGTTATTTGGTATTTTTCATGTGGAATGACCGTTTTTGAGTAACATACATCTTAACCTGAGCATAAACTACATTTCAGTTCGCCTGATTACCAATCTTGACAGCCGATTCTGACCAAGCTGCTGAACCAAATTTAGCATTTAAGGAGAACATTCCACGCATTATTTGATGCCCTTTAATTTAGGTCAGAGTAAAATTTGCTAGTGACGAATCCTTCTGATGTTGGCGTCTAGCGCATACTTTGCTACAGTGACTATCACCCAGATTTCTACACTCGATTTCAGTCGAATACTAAGAAGAAATGATACAGAATCCAGGAATATGTTTGCTAGGTTCATTTCAATTCATCAACTAATTGTTAGTTATTCAGGGAATAATGTGTAAAATGTGTTGCTCATCAATGCTGTTGATTTATATATTTTACTAAATTGGGAAACATTAATAGAGAGATTCAAAAAAATAAATAAAATTTTTTTAAGGAAATAAAACTTGAAAAAAGAATCGAATGATAGCGATAGCTAAAAAGATAAAAGGAAAAAAGATAATTTAATAAAATAGATTAAAAAGATTGAAGGAAAAATGACGGATTATTGATGGTAGAAATGTGATGTATATTATGAAAATAAATATTCAGGACTCAATAAATATGATTTTTTATAGATAAAGCTGACGTTTCGACCTAAGCATGTTGGTCATATTCTGGGTAAGTGTGAGAATGACACAATAACACAGAAAAACTTAATATGAATAATAGCTTAACTTAATTTGAATTTTACGAGTACTTAAATAATTAACCGTTGTCAGTTAAATGAAACACATGGGAATAATGATCACATGGAGTGCTAAAAAGGAGTTTACGTTGAAGCACTGTAGTAGTAGAGTGTGTTTGAATTATAAATTGTTTTATTGTGTTATAATAGCTTTAAATGCCGTTTCTGTTTTTTGTAAGTAAGAGAGCTAATTGTAAATGAAATCTATGATGTAAATTATGAAAAAATTATGTAACTAATAAAATAATCTGTTTTTACAGAGAGAAACTCAATTTAGTTATTATCCACCTTATGTATATACATATCTTGCTGCATTCCAAAACTTCTTTGAATCTTTTCTGGTCCAGCTGGATTCCATCTATTCCAATGCCATACGTCTCTGATTATTTTAACAATAATATACATTCGGAATCCAACGATAAGCCCTCCTTTAATATCCCTTCGACCTGGATTCTGTCCATTTAGATATCACAAATGGTTTTTGTTAGAATACATAGCTATTTTGAAATAATAAACCATATAGTAATAATTTACTGCGTATTTTGCTTTGAGGGACTCGAAACCGCGTGAATAAAGTGAACTCCAGAAAAAAACAAAAAAAACATCCCTTTACTAATTTATTTACTTATTTTAAATAAATACTTACTACATAGTTACTTAAATTCACTACGCCAATCATGTAACTGTCTATCAACTTACAAGTTTAATTCATTAGACACATTGTTTATTTATCTTAAACTTCTGAACAAATACAATACATAGAAAGCTAATAAAATCTTGAAAATAATCGATAATGAACCGTTAAAAAGACTGAGCACCTAAGATTAAAAAAAAGTATTAAGAGAAAAAAAATTCCTTAACTTTTAATTACGCCTTGCTGTAAGTGAGAAATTTTGAGATTGCTTTAAGTCACAGGTATTACAAAGATAAATAAATCAACAACCATTAGTAAATTGGCGGGAATTGTTTTCCTGCGAACAATGCGAAAATTTTCCCAACGACAAGCGACGTGAATGGGAATAGCTGAGGTACATAGCGGAGTGGGATATTACGGTGGAGCGTGGTGGTGGTGGTGTAGTGGAATCCCACCATCAACCTGATTAGTCCCAAGTCATTTGTTCCCTGTGCGGACTGTACTCGACTCTGGCCGTGTGAACTCAACTCCCACAATGGAGATGAAACAAATGCATTAACTTCGGTTTACAGTTTTTATTTTTTGTTTTACAGGTACCTCTATCAGATGAACAGCACTCAGGCATAACATGTCTCTATTAGTCTGTGCTTGCTGGCTTATAGTTGCTACATCGGCCGAATAATATTATTTAAATATATTTGGAATAGATTTATAAAAGTATAATACATCGTTCTAAATCCTAGAATATCATGGCGAGACCACAGAGAACGTTGTATTCACACCTCCCGTTACTAAAATGGCTTGATCCGATGAATCGTGATCTTCCCATCTACGCCTCGGTCTGCCCCGTTATTGTACATTATCTTTTTAGTTACAATCTTAATAATTCTTCTATAATCTAAAATAATCAGTCAAAAAAATTCTTAATCTAAAAATCTCAAAATAGGTCACTACAATAATGCAATATCTATACGCTAGTAAATGTCTAGTTTTGAAGTAATAGGAAGAAAAATCTTACGTTCAATGAAAACAGCGGAACAATGAAAATTTACCAGAACATAGAAAGTATAACAAAAACCAAAAGACGAAGAAAACTGCTATTTTTTGAACATATCTAGACGATGGATGATAACAGATTAACAATACAGATATTCAAGTACCTTTCGACAATAAGCTGGATTCAACAGTTTTCTTGAACAATTTTGAAAGAAATAAAATAAGAGAAGAGAGATATTTAAAAATAAGATTTTGAGAAGGGCTCCAAAAAGGAATAAAAAGAAAACCTGGTCCTAAATGGTCTGAGGAAAGGAAAATAAGGCATAAAGAAACAATAAGGGAATACTTTAAAAAATAGAAGAGAAAAAAAATAGGAACGATAAATTGAAATTATTACGCGGTCCCTAAAAGGTCACAACGAAATTAAAAAAAAAATATCATTCAATGAACTTTACCAATAAAATACAGCTAAATTCAAAAGATTATGAATGTGTCGAGGAAAAAATATTTTTCTCAAGCTAAAAATAAAAATGTTATATATTTTGCGATATCTTCATATTAAAATTTAACATATTCTGAAAACAGTATTTAGTTTTAAGAATGTGATAAATTTTAAAAGTGAAACTTGAGAATGGCCTTATTCAAAACGCCATAATAATTTTTTTTGTAACAAGAAGTAGACATTGTAGCTTTCAGCCTGGAGACAATTTTGTCCTGATTAAGTTAATAGGCTCTAAATCTAAATTATTATTCTCAATTCATTTTTGAAGCGTTCCCGTACTGGGCCAAAAACTACACCTTTTCATGATATTAGAAATTATTTGGATCCAATTATTGGATTTAGGACTTGCTAATGCTATAGAAAGTATATTTTTTAGACAAATTCGGGTACACTACGAAAATGTATTTAGAAAAATATTTTGGAGTCAGGACCTTTTAAGCTATCAGAGCGGAATTCGGCATTTAGTATTTTTTCATAAACCCATAGAGAATACCAAAGATATCTATGAGGAAGCAATGCATCAACGTATCAAAATAGTAAAGTTGTTTTCATTTATATTAATGATTGAATTATTAATATTAGGATATTGATCAAGTGCTTTTAAAGAAAATTTAAGGCTTTTTAAGGTAAACTATTCGTCACAAAAAATAAGCGGCGCTCAGTAGATGAGCTATAAATGCATAATTCTCAATTATGGGATATATATTTCACATATAGTCCATTCTTGTAGGTTTTAGTATTATTAAGCGCTCCAAAATAGGTTTTGATATATATAAATGTCTCTACTGCATGTTTAGAAGAACTTTTTAGGGACTAATTTCCAGTATAATAAATAAAGGTCCACTGATTTGGGAAAAGAATATATATATATATATTATATTCAGTGTGGCCCAATAATGAGTTGAACTATATTATATCACCTACTGACGTGTCTCGTATAATTGAAACAGACTTATTATGAAGGAGAGGCTGTATATAATACGAATGTAATAAATAATAGGCCTTAATAAAGACGGATATATATTACTAGAGAGATATATAAGAAGCGTGATAGAGAAGGAGCGAGAGAGAGAGAGAGAGAGAGAGAGAGAGAGAGAGAGAGAGGGAGAGAGGGAGAGAGAGAAAGAGAGAGTATAATAGCGATGAGGCTAGCGGAGTATCGGCCTTGAGGAGGCGCTCGAGGCCACCTTTTTTTCCTTCGAGCTCGTTCTGAGATTCCGACACTATCATTAGCCCACCGATGTCTCAATCAGTGTACGCTCACTTCAAATGGGCAATGGACCTCGTGCCTTGATTCTTCTCTCTATCATATCTCTCCCTATATCTCTATTGTATCATTCATTGCAATTATAACTCAGAAAATATAATATACTTGCACAGACTGCTATAATAAGCATTGAGGGCCGCACAAATAGATTGGTACCAAATTTTAACAAATAGAGAACCAGCTGTGCTTAGCTGTGCTGCTGCCCAGATACAATTTTAACAATACACATGCTTAATCCTATAAGATTGGTTTGGTTAAATGTATGTGTGTGTGTGTATGTGTATATATATATATATATATATATATATATATATATATATATATATATATATATATATATATATATATATATATATATATATATAGTATGATCCTAGAGTAAAGTGATTAGATGTTTAACAATATACTTATAATGTGAGACAGGTGGAAAAAAATTAAACTATATATACCAAATAAACCAATAAATAATGTGGAACTCATAATAGCACTTACGTGTAAGTCCTGTGCCAATATCACAGAAAACGTTTGGTTCAATTTTCCCCTTTTTAAAATAAGTGATATTTGTTTCTATATGCTGAGTGCATGGACAGATTCGTTGCATTCATACAGCAATTTAAAATGCCATTTGGAATTATTGGAAGCGCAGGCCCATCCCGAAACAATATGTCTTGATTCCATGTTACGGCCCTATATCCACCAAAGTCGGAAATTAATTGTAAAAAAACTAGGATTAAACCCTGCATTTAAAATAGAAAAAACTCTATCCTCACATTTCCCTTTTTCTAAAGACAAAATAGACCTTTTCCAAAAAAGTGGAGTGTACGAACTAAATTGCAGCCAAATACACGAGAAAAACTGGGAGATCACTAAATCAGAGAATAGAGGAACCTATACGTGCAAATAATAATAAGACAAAGAATATCAACTTTGCAATTCATTTAAATGAAAAAGATCGTAAATTAATCAAAGATTCATCAAAATAAATATCTGAAATTTATTCCCATCCATAACAGAAAAAACAATCACACACCAGAATTACCACGGAAACCTCGATCCTTCCCCCTAAACCCTACCATGTACCTACAAACACCTCACCTATCTTCCATTAGTCTCTTCCATTACTAGTTCAGTGCGAGAAGAAACCAGTACAAACTTTTCTGTTTGATGTAATCTACTTAAACATTGGTCTTAAACTTCAACATATATTTGATATCTTGTCTTAATTAAATTCATAATTCATAAATGTTTTATAATACTAATTTACATTACATTTAATTTAATATGAATAAGTATATGTATTTTTACGACAAATAATTTATTATGTATAATAATTTCAAATTGTTGATTTTGTAATTTTTGTGTTTTTTTGTTTATTAAGAACTGAAGATGAATGTATAACATTTGAAACTAGTTTTCAATAACAAAAAAATTATAGAAGCGGCAAATAATTCATCAATCCCAAATTAGGTTGATCCTTCTAATACCATCATGCGCAAGTCAACAAATTCTAAAAAACGTAGGTACTATAGTGCCAACTAATGACAAAAGATTGTCTAATGGGGGACAATTTGGTACAGTTTGCGGAACAGTTTTCGATGAGGGGCAAATACCCAGCAAATGTAGGACGTTTGGCGACTTTATCCTGGGGCAATTTAGATTAGTATGTTGACTTGAATCCATATAACCTAAAGCTAGATTGAAAGTTTGGCCAGCGTTGCCTAGTAACGGATCTTCTTATATTAATCAGCTTTTTTTTTTTTTTTTTTTTTTTTTTAAATTGGCCTTTTATAAAGAGACAGAGGCAGACCAACCAACTCTTAGCAAAGTTCCAGCAACATCTAGAAATTCGTAGCAACAATTATTTTTCATCAAGACGTTCTGAACGTTCCTCTAGCACAGCGGAATTGCAAAAGCTGCCTATTGTTATTAATCATTAACCATTATTTATCTAATTGTAAGTGGCAATATTGATTTATCTATTCATTTTAATTAATTTTGTAAGATTTATTTTTATTTAAAAAACCTATTATTTTCTTTTGTATTCATTATTCCATAGTTAGAAATTATTTTCCTAAATAAATGTATATATGAGTTCGTTCATACCGACGTAGTTTTTTTAAAAAGGCTTGAGCGACCATTGCTGACGCACCAAATACTAACTTCTCTCAGTCATCACTCTGGCCTTGACCAGTGCTAGAAGTCTTAAAAATATATGGTAATTATAAAGGTTTAGCTATCTTAATAAACTTCTATTCTATACGATACAGAATAAAAAAAAAATTATTAAAAATATTTGGGAAAAAAACGTTTCACGTGTTTCCTGTAAAATTTGCTAAATGGCGCTTACGCTATTTTCAAAAAAAGACTTCGATATCATCAAGAAATCAAAAATATAAAGATGAATACCGTATAACAACTGTAACTGATCAATTAATAATTTCAAATTATGAAATATAAGAGAGAAAACTCGAAAAAGAAGACAAAATCTAAAAATAAAAATCGCCCAAGGTTTTTTTTAATATAATCTGAAATTAATCGTTAACATTTATGCATTTTCTAAAAAAATAATTGTTAATTCATGACTTACATTTGCTTGAAATAAAAGACTAGGGTCATTAACTGATTATTTGTTTTCAATTGAAAAATAACTATCACTTTCAGAGCATTTATTTTTAGGTCAGAAATAACTATTATTTCTGAGCGATGTTTGTTTTGCTCAAAATAAAATTCAAAACTCTATAACTTTCTTAAAATTATTTGGTTTTTCAACAAATCGTATCAGTAAAAAAGTGGTTAAATGGCCGTCTTTTAATATTTTAATTTTCAAGCTGAATAAAATGGAACCACTCTCTGTTGCCAAGTAAAGCGTTTTAAGCTGAAAAATAACGCTCAAAAATAAGATTCATTTTAATTTTAATTTTTTCACTCAACAATAATTCTTATGAGGTGAATTTAAATCTTTTTAAAAAAAAATCAGAGTTATTTCTTGACAAAATCAAAACATTATTTTAAATTACAAAAATAAAAATCTATTTTTGATTTGAATTTTCCCTAAATAAAATAATTCTCAATTTCAATACCTGGATTTGCTGTATCAAGTTGATGGGTCCGAGCTGATTTTGGAATACAGTAAAATGAGCTTTCTTTGGTATGCATTAATGCTATTCAATGGTTCGTAGTAACATTATTTACTGGTATTTAAGAAACTTTTAAGAATTGGAATCTTTCAATCATATCCTTAGTCCATGCAATTACAAATAAGGATGCCCTCTTAAAATTTGGAAAATTTACTCTATAAAAACATGCATAGATCTTTTGATGTGACCAGTATCACATCCAATTGTATAAGACATTTGAATAAATATTTACGATACCATAAGTGATTTCTTGCATAGGTAGAAGCGAGAAGGTGTATCCTGATGTCTTGTTATAGCGGCCCATAAACTATCGGCTAGAGGAACCTACTAGCCCTCAGGAAGAAAAAAGGTACGGCTATATTGGTAATAGCTGTAATCAAGAAGGGACTAAAAAATGAAAGACATTGATGTCTTCCTCTGCCCGCAGCGGGACCAATCAGTCTTCTCTACGGTAGCCCAGAACCGGCAGGTGTTTCACCCGGGGCGTAATTATAAAATGGTAACGAGAAAAAAAAGAAGGAAAGGTTCTAACACAGCGCGAGGATAACAAAGCCGAATGGTTTCACTAGTAATTACTGTACTAACGCCCATAGCAGTAAAGTTGAATTTGAATGTTACTTCGAAAATTTAATGTTATGTTCCTATTCTTAATAATGATTAATGTTTATTTGATTTTTTTTTAATCTGTTCTTTTTAATAACAACTATACTTAAAAATTCTAAGTGAAAAACAATGTATTTTTACTTTTGCTTACTTATATATGAAATAAAGAAAGCATTGCATTTAAGATACTAATATAGTAAGTTTGTTTTTATAAATATTTGAAATAATTAACCGTTTTTCATTGTTTGTAGTAATAAAAAATGAATAAATATACAGTATGAAAGAGTTTGATCATTAACTGAAGGAGAAAAAAGAAGAAATATTTTCCAAAGTTGAAAACAAATTTCTGTAAATAAAAGCAGTAATATGATATATAGTATACCGTTGTTAAACTGAAGACTTTAGAAAAATAATATCTAATAATTGAAGTCGTAGGAGGTGATAGATAGTAATGAAAAACGAATAAAATTAAGTGATTGCTGTAGTTAGTAATTTCTAATTTAGTATTACTTAATGGAAATTAATGTTTCTACAGAAACTAAAAGGAATTTCTTTTAAAATAGAAACTTTTAAAATTTATTTACGATTTTGTTAATACATTTATATTTTATTTTTATTTTTTCCTTTTATTGAAAATTACCCCACGCATTATCGCCGAGCCCAGTTCAGTTTTCGTTAACAAGATAATTAGAGATTAATTTTGCGACACAATTTTTATAAAATGTAAAAAGAAATATGTTTTCTGTTATATAAACTACAAAAAAATAAATAAATAAAAAGCATGACGGGATATGTATTCAAGATTTTTTTCTCCCAGGTACTTAACCTAATTTTTCACTGGTATACAAATAAATAAAAATGTGAGAAGCACAGCTCCGTCACTATCTTGTATTTTATTTTCAATTCCTTTGATTTCAATTTCTTTCTTTTTTTTTCAACAGTTAAAAACTCTTTTACTAATATTTAAATACATATCTCCAAAGAGGATTATTGCTTCACGTTGCACAACTTCTTTTAAACATGTTTACAATAATTTCTGTTACATAATTCATCTTGATAAGATCAATAATAACACTAAAATACAAAATTAAAAATATCAAAATGGCGGAGATGGGAGAAAAAAGTTGAGACCATCAAAAGGCACTTCTCTAAAATCCATTCAATTCAAATATAAATTTTCAATATAAATCTGGCTCACCCTTAAAACTGTGTTCTATGTTTTATAAAAAGGATTTAAAATACATTCCTACACCTTCCCGGACAACCTTCGATATAGTACATAAGTCGATTATTTTCGAGTTAAATACGACAAAAAAAGGATGAAATTTACACATTAGTACAAGAAATATTAACACATAATCGCAAATAATTCATCCAACAGCAAACGTTTGCAAATTTTGTAGAATATGATACATCACTCGAAGACAATTTAACACATAGGCACTTAAAACATAAGTAATAGTCCATTGGTAATGTTTATTTTTTTTAAAGTTTATTATGTTGCTGTAGTAATTATATGTAGATAAATGCATGAAGCTATCAAGTTCTATTGCTATTCATTTCCAGAGAGTGAGATGAAGACATTAAGGCAATCTTCAGCCCGCCATCTACAGTGTCAAAGATCACGACAGAGGCTGTTATTAACTAAGATGTGAATAAAATTATTCAAACCGTTCGCGGCGGTGGGAACATGTTGAATAAATTCCATCGAGATAAAGAGGTTAATAAGAGTGGGAAACAATGTAGCTGCCTACACAAGGCTAAGCTCTGCTCCACCTCCAAAGCATTGTATTCTCTTATGCTATTTAATTCAGGACTAAGTCATAAGTCTCCTGCCGACGGGTCGTGAATTAAGTTAGCAAACTGCTATAAAATTATAAGCTGTTGTTATGTTATGATGCTTCACCGGATTCTATAAAGGAAGACGTCAGTGGCGTAAGCAGATATTTTTTTTTTTCGGGAGGGGTTTAAATGATTTTTGCGGGGAGAGGGGATTTAATAAAAATAAGGAAAATAATCACCCAAATGTCCATAGGCGCCAAATTTAGCTTCAGTTTTAAGAATAAGGATGAAAACTGGATCAAAAACTATTTTTAAAATTACTCAAAATACAAATCTTATGTTGGTGGCAATGAAAATTATATTTTATGTTAGGTTTCGGAGAAGGGAGATATATTCCTCTGATTTCTCCTCTCTCCTTCTGCGTTCGCCACTGAATGAGGTTATCAATTAAATACATTGATTACACCTTCAAATTATATCATTTTTTATTAATCAACAAAAAAAAAATCTGATGCGGCCAACATATGACTTCGAGTCTTAGCGTCGCAACATGCAACTATTGACACACTTAAACGTACATAAGCTCTTGTTTCTGAAGGCCTCATTCCGTTGTTATATCTCGTTTTCTTTCAGTAGGTAACAAGTCCCCAAGAGATTTATTCGTGTTCCGTGACAACAGAACTGTCAGTGTCACTAGATAAAGCATCGGAAATCGACGGTTTCGATATTTTAAGCGGAAGAGCCCACTTAACTTATTTCTTATTCTCCTGCTGCAGACTTGTTCAAATGGGGAGAGAAAAAAATATTTTAATTGAATTTTAATACTTAAAACAAGTGATAAAATCGTTTAATTATAGTGGAAACAAAATTGCGTTTATAACCTTTATCACCGAACCAGATGATCTCTGTATTAAATGTCAATATATCTATTGATGTAAGTTTCAACAATTTCAACCAAAATCTATTATATTATTTATATGAATTTAAAAGTCTAATTTACCAAATTTGAGATTTTTACCTCATATTTTTATATAATTTTTGATGAAAATCTAATTTGACCTTCAAGTAAAGTACGACTCCCGGTTTCCCAATTTTAAACAAAAATTATTATGTTGTTTACATTAATATGTAAGTCTTAGATACCAAATTTGAGAAGTTTTTCATTATATTTTAATATAATTTTTGATGAAAATCAACAATGACGTTCAAATAAAGTATCACATCCGGTAATCATGCAGTGACTAAAAATGAAGGTTCGCAACTGGATTTTATAATAATTCTATAATAATTTTATAATAATTATTCAGGGATGGTCAAAATGGTCATTTCCGAAATCTTAAAATCGAAAATTTTCGCGATTACAATAGTTCTTTTACTGCGTACAAAGAAGTAAAAAAAACACATCAATTTGAGTTATATACATTTTATTTGTATGTATGAAATTTAGAAAAACAGTTTCATTGAGCTACTAAACATAATCTAATCTCACATTTGTAAACTTGATAATTGTTTGCCCGGCCAAAGAAAGCATGCATTGCTCCATTTCAGAAAAAAAAAACAGGCAAATAACCTGTTGTCACGTGGAATCTTATTAGAAGGTTTTGTAGTCGTGAACTTTTTCCTTTTAGAAGAGGGAAATGGCAAGACGAAAGGAAGAAAATGACAGAAACTGTTCAACAAACAATAATTTAGAACAGCAGACTAAAAATTATTAATAAAATAATTTTTTTTAAGAAAATGGCCTGAAACAATTATAGGATACAAATAACTTAGTTCATAGGCAAACAAACCCAAATTTCTTATAAGAAGTTTTATAAGATTTTCTATAATCTTATAAGATGCAAATTGTTTTTTGGACCATATTTGCTTCCAATTCATATTAGGAAAATAGAATTACAACTATTAATAAGATTATTAAAAGAAGAAAACGACAAACATTTTTAATAGCAATAGAAAATTAAACAAATAATAGAATCAAATATTTAAATTTAGCGTCATTGTTTATTCTTCCGTTAGGCTGAAGTAATGGAGTTTCAAGAGGTTCTTTTGCATTTCCTAACACGCACACCAACCTAACACTGAGAATTTCCACACTTCTTACAATAATAACAAAGTACAACACTGGAAGAGCGGTCGAAGTAAACCATCGTAAGCCTTTAAAACAAAATTGAGAATTAAGTTTTTTGTCTAGAGTTACTTTCATTTTATTTATATTTGCTTTAATTTCTATTTTAATTTTTAATATAGCTAAGATATTTTTACATTATATCTAATTTAATTATATTAAAAAATTCTACTTGTCAGAGAAGATTGAAATATTATGATTTAATTAATTTGTGAAGAACAACTTTACATTTTTTTTTTACCATTACACTTAAAAAAACATTTTTACAATAATGTTGTCGACGTTTCGAAGTACTTCTTCGTCTTCAGGATCTCTATTTTCTACAATCCAACACAAAACAATTACAACTAATAAATATTCACAACCTTAATTTATAACATATCTTGTTATTTATTATTTTTTTTTTATATTACCTTTAAGATACAGAATGTCCTCCCCATGTCTCCACATCCGTACAATTTTACTTCGTCAATAATTACTAGTTTCATTATAAAATATTCTGAAGAGTGACTTTGCTTTTTATCGTTGTCACGGGATACTATCATTTAAATGACCTTTGTGCTAATCATAATAATGCAGACACAATAAATAAACTAAATATAAAATAATTTATCATTTAAAATTTAAATTAAGTTTTATTATTTAAAACCAACGGTACATTGATTTAATTATATAGAATAGAATATTAACAAAAATTACCAAAACAAACATAATAATAGTAAGTGTGAAGAGAATAGGTGGGGAGGCATATATATGCATGGATTAGCACAAAGGTCATTTAAATGATAGTACCATGTGACAAAGATATGTAAGTAGAGTCACTCCTCAGAATATTTAATAATGAAACTAGTAATTATTTACCAAGTAAAATTGTACGGATGTGGGGACATGGGGAGGACATTGTGTATCTTAAAGGTAATATAAACATTTTAGTAAATAACAAGATGTGTTATAAATTAAGGTGGTGAATATTTATTAGTTTATTAGTAATTGTTTTATGTTGGATTGTAGAAAATAAAGATCCTAAAGACGAAGAAGTACTTCGAAACGTCGACAGCAATATTGTAAAAATGTTTTTTTAAATATCAAGTTCAATAACAATGGGAAATTATTCTTCATAAATTAATTAAATCTAATTTAATGTATGTATAGAATATAATAGAAAAATAATCTTTATTCTGGGACTAGGTCCCTTAAGAATAACAAGTATATACGAATACAAAAGATAACAGAAAAAAAATGTCTGGCCAAAGACTTCATTAATAAAGGCCAATTAATATTTGCAACAATCCCAATTAAATATATAAGTAACGAAAAAAAAAATATCCTTTTGATAAAATAATATAATAAACGTAATTTTACTGAAAAAAAAAATGAAAAGAGAAAGAAAAAAAATAAGAGAGAAAAATCGTATAAAATAAAAACATAAAAATTCTATGAGTAGAGCAATCCTGAGTTAAAACAACATTAAATACAAATCCTCACTTCTAAACAGAATTTCATTCAACTATATAAAATAATGCAATAATTCACAGAGTTTTATTCATAGAGCTTTGTATGATTATTGACACAATTATTTGCAACTAATCAAGATATTGATCTTGAATTAAAATTTCATGAATTGACAAGGTGAAATTTGAATGAGGAAAAAGAAGAAGAATGTCGGATATTAGAAGGGAGAGAATTCCAGAGGACAGTGGAGCGAGCAAGAAAGGAACGTTCGAATGTTTTGGTTCTGTGGGATGGGATATAGAGTTCAGAGGATAATAATTCCTGTGAGTGGACAGAGGATTTGAATTGTAGGAGGCTGTAGATTTAGGAAGGATACTGGGAGTTGATGGTTCGGTATAGGAAAGATCCATGCATCTATTGTATTATAAAAAAATATCTTGATTCCTAGCATAAGAACATTAGTCAATGCTTAATTTTACAAATTTATAACTATATATGTTAAATAAAATATCTAAAATTATAAAAATAAAATGGGTTAAGCAAAGAGACTGAACCAAAATTATAATGAGAAGGAAATTATTTCGCTTACGTTCCGTAATGCAGCTTCGCCCGCTATGACGTAATTTCGCCGCAAGCATATCCGTCTGCCGTAATGGTTGGGCAAGAGCTCTTTCACTTGGTGATATCTTCTCGAGAAAAGATAATAGTGGGTAAGAGAAACAGAAGTGCACGATGAAACAGCGGTTCTCTTGGGCTAATTTCATCCGGGTAGACACCGATCGCGTGGTACAGAACAAGAATCTTATTGCCTTACCTAAATCCTTTCTTATTTATGAGTTCAAATTTCACTCAGGCAATCCTAATGAAATTTAAACGAAAGAAATAAAGCTATAATAATTTCCTTCTGTAGATAACCAAGTTATATTTTAACTTTTTATGTAATAAAAATAAAAATTACTCATCATTTGTCAATATAAAATGAAACTAATAAAGAACTAAGGCCATAAATTTCATACTAATATGTTTTACTTTATATTTGGCAGAGTTTTATAGTTGTCATTTAAGTAGTGAAAATGGAAAATAAATATTTTATTATTTATATTGGACGGAAAGGTCCATAAAGGAAAAGGGCTTCTGTTACAGTCACCGTTTATACCCCTCAGGGAACTTAAGCCCTTCAAGTCTTTAAAGGATTTTCTATTTTCAAAGATAAACTTTGCTTCTTTCAGGTTGTCCATCTCACTTTCCTTTTTTATTATATTATCGACTGATTCGCTGTATTGACACTCTTAAAAATAAATTAAAAAAATTGAATACATTTTTTCAAGTATATCCGATCTTAATTACATTCATTTATTTCCATTCAACAATATAAAAAAAAAATACAATACAATGCCGGTGAAACAGAAAAAAAAAAAAACATATTTTTTTCAATGATGGATTTTCAATTGAATATGACTAATTAGAAATGAGTATTGAATTAATTAACGATAAAAGGCATTAAAAAAAATGATTTTTTTTTTTAAATAAAATATCTCTGAACTTCGACCGATTTCGAGAATCAAACCGGACTTGCTACTTTCAAGTTCTTTTATCTTCAAAAGTATTGATACTATTATCACTTATTTTTATTTATTTTTTATAACCTTTTCCTGATACATTACCCTAATCATACCTATTTTCAGTTAAAACAAACAAACTCGATTTCAGGGGAGCCAAGTTAATCAATCGGCTTTTTTTTTATGATTTTTAAGAAGCATATTTTCAAATACCTTTTTCTTTTATATAACAATCCCGATTTACGTGTTCGTTGTTTTGTTTTATTCCTTTAAATTCGTAGGGAAAGCATTTAATAATTGCGCACTTTTATAAACAATATCAGAGTATTAAAATATCAGTGTAAATATTTTTACATTATGATCAGCCGATCATTTTTGTTTGTTGATTACGATAAATTTCAAAATCACGCTAAGATTCTATATAAAATCATTCAAAACATATAGCCTTAGATATGCATTCGGTTCATTTCAAAACTCTTATGAATAAAAAGAGTAAATTTATAACTTTTTAAAATAAATAATTGGCTTCTTTTTTCTTTTTTTTTTAATGACATACATACTATTATATTATTACATTAATAATAAATTTATACTGACTAAACTAATGAGTCACATCATTTAGCATAAAAACGAAGTGATTTAAAAATACTTTAATCGTAAAATTAAAAAAAAAATTATGTGAATCATTTCTAGCGGCCAGAAAGTGGTGGGTTCATTCATCACTTGTGGAGGGAAAAGCAAGACTCAGGAAGATCCCAACGGTTCTTTCACTATCGTGCCATTGTAAACCAGTGGGGGATGAATGAAAGTATATTTAGATCTCTAATATTTCTTTTGCTTTTATAGTGTATATGTGTGTTTGTAAAAATAAACTTATTAATGGTTTATACTTTACAAAAAAACCTTAGTAATCGGCCAAGAAAAAAAGATTTACCTCCCCTCCTCAAAATTTAAGGTATTCCATTTCAAGATAGGTATAATCCAAAAATCGATAAAAAAAATCCGTCGGTCCACCGTCCGCGATGGCTTTTCCACGAGATTAATGGGCTGATTTATAGGGCCATATCCCAGTCGAATATGAAGATAGAGGAAAATATATATATATTTTTTTTTTAATCGTAGTAAAACTTTGAAAAATATCTAGTTTGTCCTCTCACATGACTTTACTCTCCACTTTGGTTGCTAAATACAATAAAAAAATTAGGTGCACCTGTTAAGGAGATAATCATGATAAAGACACGCAGATCAAGGGCTGAAAATGCGTTTTTAGCCTATGGCGGTTCTGAAATATACAGCCTTCTGAAATCTGCACATCGACAATCCGATTACAATGCCTTCATAGCCTATGCGGTAAACAAAGTAAAAATAAATAAATACATTTCAATTTAAATAATTTAGAAATAATAAGCCCAAATCTAATAATTTGCAGCGTTTTTAAAAAAATAAAAACGTGTTTTAATATGAGAATTATAAAGCCTGGAATACTTCTATTAGATCTGGAGCAGAGCACATGATCCTCAATATCTTTTTAATGTTTTTCATGCTTTCATTTCTATGTATTTCCACAAAGATGGGACCAATTAGAGGCAGGCTAACAAAAAGACCTAATCTAGTGGCCAATAGATTAAACGCTAATACCCCAAAGTAGCTAGTTAGTGAATTCTATTTGTTGGCAAGGGCAGTAGATCAATGGTTGCTAATGCCGAATTGAAACGGAGGATGATTTCGATAAAGGATGTTGGAAGTTTGGACGCGATAACTCTCCATCCTTCTCCCCTCCCCCCTCCCACAGTCCACTACTGATCGCTTTTAATTGGCCCACGGCGATCCGTCCAACTTTCCACTTGTTTCGCCGGATTAGCTCATTTGTTCAGCAAATACAAGACCACAGTTTTTAGCGATTAGTCAAAATAAATATATGAATGGAATGAAAATGTTTTTATTAGCATAAAAGATAAAAATAATATAAAGATAAAAAAAACAATATATATAACAGTTATACAACACTGACAATGGAAAAACCCGTCTATCGAAATCTTAATAAGTAAAATAATTCTAATAATAAGCATAATAATTCCGCTGCCCAAAAAGTTTTTTTCTTAATTCACTATACTTATTTCAGGTCCCTAGAAAGTGAATAAATCCTCTTTTTCTATGGAATTACATTTAGACTAAGATTTATCAATTCCGTTCTACAACGGAAAATCATTATTGATACAAGATCAAAATGATCATGTGTTATATCTGTTTGTGATTATATTTTGCAAATATTAATTAATAAAACAAAACAGTTATAGAATCGTTTAACGTCTTGTTAATCAGACACACAAAAGAATCAGAATTTATATATATATATATATATATATATATATATATATATATATATATATATATATATATATATATATACATAAACATACATATGAAACAAGATTTTTATATATATGTTAATAATAGAAAATTAAGCATTAAAGATAAATAAAGAAACATAAAACCTCAAATTTTGAGGGGGTTAAATTTTCTTTGTTTTGGTCTATTACAAAGTTTCATTATTGAAAATAATAAACCAATAACATATTGAAATGTACTACACCATATGGTTCCAGTTTGAATTTTTTTGAATCATTCGAAGAACTATCTTAGCGATGAAGCACACCAACTCCTTTTTGTATTTTTTAAATATTTCATCTTCTGAAATTTTGGCTATATTTTTTATTTCTTTTATTCTTACAGTTTTTGATTGTCATACCTTTAGTGTTCATAGAAGTTACAATCAGAAAGTATTTGCTTAAATGTTTGTGGAATTTCTCTGTCACAGTTACAAAGAACCTGTGCAAACACAGGTGACAAATCAAATGAATTTTTTTAAAGTAATGTTTAGATGATTCCTGTTCTGTTAGCAATTTTGCCAGTTTGTGATAAATATGTATAATGCTTTATATATATATATATATATATATATATATATATATATATATATATATATATATATATATATATATATATATATATATATAAAGCATAGTGAATGAGAAAATAGTTAACCAATGGAGATGTTTGTTTTATTACTTTTTGTTTTAAATTTTAATAGTTGCACAGATCTAGAGAAGATAATCAAGTCAATATGATATTTTGCACTAGGAAAAATATCCAATGCTTTTGAACTTTTTGGAAAACCGCTATAGGGCTCATTGATGGCTGTATAATACCATCCTACAATGCTATTAAAATAGATATGATTGCAATCGCTAAAAACAGTCGGATAAAATTATCAGCTAACAAGTTGTCATTCCTATTAGAAAATATAATTTATGTAAAATTTTACTTTCTCGAAAACTCATTAAAATTCACCCGTGTTTAGTAAAAGGAATATTATCCCGAAAAAAGCAGTCAAAAGGGTCAATGAGAAAATAAACAAAAAAGAAAAAAATATCAACTTTCTAAGCTACAAAGATTAGTTGGGGACTGATTGATCCCATAATTTTTTTTTAAAAGGATAATAAAAAAATTGAATGAGTTTTATCAAAATCGATTTGTAAGTTCAAAATATTTATGAATGTTGCCGATCTACTTCCTCCACAACTTATTATTTTTTAATATGCATTTTTCTTTAAATTAAAATTTACAGAAGAAGCCGTGTTGTACGTGCGTATTACGGTTTCCTTTTAGTACTTACGAGTCAGAAGCGGCACCGGTCCGAATCCGGTCTGGGCGGATAGACTTGTATTTGGTGCCAGGCACACGGTTTCACCCATCTCACTGGTTATAATAGGTAAGCAACCTTTAGAACAACCCGTCCTTCCAGTCATAGTTGGAATACATAAATTGGACTTTAAATTCGGAATAAAAAAACAAACAAAATTTTTAAAAATACCCATTAATACAACTGAAACAGTTGAAGGTGATAAATTGAAACGATACTTCCATTCCGTCTAAAGTAGTTAGATTAACATAAGATATTATTTGTTTTCTATTGTATATTAGATGATTTATACACACATATTCTGTCCATGTTAATATAAAAAAATTAACGCTTAAAACAATCAGTTGACAATCTGATACAATCAGATGGTATAGAAGGATCAATTTAATTAGGGATTGATAAATTATTTGCCACTTCTATAAATTTGTTTTATTGAAAACTAGTTTCCAATGTTATACGTTCATCCTCAGTTCTAAAAAACACACAAAAAATTCAAAAATAAGCAATTCAAAAATAAGCAATTCAAAATATAGTCTGATATTATTATACATATGTATAATAATACTAAACTGTAATTTAGTATTAAATTATAAAATATTTAAAATATAACATTGGAAACTAGTTTTCAATAAAACAAATTTATACAAGAGGCAAATAATTTATCAATCCCTAATTAACTTAAAACTATGTTTATGCATTAAATTCCTAAGTGTTAAAGCTATATCCCCAAATGAGCTAACTACGAAACAAACTAGATTATGTTAGATTTTAATATAGCGAAATCCCTATAAAGCTGAGGTAATTTTAAAAGCAAACAAATTAAAATATACAATGTCAAATGATATAAACTGTATTAAATGATAAATATTATCTAAGAAAAAATATTACCTAGAGGGTTCAAATGCAGGCATAGATTGTATTTAACCTGTGCTGTTATATAAATTGACAGTTTCTGTTTGTTTATTTTTCGCAATAGCGGCTCTTTTTTCGCCTGATTTTTTTTTTTTTAACGCAAGTGTTTTTTTAGTTAGTTTTTTCCGGCTGAGTTTTCTAAAAAGCATACGATGATAAACCAACGATCTCATTTAATTCTTCCTTACGTTTATTAGGTTCTCAACAACCGATAATATACTGAATAACGATCAAGAAGAAACTTTCTAAAAATATTTATGTTTTCCATTTCGAATATTTTTTAATATTCTAAAATAATCTTGTAGCCAGAGTTCTCAGGAAAAATCTCAGGAACCCACCGGTTTTACTCGACGAAGCTTCTGAAGAACCTTTGGAGTTATACTTTATAAATTATAACTGAAAAAATGAAATAAAAATATATATTTTTGTTTTCAAATTACTTAAAAAGCCCAAGAAACTGGATATCACTCGCGGTCTTTTCCTTATTTGCGTTATATTTGGTTAAAGGAAGTTCTTTACCTTCGAAATGAGATCTTCCTTAATTTGAATAAATTAATTCATTACACGAAAGTAATTCGAACTTATATCATTAAATTGGATCGTTTTCTTTGATATAGAATTAGGTTTCACAAAATGTGAAGAAAAAGAAAACAAAATTCTTGAAAAATATTTATAAAATGCCTTTAAGGAAAATAATACGTTCTAATTTGGCAAGTTATAAACAATTTATATTAAAAAATAATTTGTAAGTATACTAGAACTTTGCCAAACAGGGGCGGCTCTAGGTTTTCTGGCGCCCTAGGCAAAATCTAATTTTGGGCCCAATGACCACACTAAAGTCGCCCCTGCTATTTTCGCAACATCATCCCATTCTTACTATTTGTTAAGCTTTAAGTTAAATAAAACTAGCCAGATTAGTGACTCTCTGGTTTAAACAAATTTAAGATTTTTCCACTCCTCAACTTTTCAGCCCTAGGCGGCTGCCTAGATTACCTTTACAGCCGACTCTGCTGCTCACAAAAAGTGTAAAAATATGCGTCTGTATCATATATATTTTAAAATAAACTGTAGGAATTCCTGACGTTGTCAGGCCGCGTACAAACGACCAAGAAGAATGCTGAGTCATTTTGGGTTTCTGTACAACCGATAACGTACGCATCAAGTAAGAATACAATAAATAAAGTTGTTTAGAAACCGTAAAGATAACGTAAAACTATTCGATTCAACACCTACCAAGTCTTGAACCGCAAAATCTAGGAGCTCATGTATATCGTAGCTAGTCTCCCTTCAGATATTTAACGACAGATCATCAATTAATGCAGGGCATATGATCCGATTTTTTTATTAATAAAATAAAATTTTAGCACTTCCGCCATTTTGTCTCAAGATTTTGGATAATAGATTAATTTTGCTTAAAAAAAAATTTAAGGTTCAAAATAACAACAATAAGAAGTTTGGTCTAAAGTGGTTTACCTACTTTTAAATGAAAAGTGAATAAAATATCAAGGTATTTGTTCCTCCACCATTTTGCTTTAACATGGCGTATGACAAATTGATATTGCCTAAAACCTTCTTACAACTTTCTATAACAACGGAGAAAAGCTACTTCGAAATCTAGTTTAGCCGTTACCTTGAGAAAAACATCCAAAAGAGCATTACAGATAGGATAGAATATAGAAGGCAATATGAAGGCAATAATATGGGCAACACAAAATTATTAAATAATAAGATTTACCTTCTATTACGATAAAAAACTATGTATAGGCTGTTGAGTCCATCGACGTCCATCATCCTGTGACTCTAGTAAACTTTTCTTAAATTCACCAAAATCATTAAATCAAACTATAAAGCGAATATCTGTCGCATTTATACATAGTTACGTTCTTGCTATCGTAGTTAAAAATTATGACACATCAGGATGCAGCGAGCTTATCAGTAGTGGTCGCCGCACTAGCGCTTTCTAACGCCATTTATGCTAACTAAATGCTTTGTATTTGATTGTAAAATTCGTATTCATTGGAATTATTAATGCTTTAATTAGATATGATTTAAAATTATTAGTGCTGCCGACTTCCACTTTGTGTGGAGAAGTTGTACTTAAAGCAGTAATAATTTAAATTACGATAAAGGCCCTACCTCAAATGAAAAGGATCCGTCGGAGTTTTGTTTATCCTTAGGGCGAGCGGAAGTAGACAGTACTAATAATTTTAAATATCTTATTAAAGCAGTAATAATTTTAATAATTCCAATGAATACTAATTTTACAATTGAATAGAAAGCAGTTAGTACAAATGGCGCTAGAGAGAGGTAGTGAGGCGATCGCTACTGAAAAGGCGGGTTCATCGTAAAGTTGTACCAAAATACGAGTAATAATCTAATGAAAATAACAGAAATGTCTGAAAATCTAATCCGGAGAACCGGATAAACGAGGTTTTACTGTACTTCATTTGTGATTTAATTATCCCATTGGGTGTTAAAACGGTCCAGTCTTCGATAAACACGCTTCTTAATGCTAATCCACTAAGGAGAGCAAACTGGTGCAGGTTTGAAGTAGACCAGACCCCGGCGCGGCCCAAAGGGCATCCATTAATTTTTGACTAACAGCCTCGTCCCTCCCCCCTTCTCCCCGAGATTAAATTGACCGTATTCGGACTAAAGTTGGCTACTCCTCGGACGCCCCCACTAAATAGGATTATCATTATAATTGTGTTAGCGATAGTGGCCCTGTATTAACCCCGCCTTTCACCCCTCCCCCTCCCCCTCCCACTGATCGCCTATCTCTCCTTAGTCTTCGCTCTAATTATGCAAATTCGCCTTCAGATCCTCCTGCTTCTTCACGCGGTCGGTTATCGCTGTTTGTTCCATTCTATTTGTTCATAATGCTCCCTTGAGGGATTCATTCTTAGATCATTTTTTGCCCAGTTATTCAATACTTGGAATGTAATATTTTCGATTTATGTATGCAGATTATGATTTCAATATTCCAAAAAAATTACTCGTCTTTCAAATCGCAGTTAATAGGGGCAAGTTCCCAATTAGGAACGAGATACTTGCCTAACATGACCCTGCATTTTCTCTACATTTATGAGTTACCTACCCATTATGTCATAAAATACTTGCTAGTGATCATAGAGGCATTGGTCAGGCAATATGTTTCCCAATTGTAGCCTTCCCTATTCATACCATTCCAATTATTCAACACATGTTATAAGAAAATGTTTGTGACATATGTTTCACAGCTGATTTGGCACACAAGGTAAGTTGGTTTTAAAAATTTAAATCCGACTGAGATAGATATCTGAGATAGATCCACCCAATTGCCTTTCAGTGTTGGTGTGCTTCCAGCCATTTGTGCCATGCCTTTCTGTCTCTGGCAAGATTCCTCATTTCTCCTATTGTCTTCTGCGTCTCCCAATTCGTTCCATATGGTTATATAGGAGGTTGTTATAGGAGGTTTATAGGAGGTTAGGAGGTTCCATGATGAGGAGGTTTTTGGTCACCCTCTAGGTCATCTTCCCACTAGTCTCGCCTCTATGGTCTTTATTGGCTTTCTAGGATGGTCCATGCAGCAGACATGACCATACCATCTTAGTTCTCTTTTCTCCAGGGTTTCCACTTTCAGCTCTGCCTTAATCCTGTTCCTCCAGACACAGTCTCTTCTCCGCAATTCTCCAAAGAAACTTCATTTCAGCTGCAGTGACAAGGCTCTGCAGCCTCTCATTCAGAATCCAGCTCTTCGCTCCATAGAGAAGTAGTGGTAGGGAAACATACTTGAATAAGTGGAGCTTTACATCTTCCCCCACTTCTCTTTTCCCGATAACTGAATTACAGATCTGTTAGTAAACAGAATTCACCTTAGAGATTCTGCTTGAGATTCTCATTCTCGGCATCCTCTTGAGTTCTACCGACTCGAATTTTAGAACCGACTCGAAAAATAGTCATTCCCTTTCTCTTCAATTCCTCATTACACTCTGTTACTGCCTCTTGAGGTCACTCGGGGGACCCGGCAATAAGCTCGATGTCGTCAGAAAACAGGAGAAACTGTATACCGACAGGACGCAAGTTCCATTAGTCGATGTACATTCGTGTTGTGCGTCTTTTGTAGGATCACATCCAAATATAAAATAAAAAGAAGAGGGCACAGAAAGTCGGCTTGTTCCACTCCCTTCTCCAGTCCAAACATTCTTGATTCCAACGATTTTGGCGCATAATACCCTTCGGCTCCTGGTAAGTTGATTTTATAGCCTTCACAAGTTTTATAGTGGTAATCTTTCAAGAATCCTTCAAGGACTCCCAAATTTCTTTTCGGGGCGCCGAATCGAACGCTGCGTTCAGGTCCAAGAATGTCAGATAGATGTTCCGGTCACGGCCCCAGAACCTCTTTAGC
The DNA here is from genome assembly GCA_948150685.1 of Rhaphigaster nebulosa. NCBI lineage: Eukaryota > Metazoa > Arthropoda > Insecta > Hemiptera > Pentatomidae > Rhaphigaster > Rhaphigaster nebulosa. The sequence goes on from OX411311.1 coordinate 118,588,647, forward strand.
GCATTCCTCGAGGTGAAGATCTGATTCTGAGTTTACATGTTGGGCCTAAAAGCACTTTGCTCTTCCTGTAGGTAAGCCCCCACCAGCGGTCTTAACAGGCTCTCTAGAATAGACCTATACACTTCATAAAGCTCGGGAGACAGGCAAATAGCTCTGCAATTCGAGCAATCACTTTAACTCCCTTTCTTGTCGAACACTTTCCCAATACAGCATATTTAGTATCTAATAATAAGGCAATTTCCTGCACCCACCGGTCAATATTACGATAATTGAGGCTTTGTCGTCACTATTTCTTCTTCTTCTACAACACAAGAAAATCACGGAACTGAATTTAAGCCTTTTAAGGAATAATTTGATATAAACAATAAATAAAAATATAAAAAAACAAAAACGTAACGAAACAAGAATAGAAAAACAAAATAACACATATTGAACATACAAGTAGGATAAATGCTAGGATTTTTATAGATATGTGCATAAAGAAAATTAAGCATTAAAAAAATAGAGATAAAATTAGACTAAAACGAATAAATTAGTAGATTCATACAGTTTGAAAGAAAGTTTAAAAAAAATAATAAAATGGAAAATAAATTATATATATATATATATATATATATATATATATATATATATATATATATATATATATATATATATATATATATATATATATATATAATGTCCTTCAAGTAAAGTACCACTTCTGGTACACATGCAGTGACCAAAAAGAGAAGTTCACAACTAGATTTTACTATAATCCTAAATACAAAATTTTAACCTTCTCCCGCTAGCCGTTTTTACTGCATACAAGGAAGTAACAATATTAATTTGTTATAATTATTTTTATTATTTAATTTTTAATTTGATTAAATTATTTTACCCACTTTGAGAACCAGTCCTAACGTTGCGGGCTCAATTCGCATCCATATAGAGCGGTAGTCATTTTTGGTAAAGTCTTCCTTTCAGGTTTCTGTGAAGTAGATGCAAACTGAGTTATAGCGTGACAGAGAAATAAAAAGTATTTTGCCTTTTACCATGCTTTAATTTCCTCTTGAATTTCATATCTATAGAGCATAGTACTACTGACACTTCTCAACGAATCCAATCTTTCTCCTACCATCTATATTGGTATTTTATGGTGTCGCACCGTAACAGATGACGGCTATATAAAAGAGAATTTCTGTAGGAGAACTATCAGAGGTATAGAAGAACGTGGGCGAGGATCGGAGGATGAAGTGTTGATAGATCTAACAGTGGACTCCTTGATGTCTATATCGCTACAACAAAAGGGGTCTCCAAGCCCGCTTCTATTCTCTCTCAACAGTGTTCTTAACGCGTTGATAATCCTGTCTACTCCTTGGTATGTCTCTCTCTCTCTCTTAAAAGTCGATTCATCCTCTATTGTAGCTTTTAAATGATATATCTTCCGTAGAGAAGTCAATGTTAGTAACGCTTTTAAAACCAGTACATTTTTCAAACCAGTCACGTGATGGCTTTTAGTGTAAGTGGTATAGTTTTGGTATTCGACATACACGAATGGTTTTCTTCCCCCTCCCTCCCCTTGTCTCTATACACAGATTCTAAAACAATATTTTCAAGCTTGAACAAAATCACTGTATAAAAGTAGATAAACAACTGTTAAAAACATTTCTGTATTTATATCGTTTAACATTTTAAAATAATTAATTCAATGCCATTAAAAATAAATCGATGTATACAAACTAAATTTGCCAAATTTAACTTGCCTATCGAACTAAAAAAAATTATGTCGTAGAATCTTGGTAGAGGGTGGAGTCATTTACATTACCTATATTATCATAATTATCTAGATATACTTTTCACACTCCTAAATCTTCATTCTAGTAGTTATTATAATCAGTATTTTTCATGTATTTTACTATATCTTTCATTCTATATTTTCAAAATGTTTTAAATAACTTCTTTTCATTATCTATTAACATATTTTTCTTAATTTCTTGTTATTCACATTAATATTAGCATTTTATAATTACCATATTTTTCTTTATACTTTATTTTTTACATCTTACTGTTTGTTAACTTTTTTTAATATTACTGGCACTGCCATTCTTGTTACATCAATTGTTATCCTGTTTTTTCTTAGCCCTGATGATGGACTAAAACTTAGACCGAAACGTCGGCAGACATTATAATGAGTGTTTGCTTATTTGTATTGACCGCCAAACAAGGTTCTCATACATACATTTTCCACGGCCAACTATACGCTCACCACAAAAAAAAAATAGTTCCTGGTGTAACAAAAAACGAAGATCTTTTGTAATAAATGAGTGGTTCCACCCTATATTTCACTCTAAACCACAAGTTCTGTTCAGATAACTGGGCGTACCATTACTTGATCTTATGATATTAATATTGTGATATTTTCATATATGTGATATTTTCAACGTAAAGGTTTTTTGGTGCGCTGAATCAAAATCTGTCAATTTTTGGAGTATAAAAATCAATATGAGTAGTTTTCTTAATAATTTAAAAACTTTTTAATCTTATTTGACCTAAAAGAAACTATTTTTCTTTAATACGCTTTGAAAAACAAACTGTTTGATGGAAAATCTACTTCAATATCACTTTCCAAACTCGAGATATAAAACAAAACAGTATCAGTCTGTTTTATTTCTTTCCTCAGCTCCTTGGGACCATTGGAACGAACGATGGGACGCATGTCTAATGAAGGAAAATGAATTTGGATGAAGGATCCCCCCAAAAAAATTGGTTATAATCGGTGTGACTTTGCCCTCCTCTTGGTAGGCATTAATACAGCCATTGCTAAATAAACTTAACGATGTAATTGATTCATATCTTTAATGTAATTATTTCAAGATACCTCAAAGAAATTTCTTATTCTAGTGATGTAATCGTTTGATAAGATAATACTCCTTCTAATGGCAACATCCCACAAACTAAACTGAAGGCAGTTTAGTTGAGTCAATAACTAATAATGAACTTTCAACTGACCAGAACAAATTAAAATAGTTGCCAGAACTAAAGGCAAACTCAGCTATCAATATCATCCTACTAGGGAGTGAATGCAGGGACAATTTGATAAAACTTCTCGCGAAATTTCAAATTTAAACAGATAACTCTTCGAATGGTTACACTGAGGAACCACATCCCGTAGCAGAGACCATGATATTTACCTAACTGATACAGCCTTAATTAGTGACGAGACTATTTAACAATTAGTTATATTTAACCTGTCATTTCCCTATGGAAGTGATACACTAATATTTACATGAAAAAATTACAACAAAAAGGAATAACTGTTAGAATGAACAGTAATAACCGTTAAATATAATAATAGTTTGAATGAATATCGAAGAATAATTGAGATATAGTTGGCGGTAATAAAAAAACACAGTTATGAAATATACGGTTTATTGTTTTGATACCTTTCGGCCTAAGATAAACTAATTACGAAATTAATAAATAAAGATATGAGAAATAATTATATTGTGATTACATTGGGAAAAATGAAAAAAAAAAAAAAAAATGATTAGAATAAGAATCTAAACATTAAAAACGCTGAAATTATTCAAATGGTTTATTATTTTCAAATAATTAATTTTTTATTACTTTATTAACAATTTTTTTTATTTGTTAAAAAAAAAACTATTGGAAGATTCCAAAACACAAAGTCTCAAGTCTGTAAAATACCGGCAAACAATTAACCAGTCAACGATTCCCCAATTCAGGCATTGTCAGGAAATACACCAAAAACTCACATCTATGAAGATCAAATACAGCAAACCTCACATCAACCGTCCAGAAAGACGCATCAAACAGAGACAGCACATCACTCCAAGACGACCCATCATATGCTGAAGGCAAAGGTAGGTAACATAACAACAGCTGAGAAGGTTATTATCAAAAAGGTGGTCAACGGAAAAATTACACGCAGAAAGCAACTAAAAGAAAAAAAGCGCTGAAAAAATATATATACAAATAAATAATAAATATTAAAGACAAAGTAAAATTAGAAGAAAACAAATATATAAAATGTATATATATATATATATATATATATATATATATATATATATATATATATATATATATGCATATATAAATATTTATATTTATTTTATTTGTTTTTCTTTTTCTTTATATATATATATATATATATATATATATATATATATATATATATATATAAAGAAAAAGAAAAACTTAAACAAAATAAATATAAATAAATAAAATGCACAGCAAGGAAAGATTATAATCAAAAATAGCTGATCAACAAACAAATATAGTTAGATTTATTGGGCTTTTTTAAAAAACTTTAATTTTTTTTTTATTCGTATAATTATTCCAAAAGACTTTATATTTTTCCTCTATCTTCATAAATATGAGAGTATGAAACCCCTTATCGGCCGTTATTTTGGGACAAAGCGGATGATAGTAATGTAGAGTTCCGAAGATCATTCTGGGATAACCTTCTGAGTTTGGTGACAAAATGTGACCTAGGTTTTTTATTTGAATTCTGTTTTTGGATTCCACGTATCACGAAACGTAAAACCTCAAATTTCGAGGGGTTATTTTTATTTTTTTTTTTTTCATGGTCTATTACAAATGTTTGTTATTGGAAATAATAAACCAAAAATAGAAGATATATAAGACAAAAAAATATGAATCAGAAGTAATAAATAATATTAAATTTAATGGTTTGGGCTAAGGAAACGAAAGGGGGGGGAGGGTTAAAATATAAAGGAGTTAGAATGTTAGGAGCATCGAATAGAAAAGGAAAACATAAAAACGGACAGATTAAAAGTGAAAAGGGTTATAACAGATGTGATATTACAAAATATGAAAAAAAGAAACAAAAATGATTTATTTTACTAGATTAATTACCAATTGGCAATAGAAGAACGAATTCTCACCTAGTATTCCCGGAGAATTATACAGCTGAAGACTAAGGAAATATTAAAGTACCTACAATGTCATACTCTAATCAAGAAGTGGTTCCTAAAAAGGAGAAACAAAGGTTTAGGTTAGCTGCATAAAAATGAAAAAAAAGAAGTCATGAGGCAATAAACATCGATAAAAAGATCATAATAGTAAATGTCAAAGAACTGAAACCTAAGAAATACAATGGCTGTTCTCGGTAGCATTCCGGTATTATTCTACTGTTATTAATTCAATCTACTAACTTTAAAGCCTTAAATGGCTCATTTATTTTTTACTGTTATTCACAAAAGATAGCAAAGCTTCATTGATCTATCAATGTACATACACTAAACCTAGTCGAGAGTACTTGACCTTTCCGGTACTTCAGCCCAAGACTGCACAACAGTAGCCTTTACCCCATCTTCAAATTCCATTAATCCTCATTTCTGCTCTAAAACACAAAACACAGACCCATAAATTACTCCGTAAATTACAAAGCATGGAGAGGAGCGCTTAAATGGCCTTCGGTTAGAAATAGCTAAACTTATTTAGTCAACAGAAAATCGATTCACCTGAATCGAGAGTTAACAATGGGCCGTTTAAACAGACATTCGATTAACTGCCAAAGCTACAAGGCCAACTTACTTTCATTACTAAAACTTAAATTGAGTTTTGATAAGTTGATCGTCCTTTGTCTCCGGCTTGAACGGTCTTGTACTATTTCAGGCCTGTACATGATAATATTCAATCAGTTTATCGAAATTGATTGCTTTTCATTATTGCAAGATTATTGAAAAATTATAATTGATACCCTAAGAGTTCCAAATAATCCCAAGATTTTAAGATAACATAACTTCAAGTATTTTTATTTAAATTGACGGTTTTTCTATAATCAAAACTATTCTCAGTGTCACCAGCCAAAAAATAATAAAAAAGGATATATATATATATATATATATATATATATATATATCATTCAAGTATTACTGTATCAATGTTTTTTTTAAAATATATTTTCCAATATATTAATTTATGAATATTATCAATTTTCTTATGGGAGAAGCATAATAAATATAAATTTCTAAAACGAAGGATGATATGAAAACTGGTATTTCGCAGAAACGAAAGATTTTATTTTTCATGTTGTTTTTTTTTTATATGTCAAAATGGCCCCTCGTCATGAGAACTTACTGGTGCTTGGTCCTCTACCTGTTGACACAATCCTCGAACCCCCACCGCACACATTCCGAATACCTTCTCCTCTTCAGGCGAGGGCAAACATCAAACACTGAAAAGAACACAACTGGTACAAGGATATAGTAAATTATCTCGACTCTATTGGATCGGCAAACTGATAAAAAAAAAAGGACTTCTTGTTGCAGGATGAAAAATAAAAAGGACGATAAACGGATTAAAAGGCTTCCAGTTTTAGCCGGAGTACACAGGGCTTCACGGATCCCCACCTGATAACTTATTTGTGTTGGGATATGCCCCTGTATTTACCTGTTCTAATCAAGCGGTGGTGGAGCAACAGGTAACTCCGGTATATTCTTCTAGTCTGCACAATGTAGATATAAATAAACAAATGTAAAAACAAACTTGAAGGAAAAATTCCGAAATCGATACGAATATGAAATTTTAAAAGAAAATTATATGAAATTTTCTCATATAGGAAGAATGTTTTTCAATTATTATATTCTATTCTATTGATGTAATAAAAAAAATAAGTTAAAACAAAGAACATGCATATATATTACTCAGCATTATTAATAACTTTTTTTTTATTTGAATACAACAAAAATGAAAAAAAAAATCTAATCAGTTAAAAAAAAGGAAAGAAAAAAACCTCCATGAAAATGGCGAAAAAACTAAAAATTATTACACAATGTTTTATTTTATTTTTTCAAATAGTTATATTCCAAATATATCAGGGCCCTATTTCATAATAAAGTAGAAAAGTACAAATATAAGTGGAAAAAATGCTAGTGGAAAGATTTGTTTTTAGAGGTTACAGGTTACTTATGGTCTTTAGATAATAATAATTTTATTCAAAGTTTTTTTTTATTCACTATTTTTAATATAACTATGGTATTTTAAATGTTATCGTATTTTATCATCTTGTAGTGTTAGTCATTGGCGTATTAAGTCAGAGGCTAACTTGTACTTGTACTTTTGTACTTTATTATGAAATAGGTGTTGTCTATAAAATAAAATACAAGATATTATATAGTTATTATATATTAATAAAACATTGTTATTATATTGAAACACGATAAAATTTAAAATAGATATATTAAAAAACAGTAAATTAAATGAAAAAATATCTGATGTGGACAACACATGACTTCCTTGTACCCCTGTTAAACTATCAATCGTTGGCTCAAAAAGTGATCCTGAATTTGGTTATTACACAACTTTCCTAATAGCAAGTAGGCTATATGGCCTGGATATAATAATACTATAATCTAATAGCTAAATATATGGTAAATAGTTATATACAGTTTTCTTTTTTCCACCTGTCTACATTTCATTGTAAAACATCTGGTCACATTACTCTGGGATCATCCTATATATATTTTTTATCTATCTGGATCATGTGTATATATATGTGTGTGTGTGTATGTGTGTATATATATATATATATATATATATATATATATATATATAAATTATTTTATATATTATAAATAAAAAGTATAAACCACCATCCTTTCCGATATTTTAGGCCGTGTTCCGATTTTTTTAGATCCGACAAAAATTATTTATTCAGATTTCCCGGAATAATACAGAGGAAGAGGAGAATATTCAAGCCTACCTCGAATTTTGATCTATGAAAGAAATACTATAAAATAAAAGTCAATCTTTGGTTGTTACAAAAGTCCTTGTGCATTAGTACAGCTTTATTTCATATAACATATTTTAAACATTATTGAATACAACTCTTTAAAGTAAAGTCCATTGTTTTAAACTACTTTCACCCATCTTTCTGCCAGTAATTGGATTTGATGCCGGTACTACTCATTTGGTTTTGAGGCAAAGAACTCTTCACATCCAATTTTTACGTCCTCATAATTATCAAAGATCCGACCTTTTAAAAAATGATCCATTGATATAAACAAACCATAATCTGATGGTACAATATTTGGGCTATATTCAGGATGAGGCAAAACGATTATACCTTGCATAATTTTCCTTGGTCAAACGAGAAAGATGTGCAGGGGCATTGTCGTGTAGCGAAATGGCTTGGTTCCTGTTGACCAAAGCGGACTACTGTGCACTCAAAACTGCATAAACTCTGACTAGCTGTTCACCGTAAATGTTTGAGTCCTACGGCCGATAAATCACGAGTAGTTGCATGTGGGTCCTGGTTCACATATTCAAGAAGAATGCCATCCTCAACGACTGATGGGCGCGACCTGATCTGGGTTGTGCGGCAGTATTTCGATGGATAATTGACTCTCCTTTAATGGCAGCAATTTCTTCGGCGGCTGCCTTTGCGCTTAAACCTTTTTTTCACAATAGACCACGAATCACGAATGAATCAATCATGTTTTCACCGTAAATCAATTTGGTTTTCTTCTGACAATGCACGCGCGTTTTAAAAATATAAATGATCCTAAAAAGCCAACTCAAGTCACAAGTAATTAAAGGATTAGCCAAAATAAACATTGACATAAATAGTAGGAACAAAAAAATTCTTACAGGATTAAATATTAGAGTTGGAATTAAGGGTTGTGTTCCTGCATAAGAACGTTTGTAACAACCTAGTATAGAAGGGCTATTGTATGTTACACTTGACAATATTGACTATGTAAAACCGGGAGTCCAAAGCCCGTAATATGTTTCCCTTGTTATTGTGCTGAAACAGAACCTGAACACCAATGGCCTATGTATGTTCTGCAGTCACGATAATGTTAGCTAGCGAAGATAAACCAACATAGAAACAAGCGATCGAAAATAACATAGAGCTGAGAAGTGAAATGTTTTCAAATTTAATGACGACCATAGAACGAGGAGACCGGTCCGCCGAGTGTGGTCCAAAATAAAAGGACAAGCGAGCGATAAATCTCCCGAAGCTGATTGAGTTATCATGAATTTGGGTGCCTTCAGCCTCTTCCAATATTCATGGTCTAATCTTCTCTTTTTTATACCTTCATATTTTTTTTTTTTTTTTTTTTTTTTTTTTTATATAGCTCTATTAATTCTCAAAGCTCCTTCAGGTCTCAGTTACTTGAAAGTGGTATTTCAAGACCCACTTGATGTGTTTAATTAACTCTGTATTTGATGAAGACATTTCTTTGGCCTAGTGTAAAGAAATATATATAATATCATATATTTCACGAAATATGATCGGTTTTGAAATAGAAGCATATATAATGGTTTAGTATTTTCAATAATGAACATTTGTAATCAACCAAGAAAAGCAAACTTTTAATCCCTTTCTCCCTTGGCATTTGAAGTCTTACGTTTCAATATACGTAGAAAGCCAAATATGGAATTAAAAAAAGGAAATCCGTTCGCGGATTTTCTCCGAAACTGCTGAACCGGATTTTATTGAGATTAGGCACCAAAGTCACAGGTCACCCTATGATGATCCTCGGAACTCAACATTACCATCCGGCTTTTCGATTTAGAGAAGCTATATGCTAATAACTCGACCATTTATGAAGTTAGAGAAAAAATGTAAAGTGCTTTAGAATCAGTACAAGGTTTTTTTTTTTTTTTTTTTTTTTTTTTTTGTGAATCCATATGAAATCTATTGGCTTATTATTTTCAATAATGAACCTTAGAAAAATCGACCAAGAAATAAAAAGTTTTAACCCCAGTTTAAAAGTTTTATATTTTAAGATACGCAGAATCCAAATATCGAATAAAAAATATTCGTCCTTCCAAATCTTTTTTGTTTTTTGTTATAGTTAATAGAACAGTAATAAAATTCCGTACAAAATAAAAAAAATAAAAAAAAAAATCATCGAAATCCGACCAGCATTAGCTGAGATATAGCGTATTGAACTTTGTAGATTAAATTCCTGGCGCGTGGCCCTCTTCCTCGTGAATTATCAGTAGCGGATTCCATGCTTACTCGCATCTCCCTCCCGTTCAACCTTTCTTGAATCCATTATCCACTTCAACCTGCTTCTTGGTTTTTCCCTTCTTTTTTTCCACTGAAGTTCTTCAAAATTTTTCTCTGTACCTTTATGATTACCTGTCCTAATTTCAATAATAAACCATTCCGTAATAATTTGCAGCGTTTTTTTCTTGCATATTAATTCTATAAAAGAAGAGTTTATTTATAAAGTGTCATATTCCATGCGCAACTGCCTAAAATATGAAAGGTAATGGGGAAAACGTTACAGTTCCATGTTTTTTTTGGGAGAGGGAGTTGTGATCTTAGCGAAATGTTGTACCTATAAAAAAGACGATCCAATAATGCGAACTGTTCAGAAGAAAAACGGCCTAAACGTATAATGTTTAAACAGAAAAGAACGTCAGAAGAAAATGTCAGAGGAAAACAATATAATTTAATGATATAATTTCGAACTTCTGAAAATTTTTAAGAAAGGAGTAATAGGTTTTTTCCTGACCCCTTCATATATATGATACCTGCACAGAAGCATTTATACATAAATACAAATTTATAAAAACTATGCTTGTACACTATTGCCGTAAAATTACTAAAATTTCAATTATTCTGTAATAACATTAGTGTATTGAGCGGAAGGTAAATATATTCATAATAAAATATAGTACAACACTTGTTCATTAAAAAAAAAAAATAAAAAAACTGAGGAAATATATAATAGAAGAATAAACGAAGCCGTAATTAAGCATCGAGGTCCACCAGGTTTTTTTTAGGAAGCTTGTTCATTATAAACCTATTCACTTCCGACCACAGTCTCTTTCCTGTTATAAATAATTACTCCTTTTTTAAATATAGAAATTTAATTTGTGTTTTTTACCTTCACAATACACATTTTGTAATTTTTTTATTTATATATTCCATTCCATGAAAATTTAAAATAAAAAATACGAAATATAACCAATAACTTGTACAACAAATAATTTAATTACTCTTTAAATGCTCTTTACATATACTTTAAGCAGGAAATGTTAAAAAATAATTTTTTTCTAAATATAAATAATAATTTATAATAATATATTTCGAGTTAGATAATTTATATGAAGAAAAATAAGCCCTATTTTACTTATATGACATCTATATGATATACATATAAGTATAATGATGGATATAGACAGGTAGAACTGTAAGACTCCATACGATTTCCAGAGTAAATTTACATTAGTGTGACAAGTTGAAGAGAAACAAACTGTTTACACATTTCTTGGGAAGCACTCTAGATAATGCCATCCCCACGTCACGCTGACTCCTCAAAGTTTTTGTCAGTAAACGTCTAGGATGACACCCTGTTTTCCAAAAAAGACAGAAAGATATCAAACTTATTATATTTTTGTCTTTACTTTCAGTTAAGGAATAATTCAATTATTCAATCTAATAAATCGTTTATAAAGCAATTTGTCTAGGTTAATTCAAAATACATTTTTTAGAACCAAATAATAATGCATCACACAGCGTTTTTAATCATTACAGAGAAATAATATTTTTTTTTTAAATCAATAGTTGACTGTAAAACTTGATGAAGGAGTGAGATGATCCTGGAGGCGGTCAAAAAATGAATCACAAATAGTCAAAACTATTTATAAGAAACCGACGTTTCGATCCACTTTTCAGGTCTTCATCAGGGCTGAATAAACAAGATACAAAAATAAAACAATGATATATATAGCGAATGAATTCAAATTAATAATTAAAAAGACAGCGATAAAAATGAAAACAGTGATGAATTTGTAAAATGTTATAAGACGAAATCGATAGAGTAATAACAACAACTAAAAATAAATTAGTTAATATTAATATATTAACCCCATTACTAATAAAACTGGCAATATAATAATAATAATAATAGATAAACTAAAAGAGAAATAACAATAACTAAAAAATTAATAACTTAAATAAGTAAAAAGGGTAATAAAAATAAATAAACAAACAAACTTTTACTTATTTAATAGAGTTATTAATTGTTTACTGCTTATCCATTTTTTATCTACTTATCCATTTTTGACCGCCTCCCGGACCATCTCATTCCTTTATAACGTTATTTATTCACTTCTTCCATATTATTGTGGATACATTCCTTTTATATAAAATGATAATACATTACAGAGTGAGTCTTCCAGAGTAAGTCAATGGACACATCTGAGTCTAGATTCAAATAGCACTTACAGACTTAACATTCTTCCCAATGGATTGGGAGAAAAATTTGATAAAGTAGGAATGAAGGAGGAGTAGATTAAGGAAACTATATTAACAAAAAAACAAGACATTTACGTTCGTTTCTACTTCAAACCACGAATTCATGGTATATGAATACGTCCGTTTAAGAAATAAACTTCTATTGTACCTCTACTAAGTGCGATGGTGCTAAAGCTTTGTTTACAAGGTAACATGTATCTGTCGTGGTAGTGCTGCAATGTCCTCTAGACGCTGAGAGTACTCCTCATGGTAGTTCAAAAAATAGCTGTAGAACAGCTGGCAGAAAACTAGCTATTTGAAGGCCAGCATAAAAAATTAAATTATATAGTTTTTATTCCTCCTTTAATAATCAAATAACGTCGAAAACGTTGGATGCAATAAAATAGCAACGAATCAATTTCAAGTTCAGAAATAATCGAAACATGCAGCTGATAAGTAGGTTGATAAGTCACTATCGCTACAGGTATGGCTAACTGTCAAGTCAAGACTGACAGCGCGACAGTGCTGCCACGACCGTAAATGATGACATGACCGTAACAGTCCTTCAGTTTACACGGTAAATGTCACAATGAAAACGGGCTTTGGGAAGAGAGCTTTTCACGCAGGCAGAGACGGTCAGAGAAAAGTTTTCATAAAAAAATTATTAATTATCTTTTGTGTGAAATTATTTATTTTCTCGATAATATTTTTAGTACTTCATAAATAAGTTTTTAATACTGACCAAGATATAAGTCAAAACCTAAAATAAATAAAGATTTGTTAACTCTGAATATTTTTATTTAATAACTGCGGATGCCTTAATAACTAACTTAATAATAGGAAACCATAATAATTTTTTTCTATATTCCATAAGAAAAACTGTCACAAAAAAAAAAAAAAAAAATTTCCCAACAATTACTTTTTTTTATGTATTTTTGATCTTTGAAATAACTGAAACATTATATATTTTAATGGCTTCTTTCATGGTTCAAATGTATCTTAAAAAAATAACTAAAAATAGAAAATTAAAATACTTCTTTCTTATCCCTTGAAATGCTTCCTTAGCCTGATTTTAAGAGTAGTTCTTGAAAAGGGAGAACTGCTTTTATCCAGCTGTTTTAACAAGAAGGTGCGATCAGCCTCATATCTTTTCTATAGCTTTTTTTTTAAAATGATTATATGTATCTATTTTTAAATTTACACCATCCTTCACGCTGAAGATAATCAACGAATGTAATTACTGGAGGATATAACAATAAAACAAAAACATGTGAAGCAGAATTATAAATTAGTTAACGGGAAACCTCGGGTCTCGAAGCAGAGAGTGAAGCGCAACTTATGGTCGCAAGCGATAAATCAGCCTCTCCTACAGGCCGTCCTGAGCCGATGGTGGCAGTCCCACCACCGGACTTGTGTTCTTATTATAAATAAAACAAATTAAAGCAAAATAAATCTTAAAAAAAAAAAAAAATTTGAATAACAATGAGGAGACCAAGACGCGGTAACATGCGTAGAGTCATAGAAAGTATATAAGTATGTAAGATCTCTCATCCAACACCTTTTTAGCCTTCGTTGTGATTTCCAAGAATTGTTTTAGCCATGTCTTGTATGAGTCTACAAGGATGTCCATAAAGTTGATCCATAAAGTGAAATATCGTTTATGTTGTCCTAATCTACTTTAAGATAAGTACGTGCGTAGTCTATTACTAACGTACCATGGAGATTGTTTTTAACGCAATTTTTCTTTTACATGCCTTAAGTTGAATGAAATAAATTAAAAATCAAAATTTAATATTATCAAGCATATTAATAAAAATGAATGTTATTTAGGTAATTGCGAGAACAAGCCAAGAAATAATCAGTTTTTCAAAGGAGCTTACTCCTCATATCGTCATACTTGCCATTAATCTTCGTAATATACTGGTTCCTCGGTATTCGGATCTCTTCTAGGCGACAGCGTGAATAGAACAATGACCGTTAAGACATGTTCTGCCAGGAGCAGACCTCCGTGCTCCATCACCAACAGCTGTGGCACGGAGCGGACGTGCGGTCCTCGAAAGATAAGGAACCCTAGGGCTGTCAACTCGGCGTACTATTTCACCTCAGAGTCCCTACGAGTGCTATATTACGAGGTCTGTCACAGGTTCCAAGGGCGCCGCTGATATCTCACTGGAGCGAATTAAGATCAAGATCGAAATACAGAGCATCATCTTAATCTAGTCGCAAGATAATTTTTTAATAGTTATTAAAAAAAAAAAAAGATTTTTTCTTGACGGATATTTTATATATTTTTTAAAAGTCTTGTCGGTATCTCAGATGAAGGCTTACAACTTAGGCCGAAACGTCTCACAGTATATCGAGTTTAGCATTTTTTTGGACAAAAATCTATTGATTATGGATTCTTACAGAAAATGCCATTCTGATTATGAATATACCCCATAACAAGGGTCAAAAATTACTATTTGACAAATAATAGCTAACAACAGAAAAACAGCTTTTAGTAGAGTTGAAAAAAAATTGAGAGCACAAATGACATAGTGTAAAGGGTTTTCGTCCAACCAAGCTCAACAATTTACAACCACTAATCATTTTATTAAAACAATTTAACATTTTGTTAAAACCAAGACGCGTAGCGCTCACGAAATTGTTGACGGTTCCTAGCGACACTGTCCAATTTACTATTGAAACCTGGGCAAAATGGCCGACAAATGTTTGATAATTTTCTTCGGTATTGTTAACTAGATTTTTCCACATGCAACAGCGTACAAAATTTATAAAGAAACTATAAGTATTCGTCGCCTTTTTCTTAAAGGAGACATATTTCCGCTATCTGTGCTTTCGTTAAAGAAAATCTTATAACTATCGAAAGTTGCACTCAGACGCAATGTATAATCAGACTATACTGAAAATTAAAGATAATGCACAAAGCAACAATAATATGCAAAAATTACAAAATAATAATTGATGATTTTTCTAAAAGCTTCTTCGAAGTAAGAGTTTTAAATAAAATTTAATGATCTCACTTTGAAGGTTATAATTGAAATCCTAAAATATAACAATATTTTTAATAAAATATAATAGAACACGAAGAGAGAAATATTAAAGAAAATATTGAAGAATTACACAAATGATCTAAGCCATTGAGTTTGAATAAAAGACATGACATAACCTAACCTAACCTAACCTGTAGAAGAGTGGAAAAAACCTAATTGCTTTGCTTGCCATCCATGACCCAACCCTTCTTACAGAGCTAAGATTGTAGGATTTATCTTGCATGACAGGGTATGTACCCCTTTTATTTTAAGAACATTTCAATCAAAGGCAGAGTAGTATGGGAGCAAACACAAAATTAAGAAAAATTAAAAAAACAAAAATGGTAATACTCTGTTCATAATATTTTTGGATTTTCGTCCACTAACGGTGCAGCGGTTAAGCTTCAAACCAAAATATCAAATCCTTTCAAGAGAGATCCTACATGTTTAGAATAAATTTTAAGGATTGATACGAGTAAATTGTTTGCAAATTCTATAATTTTGTTTTTATATAAAACTAGTTTCGAATGCTATACATTCATCTTCAGTGCTGAAAACACTCAAACATTCAAAACTAAGCAATTTGAAATATAGTTTGGTATTATTATACATATTAAATTAAGTGTAATATAAATGAGTATTACAAAACATATATGAATTATGAATTTAATTAAGACAAGAAATCAAATACATGTTGGTACTCACCAAGGTTTAAGTAGATTATATCAAACAGAAAAGTTTCTATTGGTTTGTTCTCACGCTGAACTAGCAATGGAAGAAATGTGGGGTGTTCATAGGTAAACGGTTTAAGGATCCGGGTTTTTTTTCAGTAATTCCGGTGAGGAATTGTTTTTCCTGTTATATATGGAGAAAAATTTAAGATTGGACTATTACAGATATAAATTTGGTCATTTAAGCTGGATTGGATTTGAAGGATTTTATTATTTCAAGTGCTTCATATATATTTAATTTGAGACTGTTTTCAACGTGATGTATTAATTTGACTCCTGAGTCTTTGATGAATTTATGTTTTTTTTCATTTAAATGAATAGGAAAGTTGGAATTCTCTGTCTTATTATTATATGCACGTATATGTTCCTTTAATCTCTGATTTAGTGATCTCCCTGTTTTTCTAGCTGCACAATCATTACAATTTAGCTCGTATACTCAGCTTTTTTGGAAAGGGTATATTTTGCCTTTAGAAGGGAAATATGAGGATAGAATTTTTTTATTTTAAATGCAAGATTTAATCCTAGTTTTTTTCAATTCATTTCCGACTTTGGTGGATATAGGGCCGGAATATGGAATCAAAACATAATGTTTCGGGATGGGCCTATCTTCGGGGATTGTTGAATAGATATCATTAATTGTCTTTTTTTGTAATTGTTTTTTAAAAATATTATTGATAGTGGTTTTATTATACCCATTATTTTTTGCTATGGAATATATCGTTTCAATTTCTTTATTATAATTTCTTTTATTTAATGGTACGTTCAATTGGAAAAACACCGACCCTTAAATTTTTGCCTATAAACTCTCCTCCTTTTTTATATTTCTAGTTCAGTGCGAGAACATATCAATAAAAACTTTTCTGTTTGATGTAATCTACTTAAACCTTGGTGAGTACCAAATTTGATTTCTTGTCTTAATTAAATTCATAATGCATAATATGTTTTGAATTGCTTATTTTTGAATTTCTGTTTGTTTTTAGAACTGAAGATGAATGTACAACATTCGAAACTATTTTTCAATAAAAACAAATTTATAGAAGTGGCAAATAATTTATCAATCCCTAATTAGATTGATCCTTCTATACCATCATGCGGACGTCAACTGAATAAAATTTAATTAAAACACTTTGCTGCGATTGATACGATGAAAACCACTCGAGTTTCGCCGCCCGCCCCCTCCCCTCCCCATCCTAAGATAATACGACATACCAAGTGACATCCACACGCTGAAACCGCTCATATTTTGTTAATTAGAGCCCGCGCCGAGAGCTGAGGACATTGTGGCAGATGAGTGTTGATTAATGGTCGCACTAATTTGTTAACTCTCTCAGATGGCTCTCTTGTACAAATTGTACCCGCTCCTCAAATCCCTTTGTCATTTGATATGTCGCACTTCGAAGTCGCTCTTAATAAATTTATTTTTATCTTGTTCCCTTTCCTGGATTATTTATAGTCTGAGTAATATTACTGGCATGTCGGCACGGATTAATTTCTCAGCCTGATGGATTGTCTGTAATTATTTATAAAGTTGTGAATCGAGGAATGTTATTACTTTCTGGTCTCTGGAATCACAATGGCTCATACAAAGTCTCTGCTTTTTTATTTATTTTAACATTGAAAAAAAAAATCAATAATTATTCAGCTATGAAGTTGACTCCTCAAAATATGGACCATAATTTTGAATTTATTTATTTAATATAAATTATTTTTTTAATTTATTTAACGTTGTAGACCTTCATCTTGGCCTGTTGATAACACCAACATTTCTAACGCCTAATCTCTCTATTTATATTTTAATAAAATCGATAATTTACTCAGCTATGAAGCTCAAACTTCCAAATTTAGGTCATAATTTTGGATTTATTTATTTTATATATCATAATTAATTAAATATTCATTCTATGTATATATGGAATAGAACAGAAATCTTGCTTTATTCTAGGACTAGGTCCTTCAGAATAACAAAAATGAACAAATAAAAAGAAAATCATATCTGGACAATATATATATATATATATATATATATATATATATATATATATATATATATATATATATATATATATATATATACTTTATTTTATTTATGTCGTAAAACATACATATGGATGTTTCCAGCTTTAAATGCTTTATTCGACTATTGTTATAATTTTTTTCATTCAATTGCCAAATTTGTTGGTATAAGAAAATCCAACTAACAATTTATATAATATAATATAATATAATTAATTATATAATTAAATAATAACAAAACAATAAAAAAAAAATTAATCTATTAAACTATAAGCTGTTTATTTAAAATGAAAGCATCGTAATTTGTTCTCGTACACTGATGCAACCAATGAACAAAGATCTATTAAATTATTTATCAACTCCGTTTTCTCATTTTTGCTTTGTGATTTTTTATTTTTTTTTATTTTTAAGCAAGTCATAAAACATTTGAGCAACTTTTCTTGGGATTTTATAAATAAAAACTAGTTCTTAAAAAGACTTCACTGGACAACAAAATTGGCTAAAGACTCTTGATCACTTTCCATCTCAATAAGTAAATAATTAGACCAATTTAGAATATTTTGAAATTTGCATGAACAGTAAAATCATGGTATAATACATTTTAAACTGTTAATGGTTTTGTAAATGTTTAAAAAAATTTTTTGAATAAAGGCTTTTTGTCCTGAAATTCATAACCATATTAAAAATTTTGATATCAGCTATCAATACTCCTGACTTTACAGAAACTTAACAGTCTTACCTTACCACGTATTAGAATCCAAATCCCTTCAAGTACAAATTACATAAATTTTAATTATTTATGGAAAAAAAAAAGTTTCTATCTGTCCATAATTACAAAAATTCAATTTCGTCATAATGGAGCGACTCATCAGCTTAAAGTGTCCAATAGATAAATTGGACGGAGTAATTCCTGGATTTGCTTTCTGCTATTTATTCAATGCTCCGATAAAGTTCAACTTTTCCTCATATTTTAAGCTTAGTACGACTTCCATTCAATAACGATTCTAAGAATTTCATTTGGCTTTCTGGCTGTTGCGAAATTAATTACTTCATGCCCTTTACAGAATATATTTTAGTAGAGAAGATTATACTTTTTTTTTTTAAATAATACTGTTAATATTGAAATAAAGGCTTAATAAATCTGCAATGTGTGAACTTGATTAGTTTATTCATTGAACAAAAGTATCTACATGAAATAGTTGCTCATATATGGCTCAATGGGTTATATATTACCTTTAAATAGGCTGTATCTAATCTATTTATTTTAATAGCCATTTGTATTTTCCATAACAAGACGAAACCCGTTTAAAATTATAAATATTTTAAGGTACCGTCAAGCGAGGCGAGAAAGGACAAACTATGGGTTTTTCTGTTCGCTCTATCCAACGTATATAATACATTTAGGTATTATTATACATATGAAATTCGATGTAATATAAATCTGTATTAAAAAACATTTATGAATTATGAATTTAATTAAGACAAGAAATCAAATACTGAAGTTTTTAGAACTGAAGATGAATGTATAACATTTGAAAATAGTTTTCAATAAAACAAAATTATAGAAGTGGAAAATAATTTATCAATCCCTACTTATGTTTCCTTTTCATAATATCAGATACATAAATAGTAAGAAACATTTTTTTTATAAGGGTGTTATATATTTGACCATTATAGAAAATTCGCCATCAATGCAATACGCCAATATGCTGGCAAATATAAATGGAAGATTCAAATATAGATACAAAAGAAAATAAAAAAAATATTTAAAAAACAATTAACAAAATTAAATAAAGTAAAATAAATAAGGAAATAAAAATAAAAACTTAAGTATCTCTGAGCAGTAAGTCTCTTGGCCAACGCCTCAAGTCTTCTGATAGTGCTTGAGCCAGTGGATTGGAATTTAGAATCTGTTGTGGAAATTATTTAAACAATCTAAGGCAGTTACTGTGACGAAAGGAATGTCAAGTTCAGTGTGAAACGTGTCATTAGAAACATAAAAGGAGGCATCTATGACTTTTCTAGGTACTTTTGATAAAAATGATTGAATTTGTTTGATATTTGACTTTTTGGGCTCTACCTATAACTCAATGCTATATGCCCAAAGTTTAATCAGTACTTTGTAAATGGTTAATTTATTTGTCAGTGATAATTTTGAACGCCTGCCAAGTAGTCTAGAAAAAAGTCCGTTTTGTTAGTTAAGTTCTTTTATTTTTCGTTTTATGTGGCATGACAGTCGTTTGTCCAGGTAAAGGTTTAAATAACGCACTATGTCAGAATCTGGTATAGGAATGTTATTGAAAAATACCTGAGGACAAGAGTCATATCTAAGTGTGAATATCTAAGATGTTTATCATTTTATGTAGTTTATTTATTTTTTTATTTATTTATTCGTTTAAGATGTTTATGTTTAATTTTATTTTATATAGTTTATTTTATTTTTTCTTATTATATTTTCTGTAA
Source organism: Rhaphigaster nebulosa (assembly GCA_948150685.1). Taxonomy (NCBI): domain Eukaryota; kingdom Metazoa; phylum Arthropoda; class Insecta; order Hemiptera; family Pentatomidae; genus Rhaphigaster; species Rhaphigaster nebulosa. The sequence continues at coordinate 118,609,118 of OX411311.1, forward strand.
ATATGATGCGAATCAACTCTTTAATCACTATTATCATCGTCCTTTATTGAGACTGGATGTAATATTACTTAATAAGACTATTTAAAAATAAATAAAAAAGAGTGGATGTAATGAATAAGGTTTTAGTTTCGTTCATTTTTATACTACATCTGGTAAAACCAGCTATGGCATCCAGGTGTTCTTGGAATGCTTGAGAAGCCATAGCGGCATATTCGTTGGATGTCAGAGAAAGTAGCTAAGGGAGTTTTTAGATGCTGTAGGATATCAGAGCGATATATGCTAAAAGTGTAGGACCCAAGACACTGGCCTGAGGTACTAAATTTATTTTTATTCTAATGTTATAATAGAATATAAATTACATACATGCAAACACAAAAAAATTATAAATATTTTTAACTAGAGAGATGTGATAACTGGAAACTATCTCAGAACCTGAGCACACCTATAGAATCATAACTTATGAAATAATTCTTTATAAACTTGAACCAAAGATAAACCTGGACATCTTATATCCACCCTCATTAAAGCTAAGCTATTCATTTGTATTTTTGTTTTCGATGGATTGAGCCCTCTCATGATGGCTTTCATTTCAATGGCAGATATTTCTGAATTAGCAGGTCGAGAATAGCCACAAATCCACGTGGCAATAGTCACCCAACAAATGAATTGAATTTTGGCTAATTTTTGAAAATCTATATATGTTTTTATTTAGTTCACGAATTTTTTTTTTTAAAAAGATACGATAAGGGAAACGGTTTAAGGAGATAACTACACTATAATGAGTTTTGACAACACAGCAAATATATAAACTTCTATACAATTATCCAAGCTCACATAAATGACCAGTAGGAAAATGAAAAAAAAAAAAATACGAAGAAGGTTTTGTGAGCCAGATTCACATTTCCCCTACTTTTGGCCATTCTCACCCCGGCTGGAAATAATACGTTTAGTGATATATAGCATTGAAGAAGTTATATCTTAGATGAATATTATTAAAGAAAATAATTATGTTATTATTATAATTATTATTTATTACTTTTTTTTTTACGTTCAACACTTTATTAAATATAAAAAGGATCTCTCTGATGAAAAAAATTCATTTTAAAAATATATTACTGAACAAAAGAAATACCTTGTTAAGTACTAATAAGATTTTATTAAAGTTGGATTATAGTTTTTTAATGTCGGAGCTTCCGCCTTCCGGCAGCGCTGCCACTGGCTCATCTTGCCGGAGGACTGGCAATAAAACAAAGACCCAAACGAGAACAGGAAGATGAAAACCACAATGACGCAGCCATAACAGACCACAATACACCAGCCATCTTCGAAAAAACAGCGTCCGTCCGGGATCTACTTCTAGACAATAGAACCGCGTTCAATATGGCCGAACTATATCAATCCACGTTCGGCCTTCGATTGGGAACATTCCGATCTCCTGAGCCACTGCGGCGCGTCCAATGTCGTTTCTTTATTCGTTTTCAACCGACAAGTTCAAAATAAAGATATATAATACACTATATCGTCTTATTTTGTGATTTTTATTTTTCGTATTTATACATATACTATTGTATTTACGTACACACACACACACATATATATATATATATATATATATATATATATATATATATATATATATATATATATATATACAGTGGAGCGTCGATTATCCGAACGTTCGATTATCGGAACGGTTGTTTTTTCGTTTTTTTTTAAGTGTGTAATTTTAATTAATTTGATCATGAAATTTAATATGCCACAGCATTAATTTTGATAAAGCTTTGATTAGAAACACTTTGATTATTTTTTTGCATACACTTAAATACATATTTTTGTTCATTTCATTATGTACATGTGACTAAGTTAAACAATTTATATGCACTTTATGACCTTTATGACACTGTTTTTTTCATTATGCACATACATACTATATTTATATAAATAAACAAAAATGTTTTTTTTTACAAAGTTGTTGTGTTAGATCTTCCATTTCCTTATTATATATAAAAAAATAAATTAATTAATTTATGCATAAATATATATATATATATATATATATATATATATATATATATATATATATATATATATATATATATATAGTGTGTGTGTGTGAGTACGTAAATTTCGATTATCCGAACTTTTGATTATCCGAACCACCTCTGACAACATTAGTTCGGACAGAATCAAATCTAATCTTCTGCAATGTTAAAATGTTTGTTAGTTATAATGTTTTACCATCAGCCAGCAGGCATTTACCATATCTCAATACAGACATTGCTCATTTATACATACAATATGTTAAAAAAACACAAATCGTCTACAAATTCTTTCACCAGCCTATGAAATAAGTTGTAAGGAATCCGGTGTTGTCAAGCCTTTCAATTCACAAAAATGTCAGATACCACGGTTTACAGCCGAATACCTGAATTATAAAATAACCCTAAACGTTTTGCACTAGCGTTGTTTCAGATTGTGACCGACCATACGTAATAAAGGAACATGAATGTTCCTGAATATAATTTACATGGCATGAATGTATTGACGAAAAATTATATCTTTATGTATATATATATATATATATATATATATATATATATATATATATATATATATATATATATATATATATATATATATATATATATATATATAAAATATACATTTACTGTATAATTTTGATATAATCATATCAAAAAATTACTTTGGAACCATTCCAGCCTTTAATTATAATCGATGAAATATACATCATTCCGGAATTTGCCACTATTTCTATATATGTTACATTTTATTTTTTCCGAGAAGTTGCTGAATGACAAAATTATTTATAAATAAAAAAATTTACAAATATTTACTTATTATTATTTTTTTTTCGATAAATTAATATATATAAATTTGTATCCTTTGGTATTATTATCCATTAGCATGGGCGTTCGTTTGAATTCCCATGTCCAACTAAATTTTAAAGATAGTGAAACTATCTATTTATAAGCCTTACTTTCAGTTATTTTTAGTTCCGTCACCTAGAATCACCTTTTAATTTCACCCTATTATTTAAAAAAAAAAAAAGTATTTTATAAATTTTTGTTTTGTTTAATGAAACGAGAGAGTTATTTGTTTCCTGTGTGGTTGTTTCTTCTGTATATAGCCTTTAGGGATTAACTCGAGATCATTGTGTCCTACCCCCCTGCACTTCGTGCCAGTTTTCCGGAGGAATGCTGTTGTCAGAAATCGATCGCCGATTTTTTTTTCGTCACGATCGGCGTCTATCAGCTGGAATATCGTCCAGGAAAGTCTGAAGAAACCCAAATATCTTAAAAACAAAACAACAACAAAAAAACTCTTTTTTTATTATTTATTATTTTCTTGGGCATTCCTACGATGACGGTAATTGAAGCCATTTCTAGAAGAGACCCTTGGGCTTAAGAACCATTAATGGATTTCATGGAGAAAGTTTTAAGTTTTTTCTAGTGGCCAGTTTACTAAAATATACCAAAACCAATTCAGCTAAATATATTTTAAAAAATAATTTCATTTTTATTTTTATAAATAATTGTTAATTATTCCCATTCATGTATAGTTTTGTTTTCAGTAATTATGCATTAATTATTGTAGTAGAAAGTATAAAAGTATTATTTTCAAAACAATTACGTTTTTATTAGTAATATAATCGAAAATACTTGATTAGTTAAGCACCGCATGAAACAAGTTCAATCAGCAACAAAATTACATTACGATGAGATCGCAAATACTTCACCAATATATATATATATATATATATATATATATATATATATATATATATATATATATATATATATATACATTTATTATCTGTCTTCTCTATCTTTCCATTACTTTGTTTGTAAAGTTTAAATTCAACAAAAGGATGGATTTATGTTTATATTCATTTAATTTAAGATACAAAAAAAAAGAATATTTATTTGTTATTGTTCTTATTTTTTATATTGTATAATTGTACATATTAATAAGATTATTTTTAATTTCATTTACTTATTTTCATTTTATTAACTACCCTTAGACAAAATTGCATTTCATTTGCATATAATTGTTTATAACTTATTTTATTTAATTTAAAATCTGACATTTAACATCTTTTTTAGTTTAAATTATTTTATATTCTAATTCATTTTTGCAAATGTATTTTTGTTTCTTAATAGATTTGTAAACTAATCATTATCATGTTGAGTTGAGGCCAACTCTATTTTTATACGTGTTTTCCCGGAAGACAAATAAATAAATGTAATCGAAAATAAAAAAATATTTTATTTTAATTTTTGCATGGTATCTTGCATTAATACTTTTGCCATTCATTTTTGTAGAAACGTCATTGTTACTTGTAATTTTCTCGTTTCAAAATTAAACATAATTTATTTTATTGTATTTCAATTAACTTTTTTTTTTTCAATATTATTTTTTTTTGTGCTCAGAAGACCGGCGTTATTTGAAACAGGGTCGGAGATATGTTTATTTTATTTTTACATAGCTCCCACCAACAATCTATATTTTCTTGTAATTGAATCAAAGAACGGAACTCAAATCTTTCTAGGCTAATTGTCAAACGTTTAAAAAAAATGATTGATGATAAACTGACTATTTACAAATTGCTTATAAAACAAATTTCGAATGATGTGGAACAGCGAAAAATTCCAACAATATAAAAATCTAATCCATCCATTATAGTGAGTTTATAAAAGTTTCTGATGCCTATTTATATATATCTGATAATTCCTTTACATTCCTTCAGTCACAGCAAATGCCTCAGATGTTTTCAAACATTTCTATAACTGGCAAACTCTCTACTAAAGAGTTTTCACTTCACTCTTCATTGGCAACGGTAAGCGGCCGCCATACTGGTTATTAGTTGAGCTGATTAGATCCCCGACAGAGGGCAGCACATACCGGATTCAACTCCGGCCCTGAAGGACCTTTTCAGGATCAAAGAAATCGTCATCTGCTGTTTTTCCGTCGTGTCCTGTTTCCAATAAATATAAAGCTTAGTTTGAAAAAATAAATAAACAAAATAAAATAAAACGAAATCGTCAGAATTTTAAAAGCGGGATATCCCTTTCAGAATCAGGCTTTAATAAAATATCGGAGGGTGTAATATATAAAAGTGACTGGAGATATGCTCACGCGCTCGGTCGTGCATGAGATGTGGGCCCTTTACATAGGAGATGTGGAAAAAATTATATCCAATAGGGACATTGCCTTTCCAAATAAGAGCTTCCCTTAAATATTGTTGAAAAATATACCTTAGAACTTTCCCTCTCAACTCCGAACGGGGAGAGAAGGGTTATAAATTGGATGAATACTTCCAATGTGAGTATTTTTAATGATTTCAACATTTCAACGTTACTTTGATGGCTGTTTTTTTTTTCAGATGTTCATTAAAAACTGGACCGATAAATGTTCAAATGGGGACAGGCATTGAAAGTTATGATGTTTTTTTTTTCTTTTTGTTTCCCTCCCCTCCCCCTCTTGTAGCATATTAATTTAGTTACTGGTAAACATTTTAGATTCTATTGTATTGCGAGTGTACAAAACCTCGGCTTGAAACCTTTTAATGTTGTAAAAAAAATTTCCATTTTTTGTATTTGTAGCAGTGAATTAACTTCATGTCTAGGGAAAGTAATGGATAATTTGATCTGAGGCCTTTATAGTTTCAAAAAAAAAAATTCACAAAATATTTTTATTTTCTTTTGTTTTAGATGAAATTAAAAATAAAGTTGGGGAAGTAAAATACAGCGCATTATTTTTATTTCATTTTTCAATGCACTCACTACATCTCTTAGCAAATCCGTATTCATCAGAAGCGTCCCAGTCCAGTTTAAAACTTGGTATAAAATCATGGGGTTATCTAGATCAAATAGGGTGATGGCATTCAACAACATACTGAAATAACGTGGTAATAATGAAAGCCTAAGCTTATTCAACAATGATAACAGACCTGAACGAAAACATCGTTCTTGTTTGGATACCGTCACACATTGGGATCAAAGGGAATGAAGTGGCCCACCAAGCAGCCAAAGAAGCAGCATTATCATATTTAGTAGTGAGCAACATCCATACTTCGGCAGATATACGCAAGCATCTAAAATACCAAGCAAAGATGACCTGGGTCCAGCTTTGGGAGACCTCCGAGGTACAAAACAAATTTAAAAAAATAAAATAAATAAATACATGAGAATTTCAAACCGAAGCAGCAGCAGAAGAGAAGAATTTGTCATCACTACATTGAGAATTGACCATACGCGACTTATGCATGAATTTCTTGTTACAAAAGACACACATACCATCTGTGAAATGTGCAATTTGCAGCTGACCATCAATCGCATATTAGAAGATTGCCTGCTACATGACAGCTACTTTCAAATTTAGAAATATAAAGAAATCTCCAAATGATGTTAGGAAATAGCATAATAAATAAAGGAAAATTAATTGAATTTCTAAAAAAAAACCCACAATATTTGGAACAAAATAAAGAAGGACACTAAGTAGTCAAGCAGTTGAGTGTCCATAAAAACCTAACCTCGAATAGAGAACAGCAATATATTTTTTATTTCTCCAATAAAATTTTTGAAAACGGATACATTGTGCACTTGTGTATATATAATATATACACAAGTTAGTATATTTCATATAAAAATGGCCGAATAGAAGTTATGGTATATATGTATATATATATATATATATATATATATATATATATATATATATATATATATATATATATATATATACATTTTATCAGTCTCTTCCTGAACTAAAAAGTTCCCACTTTTATAAAAACTTCATTGTTTAATAAGACGTAAGTCCATGTTAATTAAGTTAAGGTATTCTAAACAATTATGAGATGTGAAATTCGTTCTAGTCAAACTGGGATATCTACCACAGTTTTTTATATGATTACAATAACAGGAAAATAGGTAACTTAACTAATTATTTCAGAATAAACAAGTAGAGATAGCACATCTCAAGTCGACAGATTAAAACATTTATTTGTTGATATAGAGGTTTAGTCCGACTTTCGTTATAATAGAGTGCAGGCACTCTGTTTGAACCCCACCAAACCCTAAGAATATTCGGAGGAGCTTAACATAACAAAAGACTGAAATATAAAAGGATTTAAAATGGAAATCAGAAATAGCTAAGGGGAGTTGTCCCTCGTCGAGGGGGCTAAGTGAAACGAGTTAATGAAGCCCGTGTTAGTTAGTGGCGCTCCACGATTGCCAACTTGTAATGGACTTCATTGCTGCTTACTACTTGATGCTTAGTATCAACTCCGCTGCTTACTCTACCCGCCCTAAGTACCAAGCCCCCTTCACAAATGTCGTGTTGCTCTGGATACTTATAACTTATTAACAGTATGTAGCTCTGTTTCTGAAGTTATGTTCAGAGATTGAGCCAGGGATAGTCTTATACTAATTGCGAAAACCGATCAATACACAGTATAATAATTAACGTGCCTAAATAAGTAGTATCACACACAAAATTAAGAATTTTACTAAATCCAACAACTCAGGACCAAGACGTAGGTGGGAGGAAAGACTTTAGCACGATCTTGAAGATTTGGGCTAACTTTCGATAAGATGGAAGTTTCTAAATATTAGTGGTTAGTAAACGAACATTCAGATTAGCAAAACCTTCTAAAATTACGTAATGTTCATTGATTTATTTTAGCAGTGGTAAAACTATCTGTAACCTCGACTATTTTTTTTATTATTCGATAAAACCTCCTGAATGGATTTTACGGACTGCTTCATATCTGTACCAAATGGAGTTCTTCTCAAAGCCCTTAGCGCTCCTCATGGTTCTGGACTAACCCCAACATGAAATTTTAACAATAAAGCTGCATTATCACTCTACATCACTTTATATTTATTTACTTACATACTTTATATTTATATACATCACTTTATTTATTTAAGATAGTACATAAATTGTACAAATTTCCGTACAAAATTTTTTAATGCTAATAACATGGCATTTTATCATTTTTCCTCATCAGAAGGAACTTATCTTTTAATTTCCAGTCAACTGATTTAATCTTTAACTTTTTTAATTTATATGAATTCCTCAAGCCCATTATTGCTTTGATTATTCATTGTTTTGTTCATTTTTTTTTTGACACGGAAAGGCCTTACAGACCACGCGAATATCATTTCTTCCTAACTTTCCCCACACACTCCTCTCTTCCCACCTCTTCTTCATTCTTTCAGTTTTGTTCATTATTAAAGAAATATTTTCTTATATTTTGTTAAACATTAAAGATTATGTAATAATAATAGACAGAATGCACTTTAATTTTCTTTGTTAAATTTTAATTTTTAATATAGGAAAATGTGGATTAATAATGAAGTTGAGGAATGCATATAAAAGCAATGTTAATGACTGTTTCAGTTGACTGAAGATTTAGAGGTAACTTTCAGACAATGAAAAAAAAAAATTGAAACCATGAAATTCTTGAAACCAAGTGATTAGCACTAATAAAATGATCTTAAGAAGATGAAGAGTTCATATAATACTTTATAAAAATATATTAAAATCTTCCAGATCCAGATAGAAGTTATTATTAAAAAATTAGAGGTTTCATTCACATGGAATTTAACCTATTTGTTATAGAAAATTAGGACAAATATAAATAATAAATTCTAAATTGTATCTAAAACTAATAAGAGCTTACATTATAACTATTAAAAGGTAAAATTTAATAGAGTGGCAAAAATTGACTTTAATTAGATGTTTCATCAAATGTGCTGTTCAAACTTGAAGTAGTGGAGCGGTCGCATTCATCCCTGCATGAAATGAAAGGACCGGGTTCGAATTCCGTTGCGGGTAATTTAATTTACATCGCTGCTTGCTTAATTACCAGTTAGTAGGTACCCGGTGGTTACCGGCTGGAAATTCCCTGATACGGAGCTTGCAAACAGTGACATTCGGTGAGAGGGGGACGGCAGTGGGTGGGTCTCTCTGTAATCTAAATGCACCTGCTTTAATCAGGCGGGATATCATATTCCATGGCGGTCTGTTTGTCTTTTCCTTCAGATTTGTACATTATATACATAAACAATTAATTAAATATATTGCCCCTTTACAGACAACACTCACTAACATCAAAATTATTTTCAGTTACACACACCAATGGATGCAAATAAACAGAATCCATCAACTTTAGTCACTTATACATATATATATATATATATATATATATATATATATATATATATATATATATATATATATATATGTTTATGTTTTCTTAAATCTCACTTTTCCCCAATTTTTCGGTTTGGAACATATGTATGAATATTAAAAAATATATATATATACACACACACACACACACACATACAAAAATATAAAAATAAAGTTAAATTTGCTCACTAATGTATCAAAAATCAGAAAGTAACTCAATGTAATTGTTTTGTCAAATCAATTTTTTATGAAAACCACGAAGATTATTATACAGACAAGTACAGTGTAAGTACACCATTATTCGTAAAAGTACATTTTGGGTAGACTTCTTTACATAAAATGAAATATCCAAATTTTACTCACCAAAGGTGTTCTAAGTCAAAAGCCGAAATCTGAAAAAAAAAAATAAAATAAACTTCTTTTTATCATTAAAAAAATAAATAAATAAATTTCTTTTTATCATTAAAAAAATAAAATAAATGAATACAAATGGATCCCAGCTTGTTAATAGATCATCTGATACAGTCCTTCGAATTTTTAAAAATTTAATTACAAATTAAAGAATGTTAAAAAATAATTGATTCCTGATGACTAAATGATTTCTATGGTTGAATCGTTGTTCCTAAGAAATTTTTATATTCAAATTAGCATTATAAAGAAATATTTTTAGAAGGCAATATTTTTTAAATTTAATTTTCTGAAAATGTAAGATACTTGGAGCCATTTTAACAATCTGTCATGTATAATAAAATAAAAAATAAAATGTGAACCAAAATTACATAAATTAGGCCCCTGAAATATCCTTCAATAACTAACCTGTCTACTTTTAGGAAATATAAAAACCTTCAAACTTCTAACAATTCCTTTATTATATTAGGGCTATTAATAATAATAATAATAGATATGATGTAGTTACCGAGAAAATAAAAGGATAATTACATATAAGTTTTGATGGTTTTTACATGATAGATGTTGGCTGCTTTTCAAAAAATATTATTAATAACTATGTATGCATATCTGATGTGGATTAAGAGTGGAAAGTGGATAACGTTATATATTTATTTGTAGAAACTTTCTGCGGATGGACTGACAGTACGAAATGTCGGAAGAAAATATAAAAATAAAAATATTTATACAACCAGTCAAAGTGTCGCAAACTACTGCTTCCTTCTGTGTATTGTCGATTTAGAACAAGGCTGAAATATCTAAAATTTCAAAATCAAAATCTTAAAAATTTTGATTTTTTAAGTTTCGGCATAAACCAACATCATAACCCGACAAGATTTTAGAAAAAAAGTATTGCACGGATAGTGGTAAGGCAGACAACCGAGGTCCATAAGACCAACTATGAAATATCCGCTTTCCTAATCCATAGAAAGAGAAGGCTATGGCATCTCGGTTAAAAAATAAAGATGGTAGTGGAATTGTGTTAAATTTTATAGAATACTAAGATATATACTAGCTCCATTTTAAAAATTTTGTGGATCATCATATTTCTTTCATTCGTCAATTTTCAACATCGATTTTAGATTTTGTGAGGTGTGTGTAGTAGTTATCTAGAAGTAATATCGTTATAGTGAAATTTTAAAATTTCAATTGAAACCAAGTTTAATGGTAATTTGTCTTCAATAAGCTGTGTCAACTAACTAACTAAATGGCACTACAGCCCTGGTTGGGCCTTGGCTTTCGCCATCCTCTCACTCCAAGCCGCCTCAGATCGTCCTCCACGTCGTCCAACCACCTCAGCCTCGGTCTTCCTCTCAATCTCTTTCCGCCTGGCCTGCCATTCATCATCTTCTTTGGTAGCCTCTCATCCGGCATCCTTTGCACATGGCCTAGCCACCGCAGTCTTCCTTCTTTGATAATGGCCACAATATTAGGCTCGCCAAAGAGTTGTTCGAGCTTTTTTTCTAATTCCCAATGACCATACTCGTTTACCGGGCCGAATATCTTTATGAGGACCTTTCTTTCCCAAACCTTCAAGATCATCTCGCTCTCCTTAGTAAAAACCCTCCCATATGTTACCACCGGTCTTATTATACTCTTATAAATGGTGATTTTTGCAGATCGAGACAATGCTCGGAATTTAAGAATTTTATTTATCGCAAAAAGACATCTCCTACCAGCCACTATTCTTGCTTTGATCTCTGTACTTATATCGTTTTCCTCTGTTACTAGAGATCCTAGATATTTGAAGCTCTTGCAGTGCTTGAAGTCGTGCCCATTTGCACTTCTTCTTCTCTGCCTAGTTGTGTTCTTGACGTCCTCATATATTCTGTCTTATTTTCGTTAACTCTTAGGCCCTTCCTCACTGCCGCCGCTTCAAACTCTTCTAGTTCCTGAAAGTGCTGGTAATGTACGCGCTGTAATGACTACATCGTCTGCGTACGCCACAAGCAAATTTTCAAACACGAACCAAATTTTGTAATTGTTTCTGTTGTTCATTCCCTTTTTCAAAGTCTAAGCGGAGAATTCGTCTAATCTTTTGATGAAAACTATCATAACTCGTGTTATTTATAGAAATAATAATGGTGGAGGGTGTATATCCACTTAATTGTATACAAAATATTGAAAACATTTTACTGATTGAGAGAATTAAGGTTTTGTTCTTTTTTTTCAAGTTTTTGCTGTATTTTATCAGAATTTTAAGTTCCACCATCTTAATAAAAAAAACAATAAAAAACAGTGCAATATTATTAAAATTAAAAAAATAAACATTCCATCATAATTTATTTTAAGCAATATTTCTCCACTTTTTGTCTGTACATTAAAGAAGTAAACCATCTTTTTCTATTTAGGTTTTCCTCAAATGGAACACAATTTATTTTTCTAATTTCGTATGCTAATGTAAATTATAAGAATAACTGATTCTTTTGGAACAGAATCTAGAGATAAACTGACTATAAATTGTAATCGAATTTTCATCGTCATAATCCTTAATCCCCTCTGCCACTACTGTAGTGTATGGTTACGTCATGTATAGTCTGGACCAGATGTCTTGTTCTTGGACCAATTTTCTTCTCCTGCTCTAATCTATAACCTGCCTCCTGAACGCCTCTTGGACACTTTCTTCCCAGGAAATGCGCGGTATTCCTCTATGTATCCTTCCTTCCCTTCACACGGGTCTCGTAGGTCTTCTTTGCTGTTCTTTCTTAATCAATCTTCATGAGGTTTTGGTACCACCTTAGCTTGTGCTCCTCAAGGATGGTCTCGGCCGGTTTAACTTCGAGGCTTTCCTTCCACTTTAAGGCGTTATCGCATCTACATGCTTTGGATGCGGCTATTGAGTTTCGAGGTGAGGGTCCTCAATTCTGAATAGTACGAAAGAATAGGAAGAAACGTCGATATATAGACGACCATTTTTGTTTTTTTGGTCACCTCTCTCTTACCCAGAAAATCCTTCCAAAGCGAATTGAACACTAACCCGGCTGCCAAAATTTTCTGAGTCACCTCCTCATCGATGTAACCGCTTATTAATCGAATTTTCAATATTAAAATTTGAACTATCAATATTTTACAGATATCACATTCTGACTAGTGACAAAGGATCCTAACATATTTATGTACTTAGTCACTTTATCATGAAAACATATTGATTTTTTTTTTCAAAGCCCCTTGTTGCCTACCATTCCGATAACTTGATTGCCTAAAATATCTCCTTTTTCTGCAAATTTTCATTTTGAGGTCTATATCACATCTTTATCACTGCTAAGTTTCCATAATTAATAATTAATAACAATTATTAGGTGATGATAATAAATTATTATTAATCTAATAATTAATCAATGTAGAATAGATGATAACTTGATTAATTGCATAATAACTAATTCAATTGATAAAGAAGCACTCAATTTTACTAGAACCTAACCAATCAAGTTTTAATTAATACTTGTAATTAATGATGATGTAAATTGTGTAGTGTCAAAATATGAATGAGGTCGAATTTGTATCATGTATTGTTTTTAAACATTGCTTTTGAGAATAAACGGAAGTAAGATACGTGTGTGTGTGTGTGTATATATATATATATATATATATATATATATATATATATACATACACACGTATCTTACTTCCGTTTATTCTCAAAAGCAATGTTTAAAAACAATACATGATACAAATTCGACCTCATTCATATTTTGACACACACACACACATATATATATATATATATATATATATATATATATATATATATATATATATATATATATATATATATATATATATATATATATATATATATATTTAAATATATGCACACTGGCAATGTATTATATAGACAATATTGAAAGCATTCGCAGGGGATAGAAATATTTAAAGAAAGAAGATCCTATTGGCTGAGGTGACTGGTGAGGTGTAAAATAAGGCTTGTGGTTGGTTGAGTACGATAGGGGGGCCTTTCCTATTCCGTTATTCATAGGCCTCGTCAAATCACAGCAGCCCCCCTCCTTCTGCTTCCCCCTTTGTGTTCGATACATATTTAACTTTATTTATTCAACTCTCTCGTTCGCTAATATGCATTGCTGATTGTATGTTATGTAATACTTCATGCAAAACCGAAAGATCGTCAGAGTGGAATAATGTTTACAGAAAGAATCGTCTAAAATTGGAAGGTATACAAATGCAAGAAATACTTCGAGAAAACAAAATTATCATACTTCATATGTCTTTTGTAATTTTATCAAAAATGTAAGGAAAATTAAAGTATATTTGCATGCAGAAGAAATTTCAACTATAGAACGTCCTAATTTTTATTTTAATTTTATACATAAAGTTTTCTCTTTTCATGATAAAAAAGTATGGTAAAATTGGTGTATGTATTATTGTATGTTAGACCCGTTTAATTCTGAATACAGCTGAGTTATTTTGGGGTAAGGGTAAAATACGGATAATGGATAAATGAAGGTTTTATGTTACAAATTTAACGTTTTTGAGTAAAAATATTTATCGTTGTTGCAGTACAATATTAATTTATTTAATTTAAAGACATTTATTTTAAACTGTGTGACTTATCACAAGAGAATATAAATCTATATATACTTTTTTTTGTTTTTTTTTTATCATTTGTGAAAATTACTTAGAATAATGATCAAAACGTCACAATGAATAAAAAAATTGATAACTTTATATATTTTATTCAACTTGGAGACCTTCAGTCTTAGAGAAAAATATAATTTTTTTTATCTATACAGATAATATACATTATTTGATCATAAATTAATTAATTTCAGATGAGTATCAATAAAGCTATTACCAGAGTGCATAGCCATAACGATGCTGCGAGGATTATTGAACATACAGCGCGAATCCGACCCGAACAATTTAGGCTAGCTTAGTTTGCATTTCATCCTGGAACAATATCGCAACGGAATGGGTCCTCTTCATTCGCCCTACATCTCTCCGCCGAATTTCATCAAATATTTCTGCTTTCTCGTGTCATCATAGAGCCGCGGATTCGATTCCTACTTTGTCTAAGATTGAGTCTGTCTACTTGTAAAAGTTACTAATATACGAGTAAAACTATTGCAATAATTAAGGATTATTTCATATTTAATAAGAAAACACCGAAATGAAAATTTAATATTTGAACAGTGAAACTAACGCATTTCTTTAAATTCCAGTGAACATCTATAACGTAAGATTTTATTTTATTTTTTTATATTAACTTAATATATTTAATTTATTTTATAAGTAACTTTTTATTTTATAGCAAACAATATAGTCTTAAGATGATCCTTGAATCATATTTGGCTTTGATTTGCAGACTTGCCTACCTTGAAGATGACTGCTAGTCATGTGCTAGAACCTACCTGAATGCTTTATGAATAATTTCTTTAGTCAAGTTCTTGTAATGTATGTAATCATTTTCACTTACCTTGTTGGATTATTTTAATGCATACCGTTCTTCTCGAAATGAAGAAATTCCAACGTCATTTTTTTTTCCAGTTTCATTGGAAAGTGTGAAGTATTTTAGGAAAATGAGAAAACATTAAGATTATAAGACAGAAATTAAAACACGTAGTAATAAATTTTCAGACAATACTTGTTGATGTAAAGGAAGTATTGTCTGCAAAAATTTTCGGTTTTCAGATTTCAACCGAAAAATCCATTTTGACCATCCCTGAATCCATTTTGACTAGTTTCGTCGTGAATTTTGTACGTGCGTGCGTATCTCGCATAACTCAAAAACGGTTAGCCGTAGAAAGTTAAAATTTTGTATTTAGGATTGCTGTAAAATCTAGTTGTGAATCTCCCTTTTTGGTCACTACATGATCACCAGAAGTGGTTCTTCTCTTGACGGTCATTATTGATTTTCATAAAAAATTATATTAAAATATAATGCACAACTTCTATAATTAGGTATATAAGACATACACATTAATATAAATAACATAATAAATTTTGGTTAACATTGGCAGATCGGAAGTGGTGCTTTACTTGAAGGACATATTAGGCATATTACTTCGTACAAGGAAGTAAAAAGAACTTTACTCTTATTTCCGGAAATTTATTTTCAAACTGGAAAAATATTTGCCCTTTAGTGCCATATTTAAAGTAATCCGAACTACGTGTTTGGTCATGATAGCGTAAAAAAAACAAACGAAATGCCCAACGGTTGAGTTGAAACAGAATCTCGCTTACGCTCGGTAAAAAAAAATGTAATAAAAAATAGCACCCTGAAATAATGAATGTACTTTATATCACGATGAGACAATGATGGACATGATGGATTTTGGATGATCGAAATCACCAAAATAAGAATATTAGCAATTTTATTATCTCATTAAAAAAATAAATTTACATAATTTTGGCCAAGATTGATGATAGCAGTTAAAGGATAATTCAGGATGAGACATAACCATTAATTTCTGGAGAAATGGCGAGGCAGAGAGGATTTCCGGAGCGCCTAGGAGACAACTCTTACCAGGAAGAGTTGTCTTATTGCTATTGCTCTACCTCCACTAAACTGGATCTACTGTCCGCAGTGTGGCCACAACTACGCTCTGGCTACTACTGCCCCTGTCTCCATGGCCTGCAATAGCTTCAGGTAAATTATTCTCAATCACCTGACCCAACGGCACTTTGCGGTCCTGGTAGTATATCTCGGGGGATAAAATTTTATCGTACAGTGTTAGAATAATAAGTGGCAGAAATAACCAGTAAACACCTAGCAATTATATATCACGGTCACAATGTTATACATTCATCTTCAGTTCTAAAAACACACAAAAAATTCAAAAATAAGCAATTCAAAATATAGTTCGGTATTATTATACATATTAAATTAGATGTTATATAAATCAGTATTAAAAAACATTTATGAATTATGAATTTAATTAAAACAAGAAATCAAATACATGTTGGTACTCACCAAGATTTAAATGAATTATATCAAACAGAAAAGTCTGTACTGGTTTCTTCTTGCACTGAACTAACAATGAAAGAAAGATATGTTTATAGGAAAGCGGTTTAAGGGTCGGGGTTTTTCAGTAATGCTGGTGAGTAATCGGTTTTTCTGTTATAGATGGGAATAAATTTAAGATTGAACTATTGGAGATATTTATTTGGTCATTTAAACAAAAATCTGGATTGGGTTTGAAGGATTTTATTATCTCAAGTGCTTCATTTTTATTTAATTTGAGGCTTTTTTCAACGTGATATAATAATTTAACTCCTGAGTCTTTGATGAATTTATGGGTTTTTTTCATTTAAATGAATTGCAAAGTTGGAATTATCTGTCTTATTATTATATGCACCTGTATGTTTGATATAATTTATTTAAATCTTGGTGAGTACCAACATGTATTTGATTTCTTGTCTTAATTAAATTTATAATTCATAAATGTTTTATAATAATGATTTATATTTAATATGTATAATAATACCAAACTATTAAACTTATGTTTGTTTTTTTTTTGTGTGTGTTTTTAGAACTGAAGATGAATGTATAACATTCGAAACTAGTTTTCAATAAAACAAAATTATAGAAGTGGCAAATAATTAATTTATCAATCCCTAATAAATAAATAAACAACACGTATTATATTTTTATAAAAAGAAGTAAGCGTTATTTTATCGAGGCCAAGAATCGATAGTGGATTCGAAACCTGACAGCGCGGCCAACGGAGCGCTACTATATCGTATTTACTAGTTCCGGACTCGGATGGATGACTTGCGAACCAGCTGCCTGAGCTCCAACTAGTGCCCCCATACTAATTTATAGTAACAGACTCCCGCAAGCTCTACGTCCGCTCTAGTCTTTATTATAGTCACAATTTGTATTATACAGTAGTTGAATTTTATAGTAGGGCATGCCCTAGGATATATATATGGAATAGTCTACGCTACAATGCGCCATTTAGAAAGCGACGTTTTGCCTTTTCTACTGGAAACATAAAAATATATACGGTATTCTCCACATAGATCCAGTTTTGTTATCTCATGTCCTGTTCAATCTAAAAAAAAAATCTGAATTTTTTAAGCTTTAATTCAGCTCACACTAAACGGAAGTTGATTTAGCTGTCAATTTACAATTGAAGTGCACGATGTGTTCTTCAGCGATTTCGATCAAAATATTTTTGCTAATTCTGCAGTAAAAAAAATTCAACACATGCTCAACAGTTTAGTCCATCGGGCCGAAGCTGAAAATTCAGAAAAAATAAATAAAACAGGCTGCAACTGCTTTATTTTAATATCTCGAGTTTGAAGAATGATATCTATCTAGTTCTTCCACCAAAATATTTGTATTTCAAATTAGATTAAATAAAATATACAAACTTTAATCAATAATAATTATTGATTAAAGTTTGTATTATTGTTTTTAAGCAATTATTGTTTTTTGACCAAAAACAAGTTTAAATAATTAATTAAATTAACCTTGAGGACATTTTTTACACGGAAAATGGTGGTAGATTTGATTCATCACACCAAAAAAGCTTTATGTTAAAAATCTCAGAGAAAACCAAAAATTATTTTTATTTTTACTTTGAAGGGGGTTCAAAAATTTTTAATTTTAATTGTTTCGTCTTGAAGCTCTGTATCTCATCTTCAGTTTATCCAATAAAAGTTTCTCCTTCGCATACATATAAGCTACTGCATCATTTTAGAAGTTTTATGTAAAATTTTAATTATTAAAATTTTTTTTTTTTGTATTGTTTGTTATGAAGCACGTGCGAAAACCCCGGTGAAATTTAAACGCGTGGTTTAAAAACCTTACCGACCCTCCAAATTCGGTATGAATCTATCAAAGGATTCCTGAACTATGGACGGTTTTGAATCTTAAAAAACAAATTTGAAGGGTCCAAGATCTCTAGGCGCCATTTTTATTCAAATAATTTTTATTTTTAAATTCGCAAGAAAATTTAAATAGAGGGATTTTTAAAGTGCTAAAAATAAATCTGACTCAAGTTTTGAAATCTTTTATTTTTTCAAATACGTCACTCGTTAGAAGAAAATAGACCCATCAGAACGCTCTATAATTTAATTATTTTATTATTTTAAAATTGGATCACTAAATTTACTATTTCTGGATCACAAATAATGTTTTTATATTACTTATAACACTTTGAATACAGCCTTAATTTTTCAAATCAAATTTCAAGTAACTATGACATCCCGAGCTAGATCTTACAATATTACTTGTGATCAAGAAATAGTAAAAATTACACTTTCACCCCACCGTTATAAATATTATAGTTGTAAAAAAATATATTCTTGTACTGTTTATATGGATGAAATGAATAAACTCCCCCTTTAGAATGAAGAAACGTGTCGAAGAACATCGAAATCTGATAAACTGAAGACGAAAATAATTATTTTTTTTTTTAATATGATGCATATGCATAATGAATAATTAAGCTTGTTTTTAATCTTAATGTTGTTTTTAAATAGAGATTAATATGGTGTTGGGCACCGAAAGCTTCTCTCAATGAAATAAAATACAATGAATTTGGGACTGTGTATCGTAATTTCCTTTAATTATTTTTTTTTTCAATAATATTTTCAACATAAAGGTTTTTCGGAGTGCTTAATCAAAATCTGCCAATAATTTTGTTGTAAAAAAATCTATAAAGCTAGTTTACTCAATAATATAGACATTTTTTTTTGTAATTTATTTGATCGAAAAGCAATTATTGTTTAACGTTTGGATATTTCGTTTAATCTACTCTGAAAAAAAAATAGTGGAAGAACTATATGGATATCATTTTCCAAACTCGAGATATAAAATTATGCAGTTTCAGCGTATTTTTTTTTTTTTTTTTTTTAACTTCTAAAGGTGATTGGATACCAGTTGAGCAACTGTTAAGTTTATTTCAATGTAGAATCACCAAAAAATTTTCAGTGGAATTGAACATACCGCGTACTCCCCGCGGACAAAAAAAAAATAGCTCAACCATGGACAAGAACTTCTTTCTTCGATACTTCACAGACGTTCAAAATTATTACGGACTAATAACCGGAATTAAGAAGGCGACGAATTTCGAGCGAAATGTTATTTTTAATTAATTAAAAAATATTTTTTCTGCTTTTTGATGGTTTTAACCGTGATTCAATATGAATTACAAAATGAGTTAATGTTATGATATGATGATATTAATTTCGAAATATATTATCTAAAAATGACTTTTATTGGAGGGGAGAGGGGGATGAAAAAGGGACTGGAGAATTAAACTTGTCTCTGCTGGCAAAAATCATAGTTGTTGTTTGGTACTAATGTCATGTGGCATCGAGCTGTGTGTAATAGCTGAAAAAATCAATATTAAAGACTCAGGCACATACATATAGCGCGGTCTGCGATCTCAGCCCGCAGGGAGCTGGCGATCTAATATGTCTGGAGAGATCGCAGATCATCGCGATAGATCGGTTCTGTGTACCAGAGTCATTAAACAATCTGAAGTATTTAGTATTTAAAAACCGTGATTTACCATGGCTATCGGGCTGTAGTTAATCCCAAACTATAATCCCTTTATTTGGATAACTTTAAATTTACAGATTTTTTAAAAATCAATTAACGGAAATTTATTTACTGCCTTGTTCCAAAGGTAATTTTTTATTTTGATCTCCTTTGAGAGAATGTTTTTGTGAAAACAATTTTAGAAAGTTTACAGAATAAGAGATGATAAGACACCTTGAGAAAGGGCACTTTGGCTAAGGGAAAGGAAGGGGTGGGGGGTAAAGACTAAAAGTAGGCCCTTATTGAATAAACCCCGCCTCGTTATAAAGAATCGCTTGTCATATTAGATGAGCCGAACAATATTTCATCAGGTTATTTAGAAAATATTGGTAAGCCAATAAACGTCACGTGTTTTGATCAATGGAGGGCAAAAAGAAAAAAGGGTGCTATAAACCAATAGAGCAGGATCGATTCCCACTGAGTGCTAAAGACCTCCAAACAGCTCTACCCTATTGACAACTTTGAAATATGAGAGAGTTATATCTCTGTTTGCTTATGCTCTCTTCCAGTTTGATGGATTGGACCAAGATTTGCCTTGTCGAGACAAAGGGCATCTTCAATCTACCTCCGATTAAACATATACCTCAGAATATACAATTACACACACAAGCATATATTTACAGACCAAATTTATACATATATATATATATATATATATATATATATATATATATATATATATATATATATGACTTATCAGTTAAGTAGCTCAAAAATTAAATTCCTGTATGCATATACAGATTCAATATACATGTTGTTATAGTTTTAATGTGATTACCTGTCTTAATTATTAAAATTTTATTTTTATTTTCTCTCCATTTTCGTGTATTTTCTAATTAATTAAATATTACTCAATGTTAAAAAAAAAACTGCCTCTAAGATAAAAAAAAGAGGTTTTTTTATTTGTCTTCGGGGAAAGCCAGATACTAATAAAGTTAGCCTCAACTCAACGTAGCGATGAAAAACTTACATATACTCCCTCCCCCTCCTCCCGCAAAAAAAAACGTGTAAAGGAATATAAATGAATTTAAAATAAACAAAAAAAAAGGTAAATGTCATAAAATTTTAAATTATATACATTTAATTAGACAAAAAAATACAATTCTGTATTTTTTTTTTTTATACACAGCATATCTCCTGAAAAGAAAAATTATAATACAAACTTTTCATCTAGAAAGTCCTTAACTTATAAAATAAGAGAGAAAAAGAAAAATCTGTTAAGTTTTAAGAATTATTATATTACACTACGGGTTGTATTGGTGGAGGTTTTTATTTATTTTTGATTCATTGATTCTTCTCCTGAATTGAAAAAAAAAAAAAAAACAACTTAAATTTTCCCTATTTATAATAAAGGAGCACTTACACCAGAACGTAGTCATTTAAGTAACATTTAGAAAAAGAGATATTGAACTTAAAATACTATTTAGCTGATTGTAAATATTAAATTAATTTAATGAAATAGATGATTTTTTACTAACCAAAAAATTATTTTATTTTTTTCTGGAATAACTTGAAGGGGTTAGTGGATGAAGGAGGAATGTACCATTTTTGGTCAAATTGAGTTATTGTCAGAGATGAAGTTATCTGTTGGCCTGTTTTTCGGTAATTATAGCAACTCTCTAGGAGCTTTAATATGTAATGAAGGAGCTAACAGACAAAAACAAATCGTAAGTGGTATGTACAATATGTAATTTATTTATATTTTTTAAACTCGTATTAAAACCAAAATGCATACAGAATAAAATGGTCACCACTCGTAGAAATAATATATTTTCGTAAGAACAAAAAAAATTAATATGTAATAACTAAAAATGTAATTACAACAGTGTAACAAACTTGGTACATACCTCCTTCATCCACTAACCCCTTCAATTAATATTTTTACCGAATTTTTTTTTTAATTATAAATTACAATATATTCTGACATTAAACAGAATTTTTAATTAGGTGTATATGTTTAGCCAATATGCAGATCGGCTGATACAACATTTACACACGAGAACTTGTAACTAGAAAGGGGAGAAGAGGTGAGTTGGAAAAGTTATTTGAAGAGAATCTCACGAATTAATAATCTATAAACGTTAAAAGCAGTTGGTTGGGAGTTGTGTACGTTAAATATTTAACAAAGCCCTTTTAGACTTATACAGTGGATGAATCGGTCAGGCTGTTTGTTTTTTTATAGGTAGAAATTTCGTTTAGGAAATATGAAGAGAAACAATGAATGAAATCTAAATTATTCATATAATAATGAATATATTGGCAGCCATAAGCAAGTTAATTTTAATAAAATTATTTATAAAGTTTTTATTCGATGTCAAATACACCCGGTGATATAATTAAAGCTAATGAATAATCGATATGTATCGATTTAATTGAGGAAATTAGTTCCAAAAAATGGCTCTATTCACTTTTTCCCAAAAAGTTTTTATTTTTATTTTTTAGTATACATCCCTTAGCAAAGCCATATTGACCAAAACTCTCTCAATCCAGTATAAAAATGGGCTCAAAAAAGGCATGGTCATATATTTATGGCATTTCCTGTAATTTAACTAATCACCTAAATTATGAAATATATTTGTATCGAAGAGGTACTTGAAGGGATTAGTTTCAATACTCAAACCATATTTAACCCTCCGCTGGGCACTTAAGTTCTTATAACATACCGGGGCGCTAGGCGTATTTTGGACTGTTTACAACTTTTGCTTTATTTAACATTCCCAACGATATTAAGCGATGGTTTTATTGGTCAGAATCATAGCACTGTTCATTTTTAAGCTACAAAAATTAAATAAAAGTTTACTTTTATTTATGGATTTATTTAAAATAAGATAAAAACGAGTTCGCTAACAAAATTTGTATTTTTTTTTTTAAATTATAATTTATATTCTGTTATGATTTCTATACTTTCCAAAAATTTAAACAAAGTTATGAACTATTCTTCCATATCTAACTGTAATTCTCTTCAGTTGACGTCCACATGATGGTATAGAAGGATCAATCTAATTAGGGATTGATACATTATTTGCCACTTCTATAATTTTATTTTTATTGAAAACTAGTTTCGAATGTTATGGAAAAACTGGAAGATCACTAAATCAGAGATTAAAGGGACATATACGTGCATATAATAATAAGACAGAGAATTCTAACTTTGCAATTCGTTTAAATGAAAAAAAAAACATAAATCCATCAAAGACTCAGGAGTTAAATTAATACATCACGTTGAAAACAGTCTCGAATTAAATATATATGAAGCACCTGAAATAATAAAATCCTTCTAATCCAATCTTAAATTTATTCCCATCCATAACAGAAAGAAAAAACAATTACTCACCGAAATTATTGGTCCCTATACCGTTTACCTATAAACATCCCACCTTTTTTCCATTACTAGTTCAGAGCGAGAATAAACCACTGCAAACTTTTCTGTTTGATGTAATCTACTTAAACTTTGGTGAATACCAACATGTATTTGATTTCTTGTCTTAAGTAAATTCATAATTCACAAATGTTTTATAATTCATATTTCATAATTCATTTCATGAATTTTTATAATACTAATTCATATTACATTTAATTTAATATGTATAATAATACCAAAGCCATTATATTTTGAATTGCTTATTTTTGGATTTTTGAGTATTTTTTGAACTGAAGATGAATGTATAACATTCGAAACTAGTTTTCAATAAAAACAAAATTATAGAAGTGGCAAATTATTTATCAATCCCTAAGTAATTCTCTTAATGTTTTCGATAGTTCTAGTTTTTTTTTATACTTTCATATTGGGTATACTCTGGTTGTAAGTGTTATACTGTTTGTGGGCATTATACTTTTCATATGCGTGCGCTTCATATGAGAGACGTCTTAAAAAGTAGACATGTGGAAAATGATTATTATTATAGTATTATATATTATCATAGTATTATTTATTCCTTTCTTGACGTTCTGGAGCTTATGATCCATTTGTTGCAGTTCGGTTTTACTTCTATCCCTTTCTTTGATTGGTTCACCCAGCCTTCCAAGATAACATCTTGCAGCGGGGCTACTCCTGTTTCTGCCTTTCAGGCCAAATGGACTGCTTGGTCAGCTTTTTCATTGCCTATGATTCCGCAATGGACTAAAACCCTTACGAAAACTACAGTCCCAGATCTGTTTTTATCTCCCACTATGCCTTTATTATTTCTCTAATTAAGGAATTGTTTGGCCATTGACTGTCGATAGTGGCCAAAACACTCCATGAGTCCGTTGCAACGAACCAAGAGTTCTTTTTAGAGCGTTTTCCAATAAAAACGGAGCACTCTCCTGTCAGGTTAAACAGAAGCTTTTTTTTTTTTTTCCCAAACCCCTGGATACTTATATTTACAGTTATTTACATTTAATTTGATGTTTTTCCTTTTGATGAAGCTGGGCTTCATTTTAAGGAATTTTTGTGGTATTGGTATTTTCTTTGTTATTTCTTATTTCATTCTTATTATAACAAAAGTGTTGGGGCACACTTTATTTTTCTGTTTGTAAACAGAAGCTGGTTCTGTTCACTGCATACAGCGCAGCCAACACTATAATCCATTTTAAAGGCATCGATGTATATAACGTCTAAATCCTTATATTTTTCCATCACCTTTAGAAAAGAGTTTTGAATTTCTATCGGTAGGCCTTCGAAACTCTGTCCATCGATCTGTCTATCAGTGGTCTTTTTTTTTTATTTTCCAAAGAGATATTTACTGAGTTCGAACCCATCTTTATACTGTATTGAGACACTGTTGGTCAATGCGGCTTTGATCCCCTGTTGGTTAGTACATTGAGAACTTGAGAAGAACTAGTGAAAAATAAAATAAAAACAATTGATGAAATAAACTAATCATCTCACTTGATGCAAATGGAGAATATTTTTAGTAAGGTAATTGCTGATTGATGATGTTAAGATCTAAATAGTTTGTAAAACAAAAAGAAAAAGTAACCCCCTCCTCCTAAAAAAACTCCCGAAAAATGATATTATATCTACTTAACCTCAATTTATTTTTCACGGCTTGAAAAAAACAATTCCTTGAAGGACTGAATTTTA
The DNA here is from genome assembly GCA_948150685.1 of Rhaphigaster nebulosa. Taxonomy (NCBI): domain Eukaryota; kingdom Metazoa; phylum Arthropoda; class Insecta; order Hemiptera; family Pentatomidae; genus Rhaphigaster; species Rhaphigaster nebulosa. The sequence continues at coordinate 118,634,359 of OX411311.1, forward strand.
AAATTTATTTAAACCGTCTAGGCTAAAAGATTTAAAATAGTACAAAAAAAAAAAAAAGAAAAGATTTTCCTCTTCTTTTTTATATTTTTCCTCCTCTATATTATATTTTTCTCCTATTTTTCTGCTCCATAAAAAAAATAAAATAAATTAAAATAAAATTTTCCATATAAATAAAAAATACTAAATTTTATAACACAATTTATTATTAATTCTTTGTTAAATTTATTATTAATTAGTAGTAGTATAATTAAAAGTGTTTTGGGATCTGAAAAAAACTGTACAAAAAAAAATTGTATTTTGTACAGATTTTGGTAAGTTAATGGTCAGGTTTTTGTATGGGTAATGGTTATAAAACACTATATTTTTTCCAATCTTCATAAATGAAACATCTTATCGCCTGTCGTTTTTAAACAAAAGAAAAAGCCGAATACGAAGGACGCAGAACTGAGTACGGTGCAAATACGGAATTTTTATACTCAAATTTTTATTTTAATATTTACATTATACATTTAATTTTTATTTATTAAACTCAAAATTTTAATACTCAAATCAATAAAACCTCAAATTTTGAATGACAATTTTTTTTTTTTTGATCTATTACGAAGGTTCGTTATTGAAAATAAGGAACCAAAAAAATACCACAGATTACCTTTTTAGTTGCCTTTATAGATCATTCTACATCTATATCAACCATTATCAATTTATGTTTATAATTTTTAGGTTTTTATATTTCATTTAAATAACCTTCATTTAAACTAAGATTCTTTAATTTCATCATATGTGTTGCTCAGAAAATAGCTAGCATTTTTACACGTACTCAGACCAAGAAAGATATGTATAATATTTTAATGATTATACTTACTATAATTTTAGTTAGATATTCGGCTCAGATGGGGGACTGTACGGCCTGAATAAAAATCAGACGAAGGCTTATTAAGGTTGATTTGGGAGTCAGGACGCGAGCCGGCCAAAGCAAACAGCCAGTTAAAGGAAACAAATATCAAGTTACATAAAACCATCTTCCACTGTCTCAACCTGTTTAAACCAGGTATAAAAACTTTTGTGTATGTGTATGTGTCTGTGTGTATATATATATATTAAGGACACAAAAAATATTATGTTAACATTAGATTGAACAATAGATTTTCTCATGGACAATTTTGCTTTTAATATATATCAAAATCATTAAGCGTAATATTCAAGATACAGGTCATTATTTCATATCACTTAAGTCCATCTCTTAGCAGGTGTCTCTTCACCATTCGATGATCAACATAAACGAGACTTAATTTCGAGATCCATGTACAGACAGATATATATCTATTTAAACTAAACTTGTCCAGCCAGGGCAGAAATTGAATTATATTTATTTAACTTCATTAATGTCCCGAACAGCATTTATAGTTTAAAACTTTATTTTTATAACAGTGCAACGTATCACTTTTTTTTTTTTCATAATCTGTTTCACAATGTATCACACTGTATTCACAATTCTTGAATTTTTACAATCTTAGGTTCAGTGCTTAGTAAGGACGTACTGTTTCTTGATTTATCGTTATACAAAGAGATGGTGTGCTCAACATCCATGTTCAAGCACCAGATTTTTCTCCCAGATTATAGAGGCTGAATGTGCACAGTAGGATCTACCGATTTAGTAAGGAGTTGTCGGACAAGTGCGTACTAAATTTAACAAAGTTCGATAATACAGGAATGTTAAACTTTTTATTTTTGAAGCTAGATTTTCCTCTTTTTTTTTAAAATGTTTCTTAGAACATTATGTTTAAATATTACATTCAAGCCTACGTTTTAACCATATCCATTTTGATGAGATAGATAATTTAATTGAATAGTTCTTAGTACGCACTTCCTCCTGCGCACAAGGTATCTGGAAGACTCATTATTTAATCAGGAGTGGTTTTGGGGCAAAAGCAAAGTAGTTGGATTTCTGGAGGGTTATTATTGTGGTGTAATCATCGAAAAAAGTTAAAAATTTTCTCAGATTCACATTTTCATAATCCATCTTGATTGAGTTATGAAAGTGGGATGTGGAATATATTGAATAAATGTGTTGATAAAAAAAAAAATGTTTTCGTTTCAATTCGCTAGTCCATAGTTGCCTCGACGTAACATGATAGAAAGGTCTGCACCTGCCCCTACTATCATATTTGCGGGGGGCTGCGGACAAGCGCTTGAACAATAGAAAAATGTCAAGGAAAACTTTAAATCACAAAGTATTATGAAAAACAGCCTCTGTAGGTTCCGCTTACGGCTAAAAAAAAACAAAAAAAAAAACTTTATTAACAGGAACTATTATTTTTAAAATTCGCTAAACTTCAGCTTAGCGAACTTTCGTGGTTGATTTCTGATAAACGAGTGTTTAGAATTCATGCTCCGTACAGTGCAGCTCTTACCAGTTGAAATTTTGGATTTAACCTGACAATTATGCACTTACCCCGCATTGCCTTATATAATAAAAAAATAAAAATAATAATAAACGAAAAATAAAATTCTGCATAATGCACAATCACGTGGTCAAGGCATGGTTCTCAGTATAAGATAAATTAATAATAATAAAATATAAATAAAAATTATATTATAAATAAAATTTATTAAGATCAATGAGAAGAACCCAATTGCTTATGTTGAGACGAAAGATCATCATAATTTAGTTCCTTGGTTGTTTATTTTACTAATGCTGAAAAAACTAGTCATATACAAGTGACTGTTTTTTGTTGTTGTTTTTTTGTGTATGTTAAAAGCTCTGCACATTTACCCTACCCAAATCTTCCCGTACATATGGGAATACGCTGCCGTAGGATCAACCTAATCCAGTATAAATATTAAACAAAATAAAATTTAAATTAAATTAAAAAATTCTCTTAAATATTCAAGAAAATTCGCTTAACTTACTTCCTTGAAGATAGCAGATCCCAAAACTGGCGATTGGTGATACCTATTGCCAGCCAGATCCACAGGTGAGCCAGACAGCGATCTGCCGAAATGGTCACGTCCGCAGAGTTGGAGCCGAACAAATGATTGGAGCAATATTTCCGACTCACCTGCTCTAAAGCCGACCGTTCACTCTATAATATAAACTCTACACTCTACGCTCTATACTCAAAACTCCTAATACATAAACTCCTCCAGCTACATACACTCCCCGCCGCTCGAGGCTGACAAATGCTCCGGTTGTACAGAATTTATGTCCGTTTACTTCTTTATATTGCTTAAACTTTTCACGTCTGCCTTCTTGATAAATCGTCCGCGGTCGCTCTTTCACCGTTCCATTTGTGCCGCTGGATAATTAACCTGGAGAGGAAACACGATTTGTTAGTCCTATTAGTTGTTAGATGGAAAGAGACTTGTGCAATTGAAAAAAAAAAAATATGCTAAATACCGAACAATTAATAAGCTACCGGAGGGCTGCAGAGAGTGTATACGTTTATCAGTATCCTTTAATTATATTTTAAATATCATAAATTACAGAAATCGTAAAAGAATTATCGTTGGTAGTTGGTAGATGGTTAAGAAACTGTCCAACTGAAGAACTGTCCAAGAAACTGTCCTAGCCGTTGGTAAACACGGAGGACCAATGAAGAGAACAAAATAAAAATAGAAATGGTTGATTAATTTATTACAATTCTATTATTTAATCATGTAGGTACCTTTAAAAAAAAAGCATCCTTTACACGAATGATTTTAATTTTAAAAAAAAACAAAGAAAATTTGTTGCAGGAATATTTCAAAAGTTATTTAAATTTAATTAAGTTATTTAAACCTTTCTCTCCCACTGATACACACACGTTGGAAATTACAATTTCATGACATGTAAATTAAATGCTGAATCCACTTTTGAACCTAATATAAGAACTGAAAAAAAATGACGAAAATATAAAACGATTTGTTGACAGATCCGAATAAATACTTCATATTTTAATCACTATTTTAGGAAATTACTAATTGCTTTCCGAGTATCCTAAATCTCAGATAAAAATTTGGAACTTTTCAACGATTGCAAACAATTAATCTAATTTTTATTTTTTAAGAATTCTAAATAGTTTATTTATTTATTTTTTATTTGGTTGCCATAATTTTTTTCATTTAGGATGAATAATAAATTAAATATGGTAATTTTTTATTAGTAAGCTGAGATCAAATTTAATTTTGAATTCATTTTGGGCATAGAGGATATGACACCTTTTACAAGCAATATTATATATTTTATAAGAAATATATAATAGGATAACTAGTAAAATTTTAATGGAAGTGATAGGAGAGCAAGGAAGGCCGAAGTGAAATAGTAACTTCATGGACAGTGCTATAATATTTATTAGAAAGCATTTTACATTTAATTTATTTCTTCACACTCAAAATCCCGATTTAAAAATCACGAAGTATTTTTCTAGCCGTTTTTTCCCACTTTTCACCTAAGTGAGCTTTTGAGCGTAAAAATGGTTTAGATGGAGTTTGTAAATAATTTATAATAATGCTTCGAATAAAAGTAGTTTTACATCTCTATGGCTGATAAAAACAAAGTTATAGGTTTTTAAAAAATTATTCCCCGCCTCTGATTCAGAATTAAAGCATAGTGTTTAAATGGGGAAAAAGTTGTGTGGAGAACAGAGATCTGTTTTTTTTTGTTTCAAAGACAGTTTTCCAAATCGAATACAATTTTAAAGCTTGTGTTAAATTTAGTTGGTCTTTGTATTAATTGAAATGTTTTACAGAATAATTTACAGAGAATCTTAGCGAGTATTTTGATAATTGAAAGCTTTAGTTGCTTAAGCTTAGCCTAGTACACCTTAGCAGTAGAAGAGAGGATTTCCCAAAGAGAGACAATGTTTTCTTTTCCTTCCTTAAGCCTAAGATGTGCCTCCAGCTCCTCCCCCTCCCCTCTTCTCCAGCCCCAACTGCTCGAGGAAGAAGTTGAGAAAAACTTTTATTCTTTATGACGCCTCTGCACGTCAATGGAAACAGCAGTAATCCCTCCTCTTTTTATAAACATTTCTTCACCAACTCTATTTTGTAAATCCTCTTTTCAAGGATTACAACCCCGTGTTGCTTATAGATTACATTTGTATTACAGATCGTATGTGAAGTATTTGAAAGGATATGTATATTTTTAGGATGCTGGGCCTTGCCACATTGAGTGTAATATTTAATTAAAATTACGTGTTAAGTAATGGTATAATCATTATTAATTGCTCAGTTTAAATTAAACGTAATCTCATATTAATTAATAAGAGCAATAATTCGAAAAAAGAGACATTATTGAAAGATCCTTACATAAAGCTTTGAGTCTCTGATTCGTACAATACGGTCGACTACGTAGTCTGTTCGCTTTCCTTATAAAGTGCACTGTAACTTTCTCATCACTTCAGTTTTGTTTATTAACATTATTTATAAAGTATTAATAAGTTGTTTATTAATAAGTATTGTTTCTTTTAAGATTTTTATCTTCTTTTTTTTTTTTTTTTTTTTTTAAGAACAATGGTAAACATTTGGAAACTGCCTTCTACGTAATGAGATGCAGTAAAATATTTACAAAATTTTGGTATTATTTCATTGAAAAAATCTATGAGAAAGGACAAGATATTCCTATTTCTTAAATAAATAAATTTAAATTATGGTAAAGCTCCGACCTCATCTGCAAAGGGTCCCTTTGGGGTTCATTCATCTATGAGCGGATGTAGCTAGTCGACAGCTGTGATCAAAGCACTAATAATTTTTATAATCCCAATGTACACGAATTTTTAACGCTGCCACACAAAATCAAAGTTTTGGAATTATCTCATTTTTTTTTTATAAATATAAATTCCCATAAATATGAAGAAGATCGACATTATTAGTATCAGGTTTTGTAAGGGACAAAAGACCACGTGGTCGGCCGTATAACAGCCGAATACCGAGTATCTTTATTATATATATATATATATATATATATATATATATATATATATATATATATATATATATTGGTGTGTGATCTTGTTAATTTAGGGGCGACTAAAATTATCCATGGATCCATAAATGTTATATTTAGGCTGGTGTGAATAATAGTAGTAAACTTATTTTTGAGCAATAAATTAAACTTCATATTGTATTTATGAAATTATACAATAATTTATATTAAAAAAAAGATGCACTGAATAAGGAAATACATTTGACCAAAATTATGATGAAATTAAAAAAAAAATTGAATAAAATCTTGCCAGCTTACAGCTTCTTCTATTTGTTTCTTCTATTTGCTTCTTCTATTACAGCACTTCTCACTCATTTTCATTATTGGAGCAAGAAATGAATAACTGAATAAATGTTTTGGGTAGGACACTCTTAATAATTGATCTTCACTCATTCACAGCACAATGTGGACTCCAGCATGTTCTAGTTGGTTTCCAAAATGGTGGTCCATAAAATGGTATTATAGATGAAATTCATTTGTTATTTTATTTGATTATTTGGTGAAATGTCAGACTCCCGTGATGAATAAGTAAACATGATAGCTGGGTTAATGAAAAATAATTGTTAAAATTAAAAAGTATGAGGCCAAATAATTTTATTTTCGTGTTTAAAGAATTCAAGATGTTATAAAAATAATATCTAATATATATATATATATATATATATATATATATATATATATATATATATATATATATATATATATATATATACCATTATTATTCAATATTTACACTTTTTATGTAATGTAAGTATTTTTTATGCATTGCTTTAAAAATATCGCTTTACAGTGCGAGATTTTTTTACTTTTCAGGGTCCTCTCAGACTAAAAAAGTTATTTATCGAAATATCATTTTGTCTCCTCCTTATGAGAAAATCTCTTCATCACTAACTCCATCATAAATACTGTACAAAATAAAAAGAAATAAGTGAGAACTTTTTTTTTTTAGAGAAGTACGTAAGAAAAGAGGATAAAAATAGCGCAAGCCTTATAAGAGTAGCTTTTATTAATTCAGTCAGTTAATCAGTGTAAGGGCGAATTGTTAATTAAATTCATGTTTGAGTTAATTAAAAGTGTAGTTGAACATTAATTACATTGTCCATTAAGAGAGGAAGAAAATAAGGCAATGAGTTTCTTCACCTCTTCGTTACTGGATATTTTAAAAATCACTTCACTTTATTCTTGAAGGAACCAATAAGATATTTTTTAAGGTTTACCTCTACTTTCTATTTTAACAGTAAAAAAAAAAAATTATATGGACATCAAACGACTTCCTTGTACGCCTATTAAACTATAAATCGGGAGCTAGATTGGTTACTAGATTCTGAATATAGCATTATCTCAAAAAGGTGACTCGGCATGGCGACGTCTATTAGCGTCGGTTACTTGCGACGTAGTCGTAATTCTGAATGAGATAGACAGAATTTTATTTTCTAAAACTTTTATTTGACTGTTTTATTTCTAAAGTTGATAAAAAGACATTTAAAAAAATGTATTATGAAAATTAAAATAAATTCTATTATGAACATCAAGTAAAGTACCATTTCCGGTCATAAAATTTTAATAAAAATCTAGTAAATTATTTATATTAACATAAAAGTCTTACATACTCAATTTCAAAAGTTTTCATTATATTTTAATATAAATTTTGATGAAAATGTCATTTTTACTATCAAGTTAAGCACCACTTCCGGTGATCACAAAGTGACTAAAGAGAGATGTGCAAAACTAAAGATGAAATCTTGAGGATATTGCGCCCAAAAAATATATCATTAATTAATTAATTAATTAAGCAATTATAGATATATAATTGCTTAATTATATATATATATATATATATATATATATATATATAATTGCTTAATTATATATATATGTATGTATATATATAAAAGCATTCCTTAAAAAAAAAAAAATTATATTCGCTTCTTGTCTGTCTTTCTTGGTTGTTATACTGTCTCTATGAATTTAATCTTAATAAAATAATTAAATAAAAGACTAATTAAATTAAGCCTTAAATTCAAAATAATTTTTTTCTTGGTTTTAATAATACTTTTATAATTACCTATTTTTTTAGTGTCTTTATTTAACAATATAACTGCTTACATTGTAGCTAAATAAATAGATTCACAATATAATCCATATTTTTTTTAAATTTAATTTTAATAAATTTATTTCAATTAACTAAATTTTATCTATTTAAATTAAATAGATACCCAATTTTATACCACCTTTAAAATTAAGTTATTTTTTGTTTTAATGTTATCTATTTATTAATATTCACAATAAAATATTGGTAGGCGTGAAGTATATATATATATATATATATATATATATATATATATATATATATATATATATATATATATATGTGTGTGTGTGTGTGTGTGTATGTATTGTAACATGGTCTTATTATTATGTTAGACATTAAAGCTACTCTAACAATATAAACATATAATTAATAAATTAACTTAAGAATGCAATAAACTTAGAAGGTGTAATTCATTCATCATTACAAGAAAACTTATTTGCAACAGATCCCCATTCATCTGAAGATAAAGATTCCAATCCAATCCAGCTAATAAAGATCAAGTTTAGATTAATTTAAAAAAATTTAGCTTGCAAGCCTGATTCGACTTATATATATATATATATATATATATATATATATATATATATATATATATATATGTATGTATATATATTTATATATACACATACACACATTGAACTGACAACTTTTTTTTTAAAATAGTCAGGGATTAATAAATTAATATAAAAGGAACTGTGTTTAAAGATGTATCATTGAACCTTTCCTTTCCAGCTGTTGGATCCAATGCCTTGGCAATAAAAAAATAAATAAATTATCTAAGCTCTGCTCCGATAGCAATTACAGTTCAGATTCACGACGAACATTGCCTTTAATCGACTTCTGAAGAAAAGTGTTTCCGAGCAATAGAACCGGAACCATTGGACTCCTTTCTTACGGTTAATTGCACACGAAGGGTCCTGGCGAGACCCTTCCACCGAGGGGTTTGAGGAGGAGGGGGTTATATTTGCACCGCGGAGAGCCCTCGACCGGATACCATCAAGAAAGTGAAGAAGAAACCTCTGAAGAGAAGAGGCAGGAAATTGCGGCTCGGAGGGACTGTGTGCAGGTGGACCAATAAAGGGAAGTGCCGATCCTCCGCGGAGTCGTCTTCGCCGTATCTCACATCCCGCTGTTCTCGAGAGCAATCCGGGATATCTGTGTTGTTAGTTTTTACTGCCAGAGCATATGCGGGCCGGGAAGTTGAATAACCTACTAGGTAGTGACAAAGCCAAGCTGTACGCGGGAGGCGATAACGACCACAGAGGAGTTTACTGTCATGTTCTCAAAGAAAGGAGCGGAAACCACTTTATTTCTTGATGGGCCGTATCTGAACAGTATACAACAGCTCTACAGTCACAAGAGTAAAACAACGCAACACTAAAAAAGAATCCCTGATGGAATAATTTGGCCAAATAATAAGAATCTGTTAGGTTTTTCTAAAAAAATAAAATAAAATAAAAGTACACTGATGATAATGTTTCGACGAGGAACGCGTCCGACGGATCGATTCGTCAAGTTTCCTTCTTTGAAATTATTGATTTTAACAAAAATACAGAGCATGATGGATGACGCGCTCAGAAGGTGCAATATTACTATAAGTGCAATATTAGTTAATATTAATAACTATTAATTAATAATTGATTATTATTAATGATTGTTAATTATTAATATTAATAGTGTAATATTACTAAGTACTGGGACATATATTTCAAATGAAGTCAGTCAGCTCTTTAAAGATTTGATACTGTGGGGGTCTCTATGAATTTAATCTTAATAAAATAATTAAATAAAAGACTAATTAAATTAAGCCTTAAATTCAAAATAATTTTTTTCTTGGTTTTAATAATACTTTTATAATTACCTATTTTTTTAGTGTCTTTATTTAACAATATAAGTGCTTACATTGTAGCTAAATAAATAGATTCACAATATAATCCATATTTTTTTTTAAATTTAATTTTAATAAATTTATTTCAATTAACTAAATTTTATCTATTTAAATTAAATAGATACCCAATTTTATACCACCTTTAAAATTAAGTTATTTTTTGTTTTAATGTTATCTATTTATTAATATTCATAATTATATTTTACAATAAAATATTGGTAGGCGTGAAGTTCCATGACACGTGCCACCTACAATTCATAAAATAACTCTACATAACACGTATACGCCTAAAATATAATAATGTTCCAAAATATTTAAAACAAATAATATAGATTCGTCCCTCTGGACGCCTGGGTCCAAAAATTTCCCCACGACTCATATGCAGATTTTTTTTGTTTTTCTAATTTGGCACCAAAGACACAGGCCACCCAGGATGATCTTCGGCACTCGACAGTATCATCAGCTGTTTTCTCCAAAAATTACGGCCGATTAAAGGTTTCATTCATCCATGTCTCATCCATAAAGTGAATTGGAATCATTATACCAAAGGCGAAAAAATAAATTTAAATAATTTTTCAATTTATTATTGTTTATATACATATATGAATAAAAAAGCAAAACTCAACAAGAGACATAAATTAATTACTATAAACAATTGGAAGATTCAAACACAAAGCCTCAAGTCTCTAAAATACCGGCAACCAACTAAACAGTCAACGTTTTGCCAATTCAGGCATCATCAGGACATACACTAAAAATCACATCTATTAAGATCAAATACAGCACATCTCACATTAACCGTCCAGAAATAGGCATCAAACAGATACAGCACATCACTCCAAGGCATCCAATCACATACTGAAGGCAAAGGGAAGTAACACCCTATATATATATATATATATATATATATATATATATATATATATATATATATATATATATATATATAAATATCTGAAAATGATAAACCATAGTGTAATAATTTGCGGTTTTTTTTTCTATTCATTTTCGAAACAAAATAAAATTGTATGCTCAATAATTTTTGACAACCTAGAAATCATGACAAATCTTGATGGAGTATTGCTTTGTTTGGAAATTATAAAAATAATAGACTTGTAAATTTACAGATATCGGACGGAAGGAGTTAAATTCTATCCAGAATGGTAGAGTATTTTCAATTTAAATTTAATGAAAGGAGCTTACCTCATGTTTGGATGAAGCAAACCGTATGAGAGCTAGATCGAGTTGGTACAACGGTTAGCTGAATAAAACCTCAAAGCCATCCATGTGGGAAGGGGGGGGGATTAATTTAAACGGGCTTCCGTAATACCGAATGGGCTATTAAACCTTTTGGAAAGGTCCTTCTTATGCTATATGTATCCATATATCTGTAATGAATGCAAAAGTGTGTATATTTTAGATTCAATCTAAATATATTTTTAATGTTTCAAAAGCCAATGCCTCCCTAATCAAATTATCAAGGATTCTTTCGGTCGCCATGTTATATTTATCTCTAACACATCACTAGGAATCGAATTCAATAAGGCGGATCCAGTGTGCCAAAGGAAATTTTTGAAACTCACTTGTTGAATATGGACATGAGAACAGAAAAACATAATATTAGACAAATTCGAGATAGAACATCACTCCAAGACAGTTCCGCATATATTCCATTATTCTGGAGTGTTGTACTATCTTAATATGGTTGGTCTTTACTAGACAGCTGGTGTGAGATGTGTTATCTATGGTCTGCATTTATGAAATCTTTCCTAATAGAGTCCTGATAATGCCTAAATTCGCAAAACTGATTAGCTATTATACACTCAAGCTTACGGTCAAGCTTGAAAGACTCAAGGTTTTACATTGGAATCTTCCAATAATGTAATAATAATAATAGTTTTTTTTTTATTTCTTGTCAGTTAATTTGTGTGTTATGTCACATTTTAAAATATGGTGGAAATTTTAAAACCATCGAAATTCACTGCTCAGATGTTTTCAAGGTCACTGTATCCGAGCCTGAGGTCAGATTTCCCACAGGATAAAGATTCACCGCCATTTTGAGTATTGTTTGACCGGAATAAAATGCTAATTATGGTTTGGTTCTCTATAATTTTCTTACGAGCTAAAAAATTATTTTATATACGTTTTTAAATAATATATATAAATATATATATATATATATATATATATATATATATATATATATATATATATATATATATATATATATATATTATTATATATATTATATATATATATATATATATATATATATATATATATATATACCATAATTCTGATTAGGGTGGTATTTCCCTTACATCTGCAAAAAATATTCTCATAAATAAATGGGAATTAGATATTTCAAACGTCGGTTATGAAACTTTATTTTGTTAATTTGTTTTCTAAATTCTCCTCTGTTTATGCAGTCTCTATTGATAATTTTTATTTGTTGGAGTTTCCCTTTTTTTTGTTTAGTATGCCCTTATATGTTTAGTATAAGAATTTATTCTTATCATGTGTCCCTCAAATTCCAGTCTCTATTTCATAAATTGCTTGCTTATGATTTTAAGAGCGGTATCCTTGTTCGATTATTTTGGGTCTGTGGATTTTTTTCAATGTTCTTCCTTTTTTTTTTTTTTATCATATTATTATTATTAGCGTATTCTCCCAATATGGAAGACGTTAAGCAGACAATTCAATCAGAATGTCTTCGGATTCTTCGTATTACTCCAGTAAGCTTTCATTCTTACCTAGAAGGCTCGTTTCCGCTCTCCCGACCACTTCCACTTCGGTCTGTACTGTTTTTGCTTTGGTTGCTCTGACTTAACTTCCCATCTAGTTACTTTGTACCTGAAGGTGTCTTTTTCTAGAATGTTTGTTGCACCTATTTTCGCGTTTTTAATGTCCTTTCGAAGTTCTTCCATCCAAGGCGTTGAGTTCCATAATCTAGAATCCTTTTTGTCAATCGACTTCCTGGTAGTCTAGTGAGATGACCAAAGACTTCATTCGTCTTTTCTTAATGTCAATTTCAATGTTTGAAAACCTCTCTATTGTTTTGATTGATTGTAGCCTGTAGCCGTCTTGTTTATATCTTGCTCCTAGGATTTTTCTGATCTTCTGTCTTCGTTTTTGATTTCTTCCAGTTCTCGTTTTCTGTTAAGTGCCAGTGTTTCGCTTGCGTAAAGGACTGCTGGTTTTATGACAGTGTTGGAATGCCGAATTTCCCTCTGTCATGACAAGGATTGTTATAGATGTTTTGAACTAACCCTAAAGCTTTCATTACTTTCTGGAGACAGTTTTGCTCTTAGACCTTCTCCACGCCTATCGGTTCGATGAGTTCTCCGAGGTATTTGAAGTATGGGATGCTGTCGATTTTACCGTATTTTGTTCTCAGACTCGTAGAAGAATTTAGTTTTCTCGAATAAATATTTATTTCACAACAAAATGCCCCTGGCTAATTTAATTATGCTAAATAGCTTCCCTGAAGGAACTCCACTAAAACCTAAGCTGTATTTTGCTATTTAAGGGCCATAACTCCAACAGAACAGTTTCCGGCGAGGTCAGCACCATCTTGCAGTTCCCAGCGACCTCTGGCAGATTTTATCTAAGTCAGCGGAGGCAAGGGTTAATTAAAATATAGCCCTTTTAATATCGGACTCTCTCGCTTGGTCTCAACATTCTTCGCCTTTTAAAAGAGCTTTTAGATAAATTAGGTCCAAAAGAACGGGTGGGAGAGGCTTTTTTATTTTTATTTTTTTTTTTTATTATTAAATAATCTAATTTCTAACCCAAACATAATTACTGTCTTGTAAAGGCTTATCTTAATAATTCCCTCAGAGCGTATTTGTCTTAACGTTTCGGCCCAAATTGAATAAATGTAAACTGGATTTGAGCCGGGGATAATTTCATTTTTGTTCCTTCCTTTTTTTTAAGTCCCATATTTACGTAAGAAGATTCAATGTTTTTTTATTATTTAAAAAAAATTATGTAACTATTTAGGTAATTATATAAATATTTAAGGAAAAAAATAAAACTTCGTTCAATTTCCTAAGGTCCCACAGCAGCAGATGGAAGTAACTGCAAACAGTTACTTCCAAACGTTACTGCTAGTGTTTTTCGTCAGAACTGCTCACCATGGCAGCCAAATCCTCTCACTAAACATTCTAATTTAAAATATTGTTAAATGTTTTGCTCAAATATTCATTTGTATCGCAAGGGCAGAAATGTATATGGTGGCGGATTTGCGATCTTATTTAATTAATACGCATTTGCTACAATCTTTCTTAACATTTATAGGTTATATAATAAAGTGGAATTTCGATTACGATATAAACGGTCGATATTATGAGGGAAGAATAGGATTTACCGATTTATTTTACTCCAGGGAGTAGAATAGAAGAAGGAGACAAAATGATGCTGGTGGATGATCTCTCATTATTCCACTCCATAGTGCAACAGTTTCAAAGGCAAGAAGAAATTAAATAAACATCTGCTGAACAGCCTAAGGTGGGAAAATTCTGTCACCAAAGATACCCCAATCCTTCTGAATGTGCGTAATTGGAGAGCGGATGCACAAGATAGATCCACTTGGTGAGGCCGGGACTGTAGCGCTATGAAAAACTAAAGTATCTAAGTAAACTGATAGAGCCTATCACACTGACAGCCTGATACAGAAGGACAAAATAGAGATAGCACATCTCACGTCAACAGTTAACCTATAGTTTTAACTACGCCTTTAAGACTTTCCCTTTATATAAAATTCTATCCAAATAATCTTGAGATAGATGTGTTGTTGTTGTATTTTTCGAATATAAGTTAAATTTTGTTTCGATTTAAAATGCGTTTATAAATTAATCATAAAAAATATATTAATATACAGATTAAATTTCACATAACGCTGTGTAAATCATACTATTATGTTTTCTGTTCACACCCAAGGAAAATTATCAGCACTGAAAGGAGTAAACGTTTTGCCTCATCCTTCGTATAGCCCAACTATTGTACCATAACATTATGGTTGGTTTAGATCAATGGCTGATTTTTTAAAAGTTCGGATATTTGATAATTACGTTATCAAAACCAAAGGAGTGGTACCGGCATCAAATCCAATTACTGGCAGAAAGATGGGTAAAAGTAGTTGAAAAAAATGGACGTTACTTTGAAGAGTAGTATTCAATAATGTTTAAAATATGTAATCTGAAATAAAGCTAAACTAATGCACAAGGTATTTTATAACAACCTAGTATAAGAGGAAAACCTGTTTTACGTTTTTAAACTCTAAATGCAAAAACTTTACTTCAACAATCTTTACCAAACTATAAAAAAAATTTATAATCGTAAAATTAAAATATAAAAATTTGTTGCAATAATCGGAAGGCTTAGCAGAAATACGTTGGAGTAAATCTTCATAAGGAAAGGCCATACCTAATGCTTATGTATATATCTTATACTACATATAATAATCGAAAACAACCTTTCAATTGGGCATATTTAATCTCTCTCTCTCTCTCTCTCTCTCTCTCTCTCTCTCTATATATATATATATATATATATATATATATATATATATATATTTATATATACATATATACATACAGTCGAACTTCTGTATATCGAAATTCTTTGAATCTCTTTCAAACATAGAATAAAATTTTCATTCTAAATTCAGTTTAACTTTGCCTTTCTTTTTGTGAACATTGCTCCTGAGCATGACTTCGGTGATGAATTATACACAATTAAACATCAGATGCTTTACCAATTTTGCGCGAAAACAAAAATAAATTAATTGTTATGACTGTTTACATATTCTTAATACATGACCTTATTAAATTATAAATGTGCATTTGTAAAAAATCGGCAGTCACAGATGTAATTTTTACAATTTTTCAAATAAGTGCTATTGATCGTTCAGTTTTGTTCTTCTTTAACTCTAAAAAATTGCCATTGTAACATCATTAACTCCAAAAATTCCATTTGGTACTTCTTTAACCGTAATTGTATTTAGTCTGAAAAGGGTGAAAAATTGCAAATCTTTCAGTATATTGGAATTTCGACAAATCGATTTTTTTTTTTTTTCAAGGAACCTTCATTTTCGATAGATAGAGATTTGACTTGTGTATATATCAAATCTAGCAATAGCGAAGCATTTCCAGGTCAGCTAATAATTTAACAAATGTAACTAGAGTTTTATTACTGTTAAAGAAAAAAATTTTTATCCAAACAATACAGAATTTCATGATAGGCTAATGAATCAGAAAACGTCTCGTTTTTTTCTTATTTTTCTTTCCAATTCAGCGTCTGAAAAAGTTATTTGAACAGATTACGTTTTGCTTCGATAACTAAACTATGCCAGTAGAATTTTTATACAATCCCGACGATCACTCGAGGTGATGGCGGATTGGGGAGGGGAAAGAGGAAAAATGTTTTAAATAGGACTCCTTCCATTAAGAGGAAAGGAAGCGGACCCGAGAGCTGCAACTATACATAAGACAAATAACCGCCTCGTAAAAACTTTTTAACGAGAGAAGGCCGGCATCTGAAAGTTTCTCTTTTATTGTCGAAACAGAAACAACTTGGACCATAAATAACTTCTCTCATTAGAAATATAGGAAGCTAATTCGGTTCTTGTTTCCTTCTCTCTTTCCTATTGTCGTTTTTTTTTTTAAAAATTTAATTCATTAACATTCGTTCTTTTTAATTAATTATAAACTGGGAGTTTACAGGGATAATTATTGTTAATGAGAATGTTTATATTATGTTTACATTTGAAACATTCGGCCAGATAGTCAACCAGTTAAAATACTAAGAAAACCCTCCGTCCCCCCCTCTTCATCGCCATAGTCAACAGATAAATGATAATATAAAATATGAAAATATATCCACCTATATAAATAATTGTTATATAAAATACTTACTCGTAAATATATACTATTGCTGACTTTAAAAAAAAAAAATATTTACAAAATCTGTGAAACGTGGCCGCTAAACTTTGGCCTTGTCGTCCTTCAAGTTTAGCGGCCACGTTTCATAGATTTTGTAAATATAATTTTTTTTTTGTTTAAAGTTAGCAATAGTATATATTTACGAGTAAATATTTTATATAACAATTGTTTATATACGTGGATATATTTTCATATTTTATATTATCATTTATCTGTTGACCATGGCGATGAAGTGGGGGGGAGGGAGGGTGCTCTTAGTATTTTAACTGGTTGACTATCTGGCCGAATGTTTCAAATAAAAACATAATATAAATATTTACGGGTAAATAAATACGTGTATTATTATTATTATTAAACTTGAAGGACGGGCAACGCCTTAAAGTCTTCGAGAATAAGGTATTGCGTAAAACATTTAGTCCGAAAAAAGATGAGCCAACTGGAGAATTTAGGAGGTTACACAACGCGGAATTGCGGAGCATGCACCCTGTTAATATAGTCGAAGTGATATCATCGCGACGGCTGAAATGGTCTTGTAAAGTTGTTGGGCTAAGTAACGAACGAATTCCTAAAAAGTTAATAGACGCTGAGCCGACTGGTTAACGTCCGAGGTGTAGACCGAAACGTAGGTGGGAGGATTGTGTTAAGGGTGATCTAATGGATTTGGGTTTGGACGGTACTCTGTGGACCGAGGTTTGTAGGCAGCGATTGGTGGTATCGGCATCGAACCTTCGGGCTCGCTAAGCCTTTTATTACTATTACAATATACCGGATTTTCGTGCAGTAAAAAATTCAAAACTGTGCAGTAAGAACCCAAAATGTGTAAAATCGTATATATAACACCTTAGGAAAAAATCATCTGTTTTGTTTAATATATACTCGTAATGTCAATACATGGAATGCTTATCTAACCTTGTGTTAGAGTCACATCCTCTATATTAAAATTATGTATAGCGTTTAATAAATTAGAATTAACGTAAATCTAAATCAAAGATAAACATATAAATTTATTAATAGATTAAATAAAGAAAAAAATAATAATATAAAATTAAAAACAATAAATGTTTGCATACGTATATTTACAATATATGAAATTCGGTTCAAACGTTTAATTTTATGCTATTAAAATCGAAATAATCTAATTTAAATTATGCGATTTTATGCAACAAAAATAAAAATTGAGCAATTTAAACAAAAAAGAGCAAAACGTGCAATTTTGTACGGTATAAAATTTTGATACCTCATTCCTTAGATCTTTAATCGGATTGATAATCGTTTTTAAAGCTGTTAAGGTACGTTCAAACTGTACCATCCTGGGCAAATCAAAAGCCAAGCCAAATGGCAAATGCGTAATGGCAGGTTACACAAGTTGTTCCGGCTACTCTAACTTTCGTCGGCTTTTATTTTCGGTTTAAAATATTTAATTTAGAGCAAATAAACAATTAAAAATATAAAATAAAAAGATATAAATATATAATTTATATAAATACACAAATATGTGGCACTTCCTGCAAGAATCGGATCGTACTCAAAGACAAACATGACAAGCAAAGCGAATTCCTTTAGACCCTTGATTTTCCAAGGTTTGGCAAAGTTGTGAACATTAAACGAGGGAATAAAATGTTTAATAATATGAAAATCCGGTCTCCACTGATTGCCTTTCTACTAATTATATTGCTACTGATATTGACGAATTCTAAATTATGAGAAATTAAAAAAATTTTGTACGCATATATAAAGTCAAATCTAAATAGGGTGGCTTATATTCTTCAACGAAATAGCCAAAGAAGAGATGAAGTGATCCAGTTAAAATGAACCAACTAAAAAAAAAAAATATGTTATCTAATAAAAATACTTTACTCCTCTACTTTTAATATAAATATGATTTACATTTATACACGATATTTTGTTTTGATATAGTTGGCCATAGAAAAGAAAAATCGATTTCTTTCTACCATTGACCAGGCGTATCGTTTAACTTTTTGACCGAAATATTCGAATATTTAATGTACACTAAACTTATGATAAACACAAAAGAAAACATCATTTTTCTTTTTCTGAACGCAGTAAGAGTTCCGAAACTGTTCTCTTTCTTTCCCGGGCTAGATCTATTTTTCATAGGGAAAATTCGCCCATTTCCCGGCGGAACATGTGTTAATATTCGGAGGCAATCTCGAGAGTAAAAAAGACAAACCCTTCCCCCTTTCCTCCTCCCCCCTATCCCTCGTTCCGCCCGGTCCCGCGGGACGGCGGTGGTTAGGAACCAGAGATTGGGGCCCCTTCTTCGGCAACTATCTTCTTGCCCGTCTGATGCATGATTAATCACAAGAAAACTCGAGGGCTCTCAGCTAATCCGTCCAAGTTGCTCCTTTATGGATCCTATCAGCTTCTTGTAGCCCCTAGTCCCCGACATTAACTCTCTGTCAGAACTGCCAAACATTTATAATTCACTAAAAGGATAATAACCCTTTTAGAAGCTTTAGAAGACTTACCCAGGTGTCGTAAAAATATTCTATAAAGTTTGTAAAGCACAATTAAAGAGCCGTAATAATACAAAATAAATAACTCATCAGATATTTTTATCTTATAATAAAATAATACATGGGTCATTCTCATGAGACTTGTCAAATTTGCTTCTTTTTACTTTAAGGTTGGTTTTACATGATTCTAACTATTACAACGTGTAATTATAATTTGGCTCCAATTTAAGTATATATTAGTGTTGAGTACACCCATCATTAGTAAATAGTGGATGATCAATACGTTTACGTTTAAAGTAAATTTTAAAATTGAAAATTCTTGAGTTATGTTACTTGAAGTATGTGTGCATTGAAAGTAGAACGTACATAGCAAAAGTGTGCTATTTTTAAAAAAGAGTGGTCTCAATTTTTTTAACATTTCCGATGATTAGGAGACCATTAAGAACTTAGACTTCCAGGGTACGGTGAAAACTAGTGCTCAAGTATGTTATCACTCCGATTTCAGATGTATTATCATTTTGACGAAAATTCTCGGTATCCCAGGGGAAAACAGCTATATTATGAGGTATTGCGATGCTCAAGCTTTCCACTTTATAAAACGAATATTACCCGAAATAATAGTGGTAGCATACTTGAGATCTCGTTTTCACGATTCCCTGGAGACAAATTTCTTAATTCTTAAGTTCTCATCACCATTTTAACCACAATTTACTTTAAACATAAATGTTTTTGGTTATTTACTATTTACTAATAATAGAAATAATGTACGAAAATAATGGAGTCAACTGCACCAAAGTCAAAAGACACAAATTCATGTCTGCCTGTTCAGTTCTTTACTCGCTTTTCACAAGAAAATGGCTAAGCCGGTTACGATAAAAAAAAATTCTATTATTATATATGTACGTACGAAGTAGGCCGTCGCAAAATTATCAAAGTTTTACATAGAAACAAAAAGGAGTTTCAGATCGCGCAAAATTGCATTTTGTGAATAGTGGTCAATCATTATGTTTGAAGTTTTGCAAATTATATTGCCCCTTTTCCTAATACACTCGGAAAATAAGGGGAGAATTATATAAATACGATGATAAAATCAAAATCAGTAAAATTGAACTTTTTTGATAGTTTACTTCCGAGGTACGGATATAGAGCCGTAAGGGCAAATGTTAAGCAATATCAGTATGTCATTCGCCATCTTAGAACGAAATGGTGAAGGATCAAAAATCTAAATATTTTGTCCGTTTAAAATGAATAAAAAAATATCTAAAAACCAAATTTAGACCAAACTTCTTATTGTTGTTATTTAGATCCTTAAAACGTTTTAGCAACATTAATCTATTGTTTGTGCAACATCTTGAGACAAAATGGCGGACACACACACACACACACACACACATTTACAATTTAGTCATTTACAATAACAATAAAACCAATAAGTAAATAAAATTAGATTTCACAGCGAGTTCTTGTGCAGTTATTTGTTATTACCAGGTTTTTACATAAATCTTTGTTCATAAAAGCATCCTTATTTGTTATTACCATACCATACTTGTTAAAAATTTAGTTGTTCTGAATTTTCTAAATTTTATTTATTGGCACATTATGTTCAGTTCTTTCCTCATTGGTGACATAGTATTTCAAAAAATCGTAATTTTAATAAATATTTTTCAACAAATACTTAACAAATTTAATTTCATAACCCCTAGAGCACAATTATAGAAGTTTTGGAGGGATCTGAAGATCTGATATATATACATATATATATATATATATATATATATATATATATATATATATATATATATATATATATATATATATATCCCGCTACATGTGAGCACCTCCAGAAGCCCTTTTTGGATCAAATGAGCTGAAATATTGTATGTAGAGTTTTCTTCCAGGCAGAACGATACCATTAAAGAATGGGTAAATTCCAGTCAAAATTTCGGTATGTTTACCTGAAATTTCGGCGTTTTTAAAGTTTTGCGCATCTCTACAGCCCCACCAAATTAGTTCATTGGGCTGAAAATTTGTATATAATTGACTTGGTGTTAGGGAAGTATCTTTTGGGGGTCTCAACTTGTTTCTCTCACCCCTCTCCCCAGTTTTGGATTTGCGGGAGGAACCCCTCCAAATGAAAGGAAATTAAATTATCTATATAACAAAAGAAGTTTCATGGAAATCGGGGCAAAATTAGCAAAGATATAGCTATTTCAACTGTTTCAATCTCGATTTAGTCGTATTTTCTTTTTGGGTCACGGATTTATAGTATATTAGGCATACAAGGAAGTCATGCGGTGTCCACATCAGATATTTTCTTTTAGTGAAAATACGACCTTAGTGACGGATCTCTGATCTCTGCTGCTCATAGTTTTTTAAAAATAAAATGTTCAGTATTCAAATAATACAATTATACATTCATTTGGATGATTATCATAATAGAATCATTTGAAACATTGAGGTTCGTCACAAGCCGTACTTTTTATAGGCATTTGAAATTATTTTGCGGTCCGCGCTGGAGTCAAGATAAAAAGTCGGCTCCTTTAATGGTACATCTGCCGCTTCGAAAGGATTTCTAGATGATTTTAATATCGAGAAATTGAAAATTCTTAATGATATTTTCTTTCGACAAAAAGTCTGCAGCCATTAAGGGATTTCCGCTTTTTTTTTTTTCAATAGTGCTCTTCACTTCTGTTGTGAGTGGCGGGAGAAGAAAATTAATATTGATAAGGCCTAATCCCGCCCTGCTTTCCAGCCCTCCGCCCTCCAAAACTGAAAATAGACCAATTAATAAAGTGGAGGAGGGAATAATGAACAAGATCTAATCTTTATTAACTAATAGCCTCAGCATCCTGTATCAGTCTCGAGATCTACCGAATCCATCACCGACCAGTGGGAGATAATAAAATAAAAATGAGTTCCAAAGTGAACTGCACAATTATAATAAATATTTAATTTCGATATCTACAGTACCTTATTGAATCTATGAAAAACCACAAATTTTCTTATTATTTTTCATTAAATGTAGTTTTCGATTATATTTATAGTCCAATCAACGAATTTTCAAATGGGGGTGTAGACGGATATGAAGGGACGGCTAAAATTGATTTGAGGGTAATGTTTGGACTAGTTGAAAGGTAAACATTCTAAAAATCCTACAAGAAACATACTAAATTTCCTACAAGAGTATTGTTATTATTTTTTTGTATATGAATATACGCTCTTAAAAGTAACAAATTTGAAAAAAAAATCATTTTTGGCCCCATAATATACTACATTATATTTTCCCTTTTATCGTCTTTACAGTTTGCTACTTTTAAGAGCGCATATTTCTGAAACTATAACAGAAACGAAAAAAAAAATAATAAGACAATTTAATGAACTTCAGTTTTTTATATAAATTTTTTTAAGCTATGACCAACCGTCGCGATATACAGACGAAAAACCGAAAAAATATTATTAGTAATTAGAAAGAAAAAAGGCCATTCGTTCACCAAGCTTTTTATTTTATTTTACATTTTATCGACGTTTTGGCCAACTTGAGCCATTCTCAAGTTTCATTTTATTGTTTATATGTAAAACACAAACGTCACCAATGTATTATTTCTTTTAATGTTTTGTTTCTTTCTTCCATTATTGAGTCAATGCATCCGTATGCTGTGCTGATTGAATCATGGCTCTTCATACTTCAATCAGCCACCATACGGATTCATTGACTCAATAATGGAAGAAAGAAACAAAAAATGAAAAGAAATAATACACTGGTGACCTTTGTATAAAATAAAATAAAAAGCTTGGTAACCGAATGGCATTTTTTCTTTCTAATTACTAATAAAATAAAATGGCACCGAAAACTAATAAAACGACTAGAAGAAAAATATTACTTCTACCTCCTTCTCTTTTTGCCTGTTCCCCTAGATCCGGGGATTTTTAGTATGTTTACCTCTTAAATATTCCAAACAAAGCCCCGAAGTCAATTTTGGCCATCCCGTCATTGCCGTCTACAACCCCCTCATTGACTGGCCTATTACTGACCTGTTGTTCTTAATTAAAAAATTAATACAAAAAACTTAATTAAAAGTTTCTGGAAGTATATTCCTTAATTGTCTTTTTTTTTCTTTTTTTTTTGTATTACTTGTTTTATATTACTTATTACTTGTTTTTGTATCACTTCTCTAACAAAATCGGGAGGAGGGGTAGGAGTGGTTGGCTGATTACCCAATCCACTTCATGCATTTTTATTACAAATCCATCCATAATGTTTAAAAAAACATTAGCCCTCAGCTCTTACTAAAATGAGGAAAATCATCATTCTAAGTATTTAGTTTAATGTACTCATTATATTTATTACTTTTATGCAGATATTATAGAAGTATTATATATTATTGAGATATTTCTTCATCAAGCACACAATTAAAAAAAAATATATATACATACCTTCGATTTTTTTTCTTTAAACTAAAGAAATTTCCTCAATCATTTATTAGCGATAATTTTCTGTGCCACATAATAAAATCGGAGGTCTCCAAACTCTTATAGCCTAAGGGCCACACAGTTAGAGCCTAGCTCCTTCAAGGGCCGAAACCTAGCTCGTTCATCATACCAACATATTCATATAATAAATAGTAAATTATAATAATTTACTCTGATAATTTTGTGTTTCTTAATTGGATGTTGAATAAAAACATCTGATTATTATTTTGTATCATTTACTTACATTATTAATTTTGCAATGTAATCAAAATAATTAAGGCGGACCGCATCGGTATTTGTCCGCGAGCCATAGCTCTTATCTATAAGCTAAGGGTGGTTCCCTGTTATGATTAGGCTGTAATGACTGGGAAATTAAAAAAAAAAAAATATTTATTTAGCCATAATTCCTTAAATAATTTATTTATTATTTATTAAGCCCGATCTATTTAAGCTCATAAATTTTCTATTGATATAGCTTAAAGATAGGCATGGGGTTGGCTTTACAGTACCCGCAATACTGAACGATTGTGAGGGTTTAGTTAGGCTAAACGGACACAACCGGACGCATCCAAGGCTTTTATTATATAAATTTATAAATGCGCTTGTAGGCATAGTTTCCAATAATAAGGAAACAATTGTACAATAAAAAAAAATATCAAAACCGTTAAACAGGAATATTAAATAATACGGAATAAATCTAGCAATTCATAGTATAAAAAGAGAGACTGCTTAACTGTCACAGACAAACATCCTATAAACCTTGGCTACTAATTATTCAATTTATTCAGGTAAATTTTATTCAATTAAATGGTGTATCCTTTAAAGCAGGTGCTGTACCGGGACCAGGTAATAAATCCTGAAGGTGCCAAGGACAGATCCTAGCCCGGGCAGTCCGATGCCCATTCGCTATCCCTTAATTTACCGAATATTTTAAACTATTTTAACTTTTATCTTTTATTCCCTCTGTTGTTTAGCTGGATTTTGCTTTTGTTTTTGGTAATAGAGGTAGGCCCAATTATTGTTGGTATTTCCTACTCGTTTTTCATAGTTTTATTTGATAGGATGTCAAAATTGACATTTTAGCCTGTTAAAACTACATATTGCTAATTTTGAACGTAGCTACGTCTCTCTAAGGCTGTATTATTGCATTTTACCTACAGAGATTTTGAGTTATATCGATAAATACGTTGGACAGATAATATATATATATATGTAACAATGTTGTAAAATACCCCTGCTTAGGTTTGCAGACGATTTGGTACTGTTAAGTGAAGTCGCGGAAATTATAAAACAACGTTGATGAAAGCCGGTAAATGTTTCAAAATAAACAAGGATTAGACGAAATTAATAATCAACTGTATAAACGGTGGCGATTTTGGTGATATCGATATAATAGGTAATACGTTAGAACACGTTGAGAAATTTAAGTATTTGGACACTATGATAACTAGAAAAAACGCAATTCAAGGTACTGTTAATGGCTGGAAATGCTTGTTATTTTTCGGTATCAACATTACTTTTGTCACGACTTTTGCCAAGAAACTAAGGAGCGGAGTAGCTCAGTGGTGAGTCCCGGATTCGAGACCGGCTTTGGCAGATAATAATTTATTCTGTTATCAGCCGTCGATCGACCCTATAGGATCAGGGGATACCCTCTTGGGGATCACTCAGCCTCTATAAAGTGGGTATTCTTAATTGGGAGAAAATCCTGGTGGTTGAGCGTGATCTCGGCCAAATCAACTCCTTGCACAACCGTTGGCAGAAAAAGTACGGTTCCTACCAAGTACTGAACCCAAGTCCCTTCGTGGATTGTAGTGATAAAGATTTTTTTTTTTTTTGTCAAGAAACTTAAAAGTTTGAATTCACAAAACTATTATCTTTCCTATTGTTTTGTAGGAATGTGAATGTTGGCGGTTAACTTTGAAGGAAGAAAAACGCCTTAAGACCTTTGAGAATAAGGTATTGTGTAGAATATTTAGTACGAAAAAGGATGATAATATAAAATGCTATAAAAGTTATTGACTCGGGACGGTTGAAATGGGCTTGTAAAAATGTTGGCCTCAGTGCCGAACAAATTTCTAAAAATTTATTAAACGCTGAGCCGACTGGTAAACATCCAAAACGTAGGTGGGAGGATTGCATTAAGGGTGAGTAGAGATTTAGATTCGGAGGGTGATCGATAAACTGAGGTGTGTAATTGGTGGTATCGGCATCGAACCTTCGGGCTCGCTAAGCCTTTTATTATTATCAATTATTATATTATATGCTAGATTTGCGGATTCTTCCAGTGCAAAATTACAGGACACACGAACTCAATAAAAAAAAAAAGCAAAATCTTCCAGAAGGTTAGGAACAACCTATTTTATATTTGTTTTTTTTTTTATGAACTCTTATATCGCAATATAAGCAAGTAACGAATGTAAATGTAGCTACTTTTCAGAATATCAAAAAAGAACTTAACGTTTCTTTTTAACTTCCACATTGCGGATAATGTTTTTATATTTGGGCGTTTTTACTTTTCTGAGCCATAGATTTGTTAATATAAAATTTTCTTATGTAAATATACGTCTGATAAATTTATAAAACTGAGAAATTCGAAAAATACGATATTTCACAATCGTTTCTTAAACGTGGCGGCAAGGATAAATTAGTTTTATCTATAGGCACAGGTGTAGCTAAAATAATAAAAAATATATTATAGTAATTGAGATTAATTAGAATTATTACTGAGATGAATAGAGAGGAGTTAACGATAAGGATAATGCAGGCTTCAACTAAGCAAAATTAGTTAAGTCAATGCTTCAACTGAGTACTAGTTCTAATCCAATCCCAGTTTATAAACTAACTGCAACTCATCTACATCAGCAAGTTCAATCTCAGAATGCGATCTCTGACAAGATAACCTCATTGAGTTAATAAGAAAAAAAGAGGCTGCGTGGCTAATTTTCTGGAATTCTCTATGAATCGCCAATTAACTGATAACATGGAAAGGACATAGGCATGCAGATAAACAATACAAATTGCTGTTTGAATTTTAATAAATAAAAAAAGGTATACTTTCTTTAATCGTTTTCTGTTTAACTATCTAATATAACTGTAGTTGTCGTCACTCTTGGTGAGGCCAAAGGGCAAGATAACCACATTGTAGAGGCTGAGTGCAACCCAGAAGTATTGACGATAGCCTGCTTTGTAAGCATGGAAATATGTGGAGATTAGTCTTTATGATATTTCTCTCATAGAGCCCATCAATAACTTTTTTTTGGTTTTTTACTGAAAAATAATAAAAGCTGCCATACCCAAAGACAATAAGATTAAGATGCTGAAGCATCCATTCATACACAGAAGAAAAAAAAAGAATAATAATTAAAAAATAATTACATATAAAATAAATAAAATATAATAACATATCATCCGTAAATAAAAATAAGTACATCGAAATAAAAATAAATAGATAGATAAATTGGATAATAGCAAAATAAGAAAACAAACAAGATAATAAATAAAATTAAAGTAAAAAGAAAATAAATCATCATGAGGCCATTCATTCCTATGTACAATATTTACATTCTAGCCAAGGAAACTCCGGACCAAGCTTTTCCCTTCACTTATGTAGGACAAAGTAGGGCTCCGAGAGATCCCAATGCTTCTCTCCCAGTCGAATCACTGTTATTAAAAACCAATAGAGACTGAGTGAGGGTTCTAGAATCGCAGACGCACAAGACTTGAATGTAGAAGCTGACCATTGCAAGAGCTCCAAAAGCATATTTACAAAAGGTCTCGGGGCAACTGCCGTTACATCCTACGAGGAGACTTATAGGGATGGTTCGAGCTGGATAGGGATTGTGCACCAAGTATTAAGTCTCCTCGTTTTCAACGAGTGGGCCGGGAGAAGAGAGAGTGCGTGGGAGGGAGTGAGAGAGAATATATATATATATATATATATATATATATATATATATATATATATATATATATATATATATATTTCTATATTTATTCATCAAATATATATACATTTAAAGAATTTAATTCCTACAAATAGGAAAGAGAGAGTCCAAAGAGACAACATAGAAGTCATATATTTTATTGTAGTT
Source organism: Rhaphigaster nebulosa (assembly GCA_948150685.1). Taxonomy (NCBI): domain Eukaryota; kingdom Metazoa; phylum Arthropoda; class Insecta; order Hemiptera; family Pentatomidae; genus Rhaphigaster; species Rhaphigaster nebulosa. Next base: position 118,662,286 of record OX411311.1, read on the forward strand.
TTAAAATAAGTGGAAGAGAAACTGTGTCAACATTGAGTATTTGGTAACCTCCCTAATTTCAATCAACGATTGTAGTTGATTATAAATAATTAGCGATCGTAGTTCAATAATAAAATACACTAATTACTGTATAAATAGAATCACTTTACAAAGACAAGGATGTTTGAAAAAAGAAAAAAAAAAAGAAATTACTTGTGTTTTTGGATGCCACCAAGAGAAGTGAAATATTGTACTAAGTAACTCAACAGAGTTTATTTTATTTAATGTAGTGAGAAGTAGTGGAAAATTATTTTTTTTAATTATGACTAGGATTTCATCATGTAATGTATCAAGAGTGATTGTTTGAGAATTTGGATGGAATAAAGTAAGGAACATATGGAGTATTGAGGTCATGACATAAGGTCTTGTTTGTAACAGAATATAGACAGAGCATTGACTATCCTTCGAAGCACTTTAGACTAAAAGGTTTGGATACGTAAAATTTAGCTCTCCTGCACGATTCAAGACTATACTTGCTACAAATACAAGTATGTTTCAGAATGGTCTTGTGTGATAAATTAATAGTTTAATTAGGGATTGATAAATTATTTGCCACTTCAATAATTTTGTTTTTATTGAAAACTACTTTCGAACGTTATACACTCATCTTCACTTCAAGGTTTAAGTAGATTATATCAAACAGTGTGAGAACTCAGTGCGAGAACCAACCAATACAAACTTTTCTGTTTGAAATAATCTACTTTAACCTTGAACTGAAGTTGAACGTATAACATTCGAAACTAGTTTTCAATAAAAACAAAAAGTATAGAGGTGGCTAATAATTTATCTATCCCTAATTAGATTGATCCTTCTTTACCATCATGCGGACGTCAACTAAATATTAGTTTGTTGTGAATTGAAAGAGGGAGCGGAGTAGCACAATGTCAGGGCACTGTGTTACTATGCTCCCGGTCGCGGGTTCGAGACCGGCTGTTGCAGATAATTATTTATTCTGTTATCAGCCGTGGATCGAACCTGAGGGATCGGGAGACTCTTCTGGGGACCCTCCAACCTCAATAAAGTGGGTACCCTTAATTGGGGGAAAAACCTGGCGATTGAGCGTGATCTCGGCCAAATCACCTCCTTACACAACCGTTGGCCTAGAGACAGTACGGTCCTTACCAAGTACTGAGCCCAAGACCCTTCATGGGTTGTAGTGGTAAAGGTTTTTTTTTGTCAATTGAAAGATGAAATGTTGTGTTCAATAGTCTGTATAACTATTTAATCGGCGATTAAATTCTTGTCTTTTAATTCTAGTTTGTGAGATCCATGTTAGTCTTTTGTCTAAAAGAAAGTCGCAATATCGGACTGTGTCAGAAAAGGGAAGTGGTATGAAGTTAAAATGGGCAGGAAATATCTCGGATGGTGAAAGTGACAGGTTTATATTTTGATTCATTTTCCTTAAAGTGTTTATTATTGCACCGCCATTCATAAATAGTGTTCTATATCAGTTATTAAACGAAAGTCGATTTTTACTAAATAATTCTGGAAATGGCATAAGTCTCTTTGATCTATTGTCGATCAACCTTATCACCTCACCATGATTTTGAGTTAGATTATTTGCGCATAATAAAAATATATATATATATATATATATATATATATATATATATATATATATATATATATTATAATAATAAGGGTTACTTCTTATTAAATTAAACATGGGCACTGTTATTCGGGAACTTAACATCAAACGATCACCGATTCAACCAGCCATGAGTTCACGGGCGATCGCAAAGCGACTAAACTGGGTCTAAAAGGCCTAAAAACGTTGGCAAAGCTTCGCTAACGACTCAGGAAAGAATTTCTGATGAAAGGTCGAATTGCTTTAAGAAAGTTGACCGCCATATTTCCCTTTTGATCTTCTGGCTTCCTCGACTTTTTTAAGTGGGGAGGAGGGAACGTTTGACTAAATGTGGAGTACTCATGCGGTTATGACTTTTGAACTTTACTGTACAAATCCGTCAGAGGGCTTCGACCATGCAGAACCAACAAAGTTGGGGAAAAGTTTTTCATAGGAATTTTTTTTTTGATTCCGCTTAACTATGTGATAGAACAAAGAGACTTAATATTACTCGAACATTTAATTCCTTTCTCCTCTCGCCACCGTCTTAGTAATCAGGACGCCTACTAAGCCAGCAATATTGGATCTAATATTTAGAAAAAGAGTGAATGTAGCCTTAAAGTAAAGTAATTTCATTAAAAGTACATTAATTAAACGAAAAATTAAAAAACAAAAAAAAATCAGTGAGCAGCAGAACTAAAATTTCACTGAAATAAAAATATTATAAAAACGAGGTATTGAGAAAAAATTTGAGACCCACAAAAGAAAGTTCCCTGAAATAGCCATATTTTTGGTAATACTGACCCGATTTCGATGAAAGTTCTTTTGAGTTATATGTAATTTTATTTCCATTCAAATGCAACAGGTTTTGAGTTTTCTAACTAAATTTTGAGTGGTTTTAAAGGTGTGCAAATATTTTAAAAATCGAAAAATCCGGAGGAGAAGGGACCAAGTTGAGGCCCCCAAAAGATACTTCCCTAAACCAACTCAATTCACATACAAATTTTCAACCCTATAAACTAATATGGTGGAGCTGTAGAGATACGCAAAACTTCAGGAAAAAAACGGCGAGGAAAAAGAAAAAAAATATATATATATATATAAATCAGATATCTCCAAAACTAACATGATCGTCCTCTAGGGATTATGAAACGGATAGAAAACGCAGTCCCAACGCTCAAAGCCGAACTTCGACCCACTGCAATAGTCTTTTTTTGGGAAAAAACGACTAAAAATTACACGGCTTTTTAAAAATAGTCTAAGGTGCTAAAAAGTGCTAATAGGTCGTTGATTGATCTGGTGGTGCAGAAGAACTTCACCTTTTATGTAAACATTGGAGGTTTTGTATGGTCGATCTCTAAATAAATCTAACTTACATATCCAAATTAACGTTCTGCTATAATTAATATTTTATTTAAATAAAATATCTAAATATAATGCTACGAAAAACCGCTTCATTATATTACTAATTGAGTATAAAGCAGAATTTATTGGGTTATTTTCAATAGTATCCATATCGAATCGTAATGAAATTTATATTTTTCACATATGATATACTCCTATGCGAGCCCATGGAAGGATTTAAAATATCAAAATATGAATTAAAATATTTTAGTAAAATTGTCTGTTTACTCTCTACTCCCTTCTCACAGGAATGATAACACTGACCATGGTTCTCACAAACTCCACAAGTCATTTTATGATTATCATTTATATGGTCATCCTTCGTTTTTTTACTTCCTTGTATGAAGTAACGGAAGTATTGTAATCGAGAAAATTTTCGGTTTTCAGATTTCGACGGAAATATCCATTTTGACCATCCCTGAATCCATTTTGACTAGTTTCGTCGTGGCGTCTATACGGACGTATCTCACATAACTCAAAAACGGTTAGCCGTAGAAAGTTGAAATTTTGTATTTAGGATTGTTGTAAAATCTAGTTTTGAACCTCCCTTTTTGGTCACTGCTTAATCGCCGAAAGTGGTACTTTACTTGAAGGTCATAATTGATTTCCATCAAAAATTATATTAAAATACTTTGCAAAACTTTTCAAATAAATTATATATTGATTTAAATAACATACTAGATTTTGGTCTAAATTGGAAAACCGGAAGCGGTACTTTACTTGGTCATATTAGACTTTCATCAAAAATCATATTAAAATATATTGTAAAACATCTCAAATTTGGTAAATAGGACTTTTATATCGATATGAATGTATTTACTATATTTTGGTTAAAATTGGTGAACCGAAAACGGTACTTTACTTGAAGGTCATAATAAGCTTACATCAAAAATTATATTTAAATTAAAGACGTAAATCATATGTTTCGGTAATAAAGGTTACAAATGTAATTTGGTTTCCAATCCAATTAAACATTTTTATTACTTGTTTTAAATGTTAAAATTGAGTGTAAAATACTGGTTTTTCTCGCTATTTGTGTGTGTGTGTGTGTGTGTGTCAATAGATGGATGTCGCGACGCCGAGTGTCGTTTTTGAGATACTGCAATCTTCGGAAACTAGTAACCAAATTCAGGATCACTTTTTGAGCCACCGATTTATAGTTTAATAGGCGTACAAGGAAGTCATGTGTTGTCCACATCAGATATTTTTATTAAGAAGAATATTGATTATTTATTGTACATACTACAATTAATGTATTAATTATTTTATGACTATATATTATGCATTAAATGCTGTAAGCAAAAGGTATTGGTGTGTTTTTACCAGATAGCCTCCTGTTGAACTATATTGGGTGTCCGTAACCAATGAAGGAAAACCTGACCCTGGAATAGACCACGCGGAGCTGACCACATTAGAAGCATCCTGAACCATTGAGTTCAGCATGAAACTTAAAGATAAAGGAAAATAATTCAATTCTAGTCCCACAAAGTCTTAAACAAAACATCTAGAAGCTCGTTAAGGTCGTATTGATATTGTCTTGTGTTTAATAAAGTTGTAAAATTTTTGTAACATAACTAAATATAGAATATAATAAATAATAATTTTTTTCATTCACGTTAATTAGATGAAATAATTTAAGAGTACGGAACTACATATTAAGCAAAATAATTGAATAAAATAATAGGAATTCGAAATTGATGTGGAGAGCGGTAATGTTTTTGAATCAAACATAACTCTTTTTTTTATTTATAAACTAAATTTATGATTTTTTATTTATTAGATTTACAAATTAATTAATGAATCAATAATATTTGACTATATAATAATATTTAAAATTGGTTCGAGGAAATGCAAACCATTTGATCAATTAAATTAATAATTTAATTTAAATATTTAGAAGGGAATGAACAAACTCAACCTTTCAGCTAAGTCCACTGAACCGACATGGAAGGAAAATCGTTCGACAGCTTACGAGGGTCAATCAACACGACACCCTAGCCCCTTTGTCAGATCGGCGGCAGCCCAAGGATAAATACAGCTCCTGTCTTTGTGATGGTCCCGTTACCCACTTTAATCGGCGACCGAGGGGGGGGGGGTGAGTTCTTCCTGTCGCTTTGACGGCTCTCACTCAGCCGTGAGGGGATGACGGTAATGGGGTAGCGGCCAAATAAAATAGACTTCAATCCCATCGTAAGTTCAAAAAGCCACAAACGTTCAAAGATCACTTTGAAAAACTCCACTTCTCTGTATCGGTCTAAATTCTGACTTGTCTCCTTGTGTCTCCTTTCATGTAAAAAAAAATCAAGAAAATAAAAAGAATGAGAAGGAAAAAAAATATTCCACCAGAGCGCGCCATAAAGATGAAAACAAAATAAATAAAAAGAGTGTTTTTTTTAGCGTTAATAAAGGTTTTTCAACTTCTGCGAATGAAACGTTCAAGTTATGATGATTATTAATTCCAATACAACCTTATTACAATTAATGAACAAATATTTAACGAAATATAATTTAAATGAATTAAAATAAAATACATAAGAAATAAAAATCTCATATCAAATTACATTTTATTTTAAGTATAAATGAGTCGCCCAGTTTTTAAAATGGCAATACATTGAAAAAAAAAAAACTTTATAATTACAAGCATTACATTTTTTTACTTTTCTGTAGAAAAATCTTAACTTGACAATTTCCAAAGCTTTATCGAATTCGTCATCATTGTAGGTTGCAAATTCACGAAGATCCTCATCTTCGTTTTCATGGGGTCAGCTTCATTGATAAACATTTTTGTATTTGTCTATTATACCAGTTTAGTTCATCTTAGGGATGTTGAAAAAATATCGATGTATCGACATATTTTATAAAATATATCTATAAAATATAATTATAGGATATAGTTTATAAATATATCTAAGTAAGAAGCCCGAAACGTTGATTATGCATTAATCTGATCATTAATAAATTTTAATACTGGGAAGACTTTCTATATTCACGACCATCTTACAAAGATAAAATATATCCAATTTTTTTCTCGATACATCGTGATATCGATATTAAAATTTTTGTATCGAAAACTGATTAAAAAAAAAAAAAAAAAAAAAAAAAGCGAAAACATATAAAATAAAATAACTCTACACGAACGGCGGATTCGACAAACAAAGAAACTTGTGGTTTGGCGAGTTCGTGTTACTATCTATAGTGGCTGTGTTCAAGACATGAGATGTCGAAAATATCGATATCGGTTTACAATATCGAAATCTTGATATCGGCAAAATATTATCGATATTCAAAAATATCGTTAGTATTTTCCTAAAATTAAAAACCGTTTCTTCATCATTAAATCCTTCTGAAAATGAACTTAATAAAACAATATCTTAATTACATCGGCACAGACATTTTTATATTTTTGAAAATTGTTAATTATTTTATCAAATTAAAAAACAAAAAACTATAAACGAATCAGAATGAGATTAAGAGATAGCCTTCTTATTATTTAAATCCTGCTCAAAATGAACATAATAAAAATGATCGGCAGAATAATATCGATATTATAGCAATAATATCTTAACGATATCGGCAGAAAAATATCGATATTTCAAAATATCGGTGATTCTTTTATCAAATTAACAATAAAAAAAAAAAACGAATCGGAAGGAGGATAGGAAATAACCTGTTACTTAATACCTAAAGTCTGCGGTAAATGAAATTAATAAAAACAATATCTTAAAGATATCGGCATCGAAATATCGATATTACAAACAAAATTATTAATTATATCGATATTATAAAAAGAATAACTTAATTATATTGTCCCAGAAATATTAATACTGTAAAAACAATATCTTAATTATATTGGCACAGAAATATCAATATTACAAAAACAATATTTTAACTATGTCGGTACAGAAATATCGATATTATAAAAACAAAAGATTAAATAAATCGATATTTTTATCGACATTCACATCCCTAGTTTATCTCATTCCGATTGGCTAGTTTTCCTAGGAATTTTTTAATGTATTTCAGTTAATCGGGTTGAACTTTAAATGATAATGGTACCAGTTTCGAAGCTTTTATTGACGACAACTTCTTAACAGGTTTGTTAGTCTTGAGAGCACTCATATAAGTACGTGATCTTGCTTTAAACGTCAATGAATTTTTATGGCTATACTTTATTAAATAAATATTCTTACTTTAGACATTATGAAGAGAAAACATGTGGAATCCTTAACAAATCCTTATGCCATGGATTCACAATCATAAAAATTCCAATTTTTCCCAATACCATGGGCTGCAAATCAATTATGGTATTCTTCAAGCGTAATCAGGGCCGGATATTTACCAGAGGGGGCGAACTTAATTTTGCCGCCCCTTCTTTCATCCGCCTCTCAATAAACGTCAACATTAGTATTTTAGATTATATGTTTCTTGATAAATATCATAATCTCATAACATTAACTCTATTTACTAACTGCATTAAGGTCAAAAATCAGAAACTTTATTTTTGTATTATTACTTTTTTTTTTTTTAATTTGGGGCTTAACGTCCTTTCCTATTCTATTGAGGCAAACAGGACGGGTTATCCTACCGGTTACCAAACTGTTCTAACCAGAGTGGGAAGGTCGAGTTGTACGTATGGGGCTGTCATGAAATAAATTTCAACCCGCCAAAGCCGGTTTCGAACCAGAGCCGTAGCAGTCTCGAGGTTGCTAAGTTGGCGCCTTAATACTCTCGGCCACTAAGGCCTCCAAAAAGCAGAAACAAATATTATTTGCTTAACCTAAAGATAAAATTTCGTTCGAAATTAATTAATTAATTAAAACGGGACGATTCGGCCTTGATAAAAGTGATATCAGCCTTAATTGGATTACAAGTTTCAAGGAAACGAAATCTGTCATGTTTTTTGACACCCTACTGTATCGTATAAAATATTTGTTTAAATCTTATTTTTGCGAGAATTTGTAGAGCTCCCCTAATTAAGAAGGTTTAAGTCTAAATTATAAATCGATATGATCGATACGCTAGATTGAGTCGAGACTTGGAAACTAATATAGGCTGACGGGTGTAACGAAGCTGTGTGCCCTCTTGTTGTGATCACTGACATAGGAAACGTAACGCCCACTTAGCCGTGTCAGCTCCCCATCCTTTTGTGACTAGCCCCACAGGAATCCTTTAGAAGTCTGAGTCAAAACTGTTCAATTACAAACACGACAAATCCTATTTGCAGGTAGGAATTTATATTAGGGTACCCGTCAAGAGCAATGCACTTCTTGTCACTTATAGCTAATGAGAATGCACAAAACGAACCAGATTTTGAAAGCATTCAAAACAGACTTGAATTATCATAAGTATGGATGTTAACAAAATTATAGAAAGTAGGAAGCCGGTTTCAATGTACTCAAGATCCTCTATGCTAAAATTGTCTAGCTAGGGACAGGATGGTCGTACCTTCGATGAAAGTGGTCCTGCAAAAGAGTTCCTCCGATGGTCTTAATACTAAAAATAGTCAATTTTTTTTATGGAGGCTTCTATAGATCAAGTTTTAATTGAATAAAAACGGACCTTACTAAAATTTAAAAGGACAGAAATTATGAAGTATGCAAAGCGCTAGACGATCCCCGTCATATCCTGTTCAGATATATGGAATAAGCTATGAAGCTCAGGAATTTTTTTTTGCAAAAACACTGAATATTAATAAAAAAAAAAAAAATCAGTTATTTTCAACTTTATTATTCACAACTTAATTTTTTCAAATAAACATTGAAAAAATAGATTCTGGTGTCAAATCTTGATAATAACTTGTGTAATAATAATAAAAGGCTCAACGAACCCTTAGGTTCTTCTATACCGTTACCACTAATCGCTCAGCAAAGAAATCCATAAGATCAGCTTTAGCACCATACTCCCACCTACGTTTCGGTCTACTCCTCGGGCATTTACCAGTCAGCTAAGCTTTAATCAGCTTTCTTGGGATTAGTTCGTTTTACAAATTTACATGCCTATTACAAACATAACCATGTTATTATTTTAATGATATTAACAGGACCACTTATATGTTAATACAAACATTTTCGGGGGCATAAAATAATTTGTTAGTAGACATCCGCATGATGATATAGAAGGGTCAATCTAATTAGGGATTGATAAATTATCTGCCACTTCTATAATTTAGTTTTTATTGAAAACTAGTTTCGAATGTTATACATTCATCTTCAGTTCAACGTTAAAGTATATTCTACTTAATACCTAGATTAAGTAAAATCTACTTAAGCCATGAACTGAAGATGAATATATAATATTCGAAACTAGTTTTCAATAAAAACTAAATTATAGACGTAGCAAATAATTTATCAATCCCTAATAAGATAATTTGATCAAATCTTTTGTTATCTATTATTAATAAACGACAAATCCCTCAACCAGCATTTAATCCTCAAAATTACAAAACCATAATTAGGGCTGAATAATTTATTATTTGATAAAGTATAATTATAAAAAAAAAAAGCCTTGTGTTGTAAGAGTTCACAATTAGCGGCTGAGGTATTGGAGAGTAGTAGCAGTAATGGAAACCTATTTCCTCCCTGCGCCCCCCCTCCCCGTCTTTCCAACGGGCTAAAATTGCTTTTAACCTGCTCTTCCTCTCCCTCCCCCTCCCCCAAGTTCAATCTGAATTCTAGTATTACACACTCGAACCCTTCCCTTCTCCTCACCCCGGCTACGGAATGAGAATACGACTCCTGAAGAAGAAACCCGACAAAGAGTTCCAATCTATAACAGAAAGGATTAGTGTAATTAATTCTAGCCGCTTTATGGGATGATTGGCGCAAGACTCTTTTGTCTCGAGTAATTCCCTCCTTTATTTTGGCGCGTAGGACAGAAGGGCGGGTATTATCAGGCGGAAACCCGACGTAAAAGGCCCAGGGATAACATTAAATAGACAACCATAAAACGGAATTAGTTGTGTTTTATTGTCTACGGTAATGTTAGACTCTGGTCGATTGTTTTTATCAAGAGCTCGAGTAGCAATAAACCGCCTTTAATGTAGCCTGAAGACGAAGCGTTTGATTGCAACAAGGACAAACAATAAGCCAAAATTGATAACAGTAAAACAAAATAACTACCTATGATAAATAAAATTAATTTTTATTTTAAAGTTTATCTAATTTATATTTTATTATAGTCTTCTTCTTTGAAGGCACAACAATACAATAATGAATCTAGGCCTCATCCAGCAATCTACGCCAGTAGGCTCTATTTTGTTCTACAACTGTCTGGCTCCGTGTGTCACGAAGAAGTCTAGCAAGATGGCTGGATGGAGTGACATATGCTGCCACTCCATCCAGCCATATAGCTTTTGGCCTTTTCATTCTGTGTGTCCCATGGAGGACCTCTGTTATGAGTTTCATATGGATGAAATCCTGACTGAGGTGTCGTTTATTCTTGCTACATGGCCGGTCCGACGAAGTCTCCCAACCATGACAAACTTCAACTCGTCCATACTTTGGTACTGCTTATAGAGCTCCAAGTTGATGCGTCTTTGCTAAGGATTCCCCTTACGGATAGGGTCATAGATCCGTTTCAAATATACTGAACCGATTCTCATCTGCTTTCATTTTGGGCCAAGTTTCTGCTCCACGCGTGAGGACAGGGCGGATGAGGGTCTTGCATAGCCTTAGTTAGTGAGAGGCCGAAATAATACCGATTTACTGACCAGATTTTGCTATTAGGTATTTTTACATTGTTCAAATTTATATAAATGTATTTATATGCATATTATACATATATATAGAATTATCTTTCGCCAACTCAGGAATCATCAGAACAGAAAAAACATAATCACGGATATGTTCAACACTTCCCGCATCAACTGTCTAAAAAGATACATCAACTAGAGGCATCTAGTCTAATTCATCTAAATACGTAGTGAAGAAAAAGGGAGCTATAATATGTGTTAAGATGTCACAGTTTATTTAATATTTTAAAATTTCCTGAAAATACTGGATGTCCAAAGGAATAAATTTCAAGTCTTCTTCGAGTACTTAAAGAAAACAAAAAAAAATAAAATAAATAATTTCGTGAGTATGGATTGTTTCCACAGGATATAATTCGTTGCTAATACGATTAACAAAACTCAGGAATGGATTTCATACAGGCCAAATACATTTTTTGCCCTTCAGACAGCTGTTGGTGTCGTATCTTCTAGTTATATATATATATATATATATATATATATATATATATATATATATATATATATATATATATATATATATATATATATGTACATTATAATAAACTTTTATTTAATTAGGGATTAATAAATTATTTGCCACTTCTATAATTTTGTTATTATTGAAAACCTGATTCATAAATGTATTATAATACTAATTTATATTACATTTAATTTAATATGTATAATAATAACAAACTGTATTTTGAATTGCTTATTTTTGAATTTTTGTGTGATTTTAGAACTGAAGATGAAGGTATAACATTCGAAACTAGTTTTCAATAAAAACAAAATTATAGAAGTGGCAAATAATTTATCAATCTCTAATTAGATTAATCCTTCCATACCATCATGCGGATGTCAAACTTGTATTTAAAAACTAATAAATTTTAATAAACTATTCATTTTTGCTTTTCTTTGGCTGTTTTGATCGCCTAACGAAGCAACATTTTTCAACAAATTAGTTGCTAGCTCATGGAAAATTTATCGTTGATTAAAAATGGTGACAAAACTTGAGAAATCTGCAGTTACAGTAGAGACATTTGGAACTTTATTGGAAAAAGCGTGATTTTCTTGGAAAAACATCTGAAAACGGATTGAGATTCGAAGGTGCGGTTGGTGGAACTGAACTACAATTAATGGCGTTTACTCCTGAGATACTCTGTATACTTAAATATGGTAACAAGTAAAGAAACTATGGGCATCATCAATAGAAAGGATTAATATCAATAACAGCTTATAAAAAATGACTGAAATAGTTTATGGGATGAATAGACCAAACAACCAATTACATTTTTTATATTACTTTTATTATTTCTAAACTCTATACACATTAAGAAAAGTTGTAATCAATTACAAGTGGTTTATTGCTTAAAAACGAGAGTGAGAAATATTTTTAGATTTAGGCACCTTAACCTGTACTTAAGACATAAACTAAATCTTACTACAATGCTTCAATTAAAAAAATAAATAAATAAATAATATAATATAATACAAAAAAATAATTAGAAAAAATGCCAATGAGTAAAGTAAGCCTATGTAAAAAAAAAAACAGTTTTCTAGTTGTTTTATTAATTTTCAGACCCATTTTATTAGATCAGTAAATATAAAGCAAAAAGGCCATTCGGTAACCAAGTATTATTTTATTTTACACCATTTTGACGTTTCGGCCAACATGGGCCATTCTCAAGTCATATAAGAGTACTTCATTTTATTGCTATATGAAAAACAAAAGTCAACATTGTATCAATTTCTTCCATTTCTGTTTTACTTTTCCCTTATTGAGTCATTGTATCTGTCTGGTGTGCTTATTGAAGCATGACTTTGAGTGGAAAAATGGAAGCAATTTATACAATGTTGCCTTTTTTTTCATATAACAATAAAATGAAGTACGTTTTACATGACTTGAGAATGGCCCAAATTGGCCGAAACGTCGAAATGGTTTAAAATAAAATACTTGGTGACCGAATATTTCTTTTAAAACAAATGCATTTTTTATAATAAAAAATAAAATGATCGTAACGAACTGTTAATGATGGAAATAAAATATAGTCTAACCAGTTTACTGTAGCATAACCTAAACAACTTTTTGACCAGCTCATTACGATATAGTCATGGTTACTTCAACTATAATTTAATTTTGATCCAAGTTACCCAATTATCTTTTTACATTAATTAAAAGGAGATTAGGGATGGTAAGGCAATGGCTTAGTGTAGAAATTAATCGGTTTTCAACCATTTTGAGTTTGATATATAATAGTTTGCTATATACCCTTGCAAAAATATACTAGAGAAATAATAAATATAAAAAACTTTTTTATTTGTTGCCGAGCTGCCGACATTTCCACACCGACTTCTTTTACACATTTTTTTATTTTCAAAACATTCCATATATAATGTATAATATAACATAATACATTATTGACACTTTTCCAACATTTCTCAAAAAAAATGCTAATGAATTTTTAATATTTTATGAATATACGTAATACACACTCATGGGAATAATAAAATATCTTTAAATAACATATGTTTAAATAACTATAGAAAATCCAATCAATAACTGCTTTCCAGAATGTGTGAATATATAAGAACATTGGCAAGAAGATGGTTGGAAGAAAGTATAAATTTTCCTTTCAAGAGTAACACATATTGCAGCGCCACAAGGGGCTGATTTTTCATCGGAATGGTATTTCCAACAATTTCCATTTTCATGTTTTCTGACGGAAAATAGGTAAGACGTCTCTGGCAAACATATATAACATTTATTGCCTTGGACTGTACCATATTGGGTTTACGAGGAATTTTTATATTTGTTATATCCGACGGTATATTACTATAGAATGGAATTAATAACTCCTACCGGCTATATAAGTACATAAATATTTTATATTTATATTCATAAATATACACTCGTGGTCTTCTAAGTTGATATGTATTAAGTAATACCTCGTTGGGTATTAGTTGGGTCAACTTTTAGACAAAAAAAAAAAAAAAATTGTCAGTTATCAACTTAGTTAAACAACATTTTCAGGGATTACCTACCAGACTCAAGCCCAAATTATTAATTATTAATTATTAAGGATTTAAAAGAGATCCTTGGTGAAATAGGCATCCCTTAATATCGTGAGCATGTGATTGATCGTAAAGGACTCAGGAAAAACATGATTTCGCAGGCTCATGTCAGCATGAGATGAGGATTACTAAGGGTTCCGGGTCCTGTACTGTCAGTCGGCGGCCTATTGTCCTCCAGGACTCCAGGATAATGTGCTGGACATGGGATCGGTTATTCTCCTCATGATAACAAAACAGCTGACAGCCAAACCTCAAGTTGCGGAAATCCGAGAATGGATTGATAGTATGTATCTTATATTTCTAATTTAGCCGGAAGTTGATATATTTTAATTAAAAGACGCAATTTTAATTTGCAATTTAATCATTTTAAGTAATTTTATAAAAATATATCAGTTTATCAATACAGAATGAAAAATGATTTATTTATAAATATATATATATATAAACAAATTTTGTTTTGATTTATTTTAACTACAACTAAAAAATAAAAATATCTAATGTGACTCCACATGATGTGACACCTTGTACGCCTATTAAACTATAGATCGGTGGCTCTAAAAGTGATCCTGAATTTAGTTACTAGTTTCCAAATATAGCACTATCTCAAAAACGACACAGCTTCGGGACGCCCATCTATTGACACACACACACACACACACACACACACACACACACACACACACACACACACACACACACACACACACACACACACACACACACACACACACACACACACACACACACAACAGACACACACACAAGCTCTTGTTTCTGGAGGTCTCGTACCCTTATTATATGTCGTTTTCTTTCAGTAGGTAATAGGTTCTTAAGAGATTACTTCGTATACCGTTACAACATTAGAACTGCCTATGTCACTAGATAAAGCGTTGGAAATCGACGGTTTCGACATTTTAAGGGAAAGAACACTCTAAGAACTTATATTTATTCTCCTGTTGCACACTTCTTCATCTCATAAATGGGGAGGGATACAAGTATTTTACATTCAAATTTAACACTCAAAACTAGTAATAATACTGTTTCATTAGAGTGGAGCAAAAAAAAAATCTCGTTTGTAACCTTTATCACCGAACCATAAGATCTCAGTATTAAATGTCAACATAACTTTTGATGTAAGTTTATTATGACCTACAAGTAAAGTAACCCTTTCGGCTCACCAATTTAAACCAAAAACTATTATATAATTTATATTTACATAAAAGTCTAATTTACGAAATTTGAGTTGTTTTACATTATATTTTAATATAATTTTTGAAGATAATCAATAAGGACCTCGAAGTAAAGTAAAATAAAGTACTTCCGGTAATCATGTAGTGACCAAAAGATGAGGTTCACAATTAGATTTTACAATAATCCTAAATTTTCTACGACTAATAATTTTTGAGCTATGCGAGTACGAACGAACGTACTGATGTCACGAAGAAACTATTCAAAATGGATATTTCCGTTGAAATCCGAAAACCGAAAGATCTCGGGTTCGAAACCGGCTTTGGCAGATAATTATTTATTCTGTATTCAGCCGTGGATCGGCCCTGTGGGATCTGGAGACTATCCTGCAGTGCTTACCCATCCTCTATAAAGTGGGTTAATATGTCCCCTTAATTGGAGGAAAAACCTGGCGGCTGAGCGTGACCTCGGCCGAGTCACTTCCTTGCACAACCGTTGCAAACTACTGTTACCTTACTAGGTCCTTACCAAGAACTGATCAAAACTCTTTACGGGTTGAAGTGGTACAGTTTTTTTTTAAAAATACTATAATAATTATTCGACTTCAAAGTCTTATATTTTTAAACCTCCGCTATAGAAAATTCGTCACTAAAAATTTTATTTTTTCTGAGAATTACCTATATATTGATTATTTTTTTTTTAATTACTGAGCTTCCACGATCATAAGCAGTTTAGTAAGTAACAACAGTTATATCAACGTGGATAGACAAATCACGGTTGTTTTTAAAATAAATTACAAAATAGCGCTTCTTTTACAATAATACAATTAAAATTACATTCACATGTTTCATTTAATTGAATTTCATGGTGGAAGCGTTATAGTCTCTGCGAATACTAAAAGAGTTAATAGCAGTTGTATAGAAAAGAAGGTGGTCGTAATACAAGGGATTATAAGAGGCTGGGTGAGTACACTCAGAGCAAATGTAAAAGCCACTAGAGCAGAGTGTTACAGAGCTCCGGTGAGGCAGTTGATATATATATTGTGGCTACCTCCTTCCATCCAACCAATTGGATCTCTTCACTCAGTCTCTCGACCAACGCACTTTCTTTAATATTTTATAGCTAAAACTTTTTGTACGTATTTTTAAAAATAAATTAGCATTGTCCATCATCTAGAAAAAATAAAGCTGCTTTTATTTTGAGTTATATAATTCTTTTTGTTCAATTTAAATCATGTTACGATTCTTTAGCACATTAGTGTTTTTCACCTGCACATAGGAGATATAAGATCTTATATCGAATAAAATTCAATGAAAATTTCTACCATATATGGCACTATGTATTACTCTAAGTACCAGATTTTTTGTTTGATATTTGTTTGTTGCATACTATAAATCACATTGGGAGTATTTCTCTTTGAAACAATTTAAGGCAGAATACCCCAAAGGTCACTCACTACCTTCCCCTGTCCCAAGCCATAAAATTGCCTGTTGAAAGTGTTATCGCTGTTACTAGCAGTACACTATTTAAACATAATATTAGTGCAGTGTTACAAAATAATTAAATAATATTTTTCAATTTTTATTTAATACTAAAATTAAACCAAAGAAGGTTTATTGGCCTCAAAATACCTGTCCTAAGATTTGGCCATCATTACATTCCCTTCTGCTTTAAATGCATTTTCTGATACTAGATGGAATCTAGTTTCAGGTTATGTATCATTTTACAAAAGGTTTTTCAGGACTCAGAATTAAATCCACGTGTTTCCGCTTTTGTGATAATTTAGGAGAAAAAAATAAAGGTATGAAAATTCGATGTGTCCCTTTCTTTTTGTAATTACCTCTAACTCCTCCCCCCCCCATTTATATACATTATTTTTATGATTAAACATTTAAAATTTATTTCATTTTATAAATAAAAGAAGCACAACTACTTTAAAAGCATAATTTTTTTTGATAAAGCTTTTTAGAAAAAATAAATGACATTTTTATAAAAAAATAATGATCATATTCTGTTTATAGTAAATTATTTTTATATTTTCAATTTTAAAGAATATATTAACAATATTTTAATACGACTTTAACTTTTCTTCCAAGCAAACTATTTGGAATAATACAAATATAATATAACCTTTTTTAATGTTCATTTGTGGGTTTTTAATCTTTAGTTTGTAAGCCTGAAATGTTCAATAATTGAAAAAGTAATATCAAAAACAAGGAAAGAGATGCCAACAACAAAACTTAAAATCCTTTCTTCCAGCTTTAATCAAAAGGATTCGATTCTTAATGGCAGTTTGGTACAATATGAAAAATAAAAGATATAAAGTAAGATGAAATTTACTTTTTGAAACACTATTTTATATATATATATATATATATATATATATATATATATATATATATATATGTATATATATATATATATATATATATATATATATATATATATATATATGCTTATTTATTATTTGGTTTTTATTTATTTATTTTTTTTTACCACCACATAATTTAAAAATAGAAGAGAATCTCCCAAATATTGAACTGTTTTGGAATCATGATGTACTATCTCTAACTGGTAAGAGTAATATCTCTATTTGTTTTTGTTTTTTCGAAGTAAGTACTTATTGTTAGATCGCAATAAGACAATAAGATAAAGCATTGATCATATATTCTTTACTGACGTTTGAGAGCCTCAAGGTTTTGAATTGAATTTTTCCAATAACAACATAATTTTCTTTTAATCGATTTAGATTTTTTTAATCTCTCTTTTAAGTTTTTGCTTTCACTAATCTAAGTAAAAATTATTTAATTAAAAAGAATGAGAAAAAGTATGTATTTTTAGGAAGTATCCATTCTTAATTTTTTTTATTTGTAGCAATAAAAGATTATCTGTCATGAAAACAGTTTGTACAACAGAAAAATTCGGATTATCAATAGTCAAATATACATATAATATACATCATCTTAACGAAATTCATATAATTTAAAATGAATAAAATAGAAATTGAACAAATCCCCGATGTTCACTTCATTCATTAATATATCCTCGCTCAAATAACTCTCACCACCCCAAAGAATGAAAAAAAAATGACGAGCTGAAACGAATCGAATCAAAAAACGAAATCAAGAGCGTAGCAGTTTTCAGATGTAAAAAGCGGGTAATTCTACCATCCCCTGGTGAAAACGCTTATGAAGCGAACAGTGGGAAAATACACGCAACTGTGCACAGAGCCAAATCGGCCCTTTTTCAATCCACCGTAAACTTGCCAATCAGCAGATATCTTCTCTACTAAGGAAATGTAAATATATATATATTTTTTTCTTAATGAAATAGATATACTATTGTAATTTTGTGTATATATGTATATATATATATATATATATATATATATATATATATATATATATATATATATATATATATATATATAGGATTGTTTACAATTGGTAATTATTGTCTCTAATCCCGTTTTAAATGGAATTTGTTAAATATTCCACAATTATCTTCTGATTGATTTCCGACTGAATTTCACGGCACTAGTTTGCACGTAACCATTTTTTTCACGAAGTTTGAGCTTTAATTTTGTACCGTTAAAATTTGTTTATTTAAAAATGAAATAAGAGAAAATTGCAAAAGTCGCTTATTAACTAAATAATTCCAGATTTTAACGCCACGGGAACTAGTTTTGAGGATTAAGATGATAAATCAGTGTAGGATTCTCAGGTCCTGGATTGACAACAGAGGAGTTTAAGAAAGCTACCACTCTTTAGACTAAAAATCTAAAAATAATAGTTGACATCCGCATGATGGTATAGAAGGATCAATCTAATTAGGGATTGATAAATTATTTGCCATTTCTATAATTTTTTTTTTTTTTATTGAAAACTAGTTTCGAATGTTATACATTAATATGACATAAGTTCAGTGCGAGAAGAAACCAATACAAACTTTTCTGTTTGATATAATCCATTTAAACCTTGAACTGAAGATGAATGTATAACATTCGAAACTAGTTTTCAATAAAGCAAAATTATAGAAGTGGCAAAAAATGTATCAATCCCTAACTAAAAATAATGGATTAAGGACGCTTTCGTGACTGTCGTTTAAGACCCAATAACTCGCTTCGTTTGTAATCTCAAGGTCATGTAAGCCATAGGCCTCATGATATGACTTTGAAATTATTTTATTTTTAATTATTTCACAATTTAAAATATGGGAGGTTTAGGTCCCATCCCAGTCATTCGTTATCAAGGGCTCAAGGCACCTGTTTGAAACCATAAAATAAATCAACATTATTTTTATAACTGAAATATCATGCAAAATGATCACGTTAGAATAATAAACATATATTCCCAATTATGAATAACAACATATGAATAATAAAAAATTGAAAAATAAAATACCTGATGTGGGTTACACATGACTTCCTTGTACGCCTATTAAATTATAAATCCGTGGCTCAAAAAGTGATACTGAATTTGGTTACTAGTTTCCGAAGATTGACACCCGGCGTCCCGTCATCCATCTATTGACACACACACACACACACACACACACACATTCTTGTCACTGGAGGTCTCATTCCGTTATTATATGTCGTTTTCCTTCAGTAGGTAACTAGTTTCCAAGATATTTCTTCATGTTCCTTGACAACAATAAAACTGTCAAAATCACAGGATAAAGCATTGGAAATCGACAGTTTCGATATTTTAAGCGGAAAAACCCACTTAAGTAATATCTTATTCTCATACTGCAGACTTGTTGATCTCACAAATGGGGAGGAAAACCAGTATTTTACACTCAATTTTAACACTTAAAACAAGTAATTAAAATGTTTAATTCGATTGGAAACCAAATTGCGTTTGTAACCTTTATTACCGAAACATATGATTTCTCTTTTAATTTAAATATAATTTTTGATGTAAGCTTATTATGACCTTCAAGTAAAGTACCCTTTTCGCCTCACCAATTTTAACCAAAATCTAGTAAATACATTTATATCGATATAAAAGTCCTATTAACCAAATTTGAGATGTTTTACATTATATTTTAATATAATGAGTCTGATAGGGCCTTCAAGTAAAGTACCGCTTCCGGTTTTCCAATTTAGACCAAAATCTAGTATGTTATTTAAATCAATATATAAGTTATAAATACTAAATTTGAGAAGTTTTGAATAGTATTTTAATATAATTGTTGATGGAAATCAATTATGACCTTTAAGTAATGTACCATTTCCGGTGATCAAGCAGTGACCAAAAAGGGAGGTGCACAACTAGATTTTACAGCAATCCTAAATACAAAATTTCAACTTTCTACGGCTAACCGTTTTTGAATTATGCTAGATACGAACGTACGTACGTACAGACGTCACGACGAAACTAGTCAAAATGGATTCAGGGATAGTAAAAATGGATATATCCGTTGAAATCTGAAAACCGAAAATTTTCGCGATTACAATACTTCCTTTACTTCGTACAAGGAAGTAAAAAGGGATATTTGAATAAGAAAAATATGTGTATATTTATATTTAGATGTTCTATAAAAGTGGTATGGTCACACTAGATCTCACGTCCAATTGTTCTTAGCAATGTTGCTAATATTACGTTTCTGCTATGACAACGTTACAAGAAAGAAAAAAAGAAGTGGAAGTAGAAAACAAAAAGAATTCGTCAAGCAGTATAATGTTGGTCAATTAATCATTGGTATTCATACCAAGCAGAATATAAACCATTGCATTTCTGTGAACCGATCATTTCCTTAAATAGTAGTATTGCCTTTAAAGGGAAATTCCAGTTCGATTGCTCTTGGAAAAAAAAGTTCTCTACCGGCAAGTCTCGTTTTTACGGTTTGTTGAATTTCAACAAACAAATTTCAATACAAAATAATAAAGGAGTTTCAGCGGAGTATAAAAAATTCACAATATTTCCTTATTCGAGTAGTAGGAAATGGAATGAAAAGAAGCGAGGAAGAGAACTTAATGTAAGTAGGTCGAAATTTAAAATCTCTTTTCCATCTTACTAAGGTTTTTATTTTCCTTCTTTTTTTTTTTTTTTTATTCTATTTTGAATTTAGAAGTTTTTTTTTCCTTTTTTGTTTCCTCATTAGCATTGAAATATTTTTAATGTTAGAACTCAAGAACTGTCTAAAGATCAACAGAGCGCGATATCATTGAATATTTTAATTAGAATTTTGAGACGTCTCTATATACTATATTTTTTTTATCGGTTGGCACAACAGGCCATGAAGATCTTTGGACCCGCGAAGTGTTATTATTATAGAAATTTATTGTTTGATGATGGAGTACAGATAAACCAATCTCACGTTGCTATGAATCATAATTTCCATTGTGCACCGGCAGATCATACCAGTATCACCACAACCGGTCTCTTCCCACGAAGTTCAAGGACAGAGACGAATCGGTCTAGATCCACGGATTATGGCGGTTCAGAGTCAGTAGGTGCACGAGAACCACTATTTCTTTCCTCGAAGCATACCATACTATCTTTCAGTCATGTAATATATCTATTTGGTTAGCTGTTCGTAGTATGTTAATGTGAGATGAACTTTCTCTGCTCTGAATTAACGTGGTCATATCTTTTTCTGTTCTGATGATGTCTGAATTTACGAAACCTTGGCTGGTTAGTTATTTTCTGCACTATATGAGATTGCTTTCGAATTTGATTATACAAATTTACAACTTTAGTTTTTCTTATATCTTGTTTTCCACTTTTTTATTGATGGTTTTGATATTCTTATTTATTTGATATTTTTATTTAAGCTAGGAAGCCAGATAATTCGCTATTTCAAAGTTTTTATATTATAAAGTGTAAATATAGATTAAAATTAAAAAGAAATGACTTCATATCAAATAAATATACTTAATAATATTGCAATATCAGCCCATTAAATATATATATATATATATATATATATATATATATATATATATATATATATATATATATATATATAATATAACTAGTTGTGTAGAGGAGGAAATCTTATACATATGGGGCTGGGTTAAGGACAAACAACTCTATCTGTATTGCAGAAATAGACATGTAGAAAAACAAACTCAAACCTTTCATCTTAAAATATAAGGCAGTATATATATATATATATATATATATATATATATATATATATAAATCTATGTATATAGTATATCTTTAGAAATGGGGGAGAGGAGGTATTACATTACTAAAATTATTTTAGTACATATTTGATATCGACGTCGTTTTTTGAAAAAGGCGTAAGCGCCATTTAACAAACTTTTCAGGAAATACATGAAACGAATTTTCCCCAAATAACAATATTTTTTTTTAATTTTATTCTTTATTGTATAGAATAGAAGTTTATTAGCCTGGTAAAACCTTTATAATTCCAGCACTGATTAAGGCCAGAGTGACGACTGAGAGTCGTTAGTATTTGGTGTTTACATGATCAATATTCGATTTTTAGACCATTTCCAATTATTTTTTCGATATATCGTGAGCGGGAATCGATAGAGGTTGTGTTTACTTATTGTAACCTAAATTTCGATTTTGTAGCACTTAAGCCTTTTTCAAAAAACGACGTCGATATATAGAATACATTGTATTTATTTATATAACTAATATATTTTAATGTATAGAGTTATGTGTTTTTCATTTCTGTTTTGGATTACATCAAACCCATTATGAAAATATCTTCAGGCGATCTGAATAGAATCGTATTGTTTATTAGATGTGCCAATCTCCAAGGAATTGCCAATCGATGTGTTGACGCGATATCTATTAATTTACAACGAGACAAGGTTATATGGCTAATAGGTAGGGTTGCACAATGTCCAGATTCGATTCGGTTTGAGGTCCATCATAACTCAGGAGCCGCTTCGTCACCCCTCGGTGGGCCACGGGAACAATACCACATCTGCATACGACATGTAATTTCGTGTCCAATTTAGCCAGTTACAATCAAATTGGATTATATTGGTCTAATTATAGGAGGGTTCAACGACTAAAACCGTTGTTTCCTGTGGAGTCGGGATACAACAATTGCCTCTAGTGTTGATTAGGTTTGTGCAATTTTCGTGTCGTAGAAAATTATTTGTAGGGGAGAGTGGGTTTGGTTAGCAACACTTTTCGGGTTTTGATCATCATGCAAACTATAGTTGACATGTGCGAATGCTCTTGATCTCTTTGAATACTGCATCAATGATCATATTTTTTTCAGACCTTCATGTGAAGTGCTGAATTCTCAGAACCTCAAAAAAGTCAAGGTGTGCCAACCAACCCCCTCTGCGGTTTTCGTTGGTACAGTTTGGAAAAGCACTCATAAAAGACTGAATAATAACTGCGAACAAGGATTTTTTTTTAAATCATTATAAAGGAACAATGATCAATGGTAACAAAATAAAACAAATTCCTTTTTTTTTTCTGCGCTTTAGGAAAGCCATTTCTCCATCGTTTATTTTACTTTTACTACTAGTTTATTTTTTTATTAATAATAACATCACATTAATATTCACATTGAAAATATGTTTGCCAACCAGCCCCGAATAGGATTTAAAAAAAAATGGCAGCCATGATCCAGGAAAGCAAAAATCGCGAAGGTGTTTTACACGACAATAATCATAATGGAAACAGAATACTACGTGACAAAGAAGGGAAGAACTGTTTGGCATACGAATTCTGTAGAAGAAAAAGAAAACGAAAGAAAAATTAAACTTATCACGGTGAAAAACAAGCTTTCTTAACCCTCTCTGCCTTCGAAGCTCACTCGACACTAAAAACTTTGCAATAACTACCTGTAGAGTTGGACGTCAGATCGTGAGAAGTGAAAAGTATTATATACAGCCCCACTCCCCCCAACTGTTATTTTTTTGTATTGAGTTTATTTTCAGTAGCTAACAGTCGAAATGAGTAAAAATCTATCATAAATTGGTAAAAGCGATGAGTAAAAAAAAATAAAATAAAAATCAATAATAATAAGTAAATTTAACAATACCTTACTCTAATTAGGGAATGATAAATTAATTTCCACTTTTATAAATTTGTTTTATTGAAAACTAGTTTCGAATGTTATATATTCATCCTCAGTTCTAAAAACACACAAAAAATTCATAAACCTTGGTGAGTACCAACATGTATTTGATTTCTTGTCTTAATTAAATTCATAAACTTTTATAGTACTGATTTATATTAATCTAATTTAATATGCATAATAATACCTATATATATATATATATATATATATATATATATATATATATATATATATATATATATATATACTATATTTTGCATTGCTTATTTTCGAATTTTTTGTGTGTTTTTTAGAACTGAGGATGAATGTATAACATTCGAAACTAGTTTTCAATAAAACAAATTTATAGAAGTGGCAAATAATTTATCAATCCCTAATTAGATCGATCCTTCTATACCATCATGCGGATGCCAACTGAATACCTTACTCATTAGTTATTGTTTATTAAAAAGGAATTCACTGTTACAAACGTGATTATCCACTATATAAACAATGATTTTCCACTTTTTCTATTGTTAAATCTATGGATTCAATCATTACATCGTTTAAATACTTATGAATGATGGTATCAAAACTATTTTACGGATCAGAATTTCACGCAAGTGAATATTGGATTGAAATAACGTTTTTAGCGCAACCTCTACGAATCTGGCAAAAACTTCCATCGGTTCTCTTTAAAACGAGACTAAAAAAGAGGAGTACACTGGCCGATTTTGATGAAATTTGTTGGAGTGATTCTACATTGAAAAGTTGAAACGTATCCTATAAAATATGCTGTAAATTCTGTGTTTTACATCTCGTGTTTGAAGAATGACATCGACATCGACCAACAAAATATTTGATTTTTAGAGAAAATTAAAGGAAAAATGATTGATTCTTGGTAAAACAATTTTAAATAACTGTTTAAATTATTATTAAAACTAGCCTTATAGATTTTTTCAAACCAAAAATGATTGAAAATTTGAATTCAGCACATCAAAAAGCCCAAATGTTTAAAAATCATAGAAAACAAATTTTTCAGTTCCGAGGTTGTTAAAAAAAATTTTAAAGCCAAAAAATTACGTTTGGGTTTGAAGCTCTGTACTTCGTCTTTAGTTTACTGCATATCGATGTTCTTGGGCTCGTTAAAAAGAGGGTTCTTATTTCCCGACACATAAAAACTATTCCATTATGTTAGAAGGTTTGTGCAAAAAAAAATGTGATTAGCAAATAAAAACAATATTAAAGTTTTTTGCAGATAACGTTGGTTCTAAAACAAGCCGGAACAAAACGACTAAAGCAAATCGCGTAGTTTCAGAACTTTTAACGATGCCACAAATTTGCTTTCAATCATTCAAAGTGTTCCTGATTTATGAGCGATTATTTGGATCTAAAAAAAATATTGAAGGGCAACATTTTTAGACCAAAAATTTGTATTCTTAGATTCACTCGTAAATTAGTATTTAGGGATTTTTCAAAGTGCTAAAACCAAATCTGCAGTCAGTTTTGAATAAAAAAAAATCTTTTAATATACTTCATACACGATAAGATAATGTCGCTATGTCTAGTTTGAACCCAACTGCTTAAGGTTAAAGTTGATCATTGAACACAATCTCTTGTCCATTAGAAGACCATTGCCTCACCTCGACGGTATAGACTCTAGATTAACGATTTTTTGTGTGTAAAAATTTCAATCTAAACCGATAGGTCGGAGTACGTTTAAAGATTACTAATAAGAGCTAAAGGTAAAAATGCTTATAATGTGGTTCAAAAAAGAAATATGAATAAATAAAATAGATTTTAAAAACCGATAATACGATAGTGTAGTATTTTTCATTCGCATCTGTACATATTAATGAATGTAATACAGCCATCAATGGTATTGTTAACGAATATTCCAGAATAAAAAATAAAAAAACCCTGCAAGAACTGCTTATTACAGATCAGAGTCGAACTCAAACACGAGCCTTCAGAACTATCCCAACGATTTGTATAGACATTGAAACTATTCAATTAACCGGCAGAGTTCATTCATTAGAACTCATTCACGAAGGAAGATGACCAGCGGTCACACGTAAAACGAAATTACTTACGCCGAAGCAGAAGACAAAGACTACTCTATTCTATTCTTCATCAACGAATGACACTGAAAGTAAGTCAACGACTGATTAATTTTTTGGACCTATGCATCAAACATTTCCAGGACAGCAAATGTTTGTCTATAATGCTCACCATAAAAGATTAGTAACATTACAGAATTATGCATACCTGGCAGCACAATACCATATTCACAAAAACTCCACACAAACTTATACAGAAAAAAAAACATATAGTACACACATGAATTTATCCGAAGAAGACCTGAATAAAGGAATCTCCTCGGATTATGGAGGAGATGAAACTATTAAATTTGAGCTAAGGTGTCGGTATCAATAGATAGATAATTAGCAGGGACGTATGGGTATTTTTTTTGGGGGGTAGTTATTTTTTTAATTTATTTTTTTGGTGGGGAGGAAATTTAATAAGAAAAAGGCAAAATTGTATCAAAAATTATTCTTAAAAATACCAAAAATATTACTTAAAATACAAATCTTATGTTTTTTCGTACATTTCGGGAGGGAGGAGGGGAGGATATATCCCTCCTCTCCCTCTTCTTACGCCACTGCTACTTATTTACCTCATTTGTATGACAGTAACATTACATTCAGAAAAAAAAAAGTTCATCAATCAAGAAAGAAGGAGTTATCCATAACATAATTATTTTCGACAGCGGGAATTCTAAACTGTAAATACAACTGTGAAGTGAAATTTCGAAAAATATTTTTTTTTTTTTCGAATAATATAATTCCTCAGTTATAGAAAAAAAAGAAGAAAATCAGACAATAGATCAATGTGAGCAACTAATAATAATTCAGAACATAGATACTGAATTCTTTGAGTCATAATGAATACAGATCATCAAATTATTATTAACACAAATTACAAACTTAACTGGCAGGTAAACGGTTCAACATACTGACATCAAATATTGGATTAAAAGCTCTGTAGATTAGCGCTATGATTCCACACTAATTGTCTGCCATGTAGTTACCGTTAATAAATTAGAGGTTGTGATCTCAGTTGGATTAGTTTTCGCTTGTCGCTAGCGATTAGAATGATATGGTAATATTAATTACTGCTGAATTATCAATAGATAATTGTCAATTATTAACTAATTGACGTAAGCAGGAGCTAATATTTCCTTGAATTACATAGTCCAGAGATAAATATCACGAATAATATTAATTGTAAAATCAATACAACAATGAATAATGGACAATATAATCCGTTGATTCCGATACTAATGACGTCAATAATCGTTCCCAAAATACTTTCTTCCAATAAATCCACATAAAAACTCAAGTCAGATCTCATCAGTGGAGGTTATTCCATTTGTGCACATTTGTCCTTCTAGTTTTATAAAATTAGTATAAGATATTTATTTGAGATTGAATAAATTCATTCGGACAGGCGCTATCCCCATATCTGCTGCAGTGAGCTCCTTAGAATGGAGGTGGAGAGGGGGGTTGAAAGTTCTATTGATGCCGTCTACATATGGTACCCTCGTGTGCACAAGAAATCTGAGCACCAGCTATTCCCTTAGGTATAAAGATTTTTTACACCAGCTAATTTAATTTGCAAAAGTTATTAAATTCATGTGTTAATACTTATTTAGTCACTGTATCAATAAACTAGTTAAAATGAAATATATTTTATTTTAAAATAAATATACTGTTTGCCTTCTAGTTGTTTGGAAACTGCCTTTTTTTTCGGTTTCTCTACTTGTAACGGGTATTTTACGTGTTTTTTTTTCGAGTAGGTTATTATGAAGATTATTTGTATGAACCCTCTTTGCAACAGGATCTAGCACAGTCCTGTCGTTTACTTGTCGGACCATCGCTCTTATATATATATATTTATATATATTTATATATATATATATATATATATATATATATATATATATATATATATATATATATATATAAATTCAAATGCAATTGAGTTTTATGAAAAATATTTCATAGTTCGTTCAAAACAAATACTTTTCATAAAACCAAAATAATAAACCGAAGTTGATAAAGCATTAATAGGCTGCCTTTTTACGAATAATCCAGCACAAAGCACAGTTCTGGAAACGGGAGGATTCCTAAAAAGACCGCTCAATGGTAGATAAAGCGAATTGACCACCCATTAAATTGTTTCTATTTTATTTTTTTAAGTCATTAATAATTTTAATGATTATCTAAATGTATAT
Source organism: Rhaphigaster nebulosa (assembly GCA_948150685.1). Taxonomy (NCBI): domain Eukaryota; kingdom Metazoa; phylum Arthropoda; class Insecta; order Hemiptera; family Pentatomidae; genus Rhaphigaster; species Rhaphigaster nebulosa. The sequence continues at coordinate 118,690,591 of OX411311.1, forward strand.
TAATAAGCAAGCACTTTTTTGTCGTACCGTTTATTCCTTCTAAGTTTATACATTTATACATAAGGGGCAAAATAAATGTATCATCACTGTCCTATAGATACGTAGAAAATAAAAATAATCTAAATCAGACCATGTTTTATATGGACTATAGCGCGAAAACGGCCTTAATGATTTAGTTGACATCCACACGACGGTATAGAAGGATCAATCTAATTAGGGATTGATAAATTATTTATCACTTCTATAATTTTGTTTTTATTCAAAACTACTTGCAAATGTTATACATTCATCTTCAGTTCTAAAAACACACAAACATTAAAAAATAAGCGATTTAAAATACAGTTTGGTATTATTATACATATTAAATTAAATGTAATATAATTTTTTTTAATGTAATATAGATTTTTGCTTAAATGGCCACATCAATATCTCCAATAGTCCAATCTTAAATGAATTCCTATCCATAACACAAAAAAACAAATATTCACTGGAATTACTGAGAAACCCCCAATACCGAAACCTTGCCATTTACCGACAAACACCTCACCTTTCTTCCAATGCAGTCATTTCTATTATTAGTTCAATGCGAGAACAAACCAATGTAACCTGTCCTGTTTGATATAATCTACTTAAACCTTGGTGAGTACCAACCTGTATTTGATCTCATGTCTTAATTAAATTCATAATTCATAAATGTTTTATTTATATTACATTTAATTTAATATGTATGATAATACCAAACTGTATTTTAAATTGCTTATTTTTTAATTTGAGTGTGTTTTTAGAAGTGATGATGAATGTATAACATTTGAAACTAGTTTTCAATAAAAACAAAATTAAAGCAGTGGCAAATAATTTATTAATCCCTACTAAACGATTTAGATGGAACTTTCCCAAAATCTTCTCCTTGAAGCCCTTTAACTATATTTAAATATAGTACACCCTCTAGAAAACGTAGGAAAAAAAAGTTCTAACGAAAATAATCCTATAAAATATAACAAAAATAATATTATTTTTTCGTGTAGCTCGAAAAGTATACATTTTTTTCCACAAGATTCTCCCTTCAGTTGTTCGCCTACACCATATTTGTAATATGCTTTAGTATAACTTTGAGCTAAGATTTAATAGAAAATTATAATAATGAATTACTTTTCTTATTAATGAACCTTTTAACATTGATTTTTTGAATTAAGAGTGCTTGAACCCTCCTGTATTGTATAATCGGGTTTTATTGTAGCGGCAGTAGTTATACAAACCGTAGCAACAACTAACTGCCTGCGGTTCCCTTTATTACAATTACAATAACCGCTGACTGCGGTGGGGCCGAACCTGCGCCAAGTTATTGCTCGGCTCCGCCAGGTCTTCTAATTTAAGCTGAAGAACGCCATGAGATATTTCTCTACACCATACCTCATAATTAAATAAAAGTTAATGTAGTCGCTGTATTCAAAATTAAAAAAACTATCACCCGTATCAAGAATTATTGTGAGAAGTTCCAACATGATGTAAAAAAAAAAAAAAAAATTAATATCTCATTCATAGAGTAACTATAGGTGACTTCAACCGTTAATTGAATCGAATTAGCTTTATCTTTTTTCAAATTTCGCCACTCGCTAACTGTGAAGAGGTTCACATGACTTTATTACTGACAAGAACGTAGGGAACGAGTGTCGTAAGTAAGGATTTGTCGGCTTTAGCTAGTTGATACAAATTATTATATCGATGGAGTGAGAAACTCATTATTTACAAAGAGGTAGCAAACATAATGTATGCTGAATGCATATATACACCTACTTAAACTCATATGGATGCATACCTCACAGAACTACGGCTCAGCAAAAAAAAATCTCTTACAAAAACTAAAATCTTTTCAATCCAAAATTTTAAGGCTAACAACAGAAGCTCCTTTGTAAGTAACAACAAAACGCTACATGCCGACTTGCAACGACCAACTATCGACCAGCACATGCATACACTTTATTTTCGTTTTCATAGTGAACTTCACGGACATGACAATTGACTGATAAACGATTTGGCAACGGCTGGCAGGACAATTAGAAGAAGACTAAAAAGGAGCTGGATGAGAGATCTATTTTCCTGAATTAATAGTCCGGGAAGAGGTGCTGCAGAGTCCTTTCCTACCCAAGCTAACATGATATGATTGTCTTTTTTTATTTTATTTTTTTTAATTTTTAAATACAATTTACTACTTTCGCGCTAATTTATTACTGTTCTAGTAAGTAGATCAATTGTAAGGGGACTTACATAGTTTTACAAGATCACAAAGTCCAATTGAATTCGGAGGAAAGAATCTCTTCAAATTGTGCTTCTGTAAAATTAGGATAAAAGTGCCTGTCACCTCCCCCGTGGTACAGATACGCTCTAACAAATTGTCCAAAATCATTTTAGTATGTTATGTAATTTACAATATATAACTATATTTATATATATATATATATATATATATATATATATATATATATATATATATATATATATATATATATATATATATATATATCGATGTCATTTTTATATCGATGTAATTTCCATTTTTTTTCCACATCTTCCATTTGTTTGGTTCATGTCATTGCAAATCATCTAATATATTTTATATATTTTTAACTTTCAGCTATTTATTCGCACCTGTCAAACAGAAGAGTGACAATACATATCGACGTGTTTTTTTTAAGCGCCATTTAGCAAACCATATAGGAAACAAATGAAACGAATTTTCCCCAAATAACAATATATATTTTTTAAATTTTATTCTTTATTGTATGCAGTAGGAGTTTACTAAGGTGGTAAAACCTTCATAATTACATTATATTTTTAAGGCTTCTAGCACTGGTTGACTCTGGAGTGACGACTGAGAGTCGTCAGTATTTGCTGAATGCGTCGATTTTTCGGCCATTTCCAATTTTTTTTTCGATATATCGTGAGCGGGAATCGAAAGATGTGCTGTTTACGTCCCACAATAAGTTTTAACCTAAAATTTCGTATTTTTGGCGCCTAAGCCTTTTTCAAAAAATGACGTCGAAGTACAAATAGGTAATGTATGAGTGATAAAAAGAAATTTAGAAATATAATTTAAACTTTAAAGAAATATACTTTTGTTCTTTAAAGTTTTAATTATATTTCTAAGTTGTTTTTTTAAGATGCAAGGAAAACCAAACTAAATATTTATAAGGGACACTTTGAAGTCGGTGTGCTCTAGTTGCTCCGGTTTGAAACTCAAATGAAGTGTAGTTCAGGGGCCATGGTCGAGATGTTTCATTGGAATAGGTACATTAAGTTTGCAAAGAGGGGACTCCTTATCAAAGGAGAAAAATCTAGATCTTTGTTCCAGTTTTCCAGGAAAAATTGGCAAAATATACGTTGTATAAATCCTATGCAACAAAATATTTTATTAGGAAGGAATCTTTAATTTAAAAATATATTACAAAAATAAATGGTGCTATGATTTAAATGGAATTAATAATCGAGATATTTCATTATTAATGGTTAATCCATGACAAAATATTTGAACTTAGAACTAGAAGAAAATCACTGTTACGTTTTAGATATCAAGAAACAAATTTGGTTTCGTGTTAGTCTATCTATAGTCAAATCCATGTGATGGTCATAATACCTGAAATTGTGTGATTTATCATCTAGATTCTATCCAAATTCCACCCACTGCTTTCGCTTAGACATTAGTAAGCGTATTTTCCTTGACACGTCTGTGTTTCAAAAACAACTTGTCCGATTTATCCCGAAGTTTGAGGAAAGTTGGGAACTTGGGAACAAATAACCCACTACCAATTTTATAAAATTCCATAAACTATTTTCGTATAGGCATGCGTACATTATTTTCCTCGGCGTGCCTAATTTACTTTTGTTTTTTCTGTTATGGATGGGAATAAATTTAAGATTGGACTATTAGAGATATTTATTTGGTAATTTAAGCAAACATCTATATTACATTTAAAATAAATAAATATATATATATATATATATATATATATATATATATATATATATATATATATATATATATATATATATATATATATATTAATGATTTAGACTGTTGCTTGAAATATTTTTGCGTTCAGTTGACGTACGCATGATGGTATTGAAGGATCAATCTATTTAGGGATTTATAAATTATTTGCCACTTATATAAATTTGTCTTTATTGAAAACCAGTTTCAAATATTATACATTCATCTTCAGCTCTAAAAACACAAAAAAATTCAAAAATAAGCATTGTAAAATACAGTTTGGTATTATTAAACATTAAATTAAATTTTTATATATATATATATATATATATATATATATATATATATATATATATAAAACATTTAATTTAATATGTATAATAATACCAAACTGTATTTTAAATTGCTGATTACTGAATTTTTGTGAGTTTTATAGAACTGAAGATGAATGTATAACATTTTAAACTAGTTTTCAATAAAAACAAATTTGTATAAATCTCTAATTAGATTGATCCTTCAATACCATCATGCGTACGTCAACTGAACGCAAAAACATTTCAAGCAACAGTCTAAATCATAACAAGAGACTTTCTCCATAAGCTAATGCGGGTTTTACTTAGGTTTGAAAACATATTTTAAGAAAGTAAAATCTTAGAAGCTTCGCCCTTGAGAGGAAGAAAACAAAAACATTTTCTAATTTTAATAGTATATAAGGCTCATCTGACAGTTGGGCTTGTATCACATCACCAGCAGGCACCGAGATGAACACACTACTCCTCGCTCTTGGACTGTTCGTTACCTTGGTCGCAGCGTTGCCTGCAATTAGTTACAGGGATATAGAGGTGGTGTCGCAAGCGCACAACAGGGATGATAATGGCCAGTTCGTTTATAGGTGAGTAGTCGGTTTAATTTATTTTTATCTTATTAGATTATCTACAGCAGAAACATGAGACACCCATTGATCTCGATTTGATTTTTGGTACACACAATTGTATGTTTCTGTACTAAAATGGGAAAGAAGTGTTCATTAGTTGATGGAGAGGAAACGAAGATACAAATCAGACCTCGCAACTTTACATTTTTTTTTGTTTTTTTTTAAACTTCTAATACAATTTCCCAAAATTAATTCAAACCAAAACAAATCTTTAAATACAGTAGAGAAGAAAAAAAAATATTTTACACATGTTAATAATTTTTTCAAAAAAGGCACGAACGATTTTCATCAAACTCGTTATATCAATGTACAATTAAATTCTCTTTAATATCAACCAGGTCTTATTCTCATTAAAATAGTCTCACAGGGCTTTGATACCAAATTTTCAAAATAGCTTTCTCTAAAGACCCTTTAATCATGTTTATCTCAAGTAATTAACTGTCTCTCCTTTTTAGTATTAACCAAAATGTATGAAAATCAACTATGAAAGAATTCGATAATTAACTGAAGGAGAAAAAAGAACAAATATTTTCTCAGGTTGAAAATAAATCTTCGGAAATAAGAGTAGTAATAGAGATGTATGAAATACGGTTGGAAAGCTAAAGATTTTATAAAAAATATTATCAAACAAATTAAGTCGTATAAGGTAATGGAGAGTGGCGAAAAACGCATAAACATAAGTGATTGTAATAGTTAATAATATCTACATTTATATTATTTAATGGAAACTTGATGCAAACTTTTGAAATTGATTTCAAGTAGGGATGCAAATGAAAGCTGCGTGATGCGCTCACAGCACCAGATTTTTTTTTCCAATTATCTAAACTGTCAGTGACAAATTACTAATCTATTACCTTTTAATTACTAGTAGACAATTTTTAATTAATCAGTGATTTAAATTTAATAGTTTATGGAACTAATGGCAAAGCACTGTTTTAAAAAACGATAGCCCTTTTACAATATGAACGTTATTTAGTTTTGTATAGAATGGACTTTGGATTAGAAAAGGTGGAATAAACATATGCCTGTAAATGCTCCCTAACAGAAATACAAGTAAAAAAAGGTAAATATTAAAAAAAGATAAACATTTAGAAAAGAAGAGACAGACATTTTATTCAATGTACCAATTTTATTCAAAATTATATCCGGCAGATTCAATACAAAATCTTGCCTTGCTTAAAAGTTATCTAACAGCTTGCTTCAACATTTCAGGAGAATTTCTGATTTGTGTTTTCGTATCCATAATGCCGTTAATAAGTTTATCAAGAATCAGGAAATCGCCTATTATACTCTACAATTGTCTGTTTTTCATTTCCATTAGATTAATCATATATGTAATCAATATAGGCATATTCTACGGTTGAAAACAACACTACAAACATTTAAAGAAAACTTAATATCATATTGATAGATAATATAAAAAATACTAGACTGACAGTAAGTGTAAACGATACTAAAATAAACGAAAATGTAAATAAAATCAGAACAGCAGAAAACGTAAGCAAAATCTAAGAAAATATTTAAACAAAAAAACAGACTAGTACAAAATGTGCAGCTTATTCATATAAACTTTGAATTGCTTGTATTTCTGTTAAGGGGCATTTGCGAAAATATGTTAATTCGTTTTTTTTTTTTTACTTTGATATTAGAAACAACGCCTTTAGTCATGGGAATCTTTACAAAAAAAAAATATATATATATATATATATATATATATATATATATATATATATATATATATATATATATATAAATCAGAAATTTAAAGACCGTAGTGTGATAATAATCAAAAACAATTATGCTGTATATCTTATGTTCTTACGTTTCTTAATCGTTACTTGAAATCCTTCAGTGAGTCGAAACTTTTTAAAAGGGAAAAAATATTTCTTAAATTGAGTAAAGTATATATTCTTAGTACACGTATCATAAATTTAGAAGTTATTCAGAAGTATTTATTTTGGAAGGAACAAGGACTTCTTCGGTTCCTTCCTTCGAACCCATACCATATCTCACCCAATAAGAGCTCGATGGCCCGGAAGAAGTTTATGGGCAACTGGTACTGACCCTACGTCGAGGATCCGAAGACTAATGCCCGGGTAGCGGGAGAGGCAGACCGCGAACTCCAAGCTGTTATCTCGGCTAATGAAAGATCGCGAGTATAAGCTGACCTAACGCTATGATTTCCTTTCCTTAACTATGAAAATTCTAATATAAAAATTCAGTAAATAATTTTTAAAGTTAGACCAGACACGGTAAAAACGTTTTAGCTGAGGTTAAAAAAAAAAAAGTATATAAATAAGTAAATAAATATTATCTGAATATAGAAACAAACGAAATTGAAAACAAAAGAAGCAATTATATTCGGTCCCGACAAACCCAATAAGGGTAAAGAAATTGCCAATGAAACCGTAAGGAACACTTTTTTTTGTATTTCTTTTTTTTATTTTAATGATTCTAAACTAATTGGTGTAACTCCGTAAAGATTGATTTAAAAAAATATTTTTGTAGCTAAGGAAAATTAGTAGGGATAAATTAAAAACTGGAGCCGATGGCAGCTACATTATTTTTTTGGACATAACTGACTGCATAATTGGAAAATTAATCATGATGTTGAGAAAAATAAATTTTTTTCATAAACAGAAGATAAATAAATTTGGTTGTTTTCTGAAATTTTGAGGAGGTAGAAACGAAAAAATTATAATGTTCATCAAATAACAATATAGAAAATTGTAAGAATCATCTTTAATCGTTTTGCTTTGCACAAGCTATGTAGGTTTTAAATAACACACTTATTATTATTATTTACCTCCACGAAACTGAACCGATAACAACCACCAGTGGCGTACACAGAATTTTTATTTCGGAGAGGGATTTAAATTTTATTTCGAGGTAGGCGAGATTTAATATGAATTAGACAAATAATCATCTAAATGTACATAGTCACCAAATTTGGTATAAGATTTGAGGATGAATGAGATAATTGCATCAAAAACTATTGTTAAAATTATCAAAAATATTATTTAAAATACAACCTTATGCTGGTGGCTGTGAAAATTGAATCTTTTCATACAAGTTGGGAGAGGAGATATTTTCTACTGATTTTCTGTGCTGCGAATAGTTACGAATCGAATCAGCTGAATATTTTAATGGTGTAGAACCAAATCTTTTCGCGAAATTCGCCAAGTTGAAGTCTGAGGTTTGTTGGGAAAGTCGTGAAATTGACAAGTTCGGGATATCTCTGCCACTTTCCAGCCACCAATTTCATAATTTCGGCGTTACCCACATTTCGACGATTATGTTCACCGTATGTTTCTCGTAATGCAAAAAAAACCTTTGGCGAATTAAACTGCTGATATGATAATAAAGTTTAACCATTTGAAGTTGAACTGTTTAGCGACTCATCTTGGCAAATCCCACACATTTACTGACTCATCTGTCGAAAATTTGTGTCATTAGGCAATCAAACGTGGCTGTTTGACCATCAGCTGTTAAAGATACATTGTCTCTATTGCAAAATCCTTTATTTATTTGAAACCTATTTTCTTTAATTATCAATTTCCTTCGTATTATTTAACAGTTCGTTCTTTCATGTCACTGAGTGGCAAATCCATTTTACATCAGCTTACTGTTCACGCTAACTTATTGATCATAACCTATTAATCATTTTACCGCACTCTAAACATTGACAAAAAAAATCTTCTTTTTTTAAATCTGGTGGTATTTCTAAAAAAAAAATTGTTTCATTCTTTTTTTTCCGTATTATTAAGAAATATTTTAGTTTTGTAAAATTTGACAACGCACCTTTCAACAGTGTAAAAACGACTATAATGAAATTATTTCGAAAAATTTCTCAAAAGTAATTGTAAATCGTTCGTTTCGAAGAAGAAAGCCACAATACGAAAAAGTGGAATTTTACAGAAGCGTTAACAAAAAGAACTAACTTTAGGTTTATCGCTGTCCCTCAACTCAAAAATATCAAATCGGATATTGTCTTAATAAATACTCCTACTCATTTATTAAAAAAAAAAAAAAAAAGTCAGCCTCATTATTTGGTCATTTAATCTTGAATAAAATGATGGCAGTTTTTCATTAAAAAAAGCATTGTCCATCAGAGTTTATAAATAATAAAGACACATACAAAAAATTAACTTAACAACGAATTAAATTTTAAAATAAAAATGAACTCAAAATATTTGAGTGAATGTTTTAAAGTACAAAATAAAATTTTAAAATAAATAATGATGTTTTTAATTGCCTTTCATTCAGAAGCGAATTTGATATCTTACGGCCACATAACTAGCATAATATTAATAGAATAGAATAATATTAAAACATTGAAAATTATTTTTTATTATCTTTATCAAGACAGTCTTATAAAGTTACTTAATCACAGTTTGAAGGAAGTCATTATCTTTGATTAATAAACTTATGATAGCTAAAATATTGAAACTAAAAATCTGACATTTTTCTCTGCGAAATATGCGCCAATGAAAGCTTTGTAAGCAAAAAAAATAATTTTTTTTTCGTACCGTGGCACTCTTCTTCGAAGTGAACAAAATATTAAATGTTATCATTTTCGCAACATCGTCAAATTAACTTTAAAAATTGGAGTAAGTTTTGTTGACCGAAGATATAATTGAGGAAGAAGTTGGTCGGGGGTCCGGTCAAAGATTAACACACTAATAAGTATAACTTATTTATTTTTACTAAACTACAAATTAAATTTGAAAATAAAAATTAACTCAAAATATTTAATTGAATGCTTCAAAGCACAAAATTATATTTTTAAAATAAATAATGATGTTTTTAATTGCCAATTCATACAGAAGCGAATTTCTTACGGCCACATATCTAGTATAATATTAATAGAATAATATTAAAATATTTAAAATTATTTTTATTATCTTTATCAAGGCATTCTTATAAAGTTACTATCTAATCATATTTTGAAGGAAGTCGTTATGCTTGATTACTAATCTTATAAATATACAATCTCCATAATAGTATCAAAGTAAAACAGATGGAGTAAGAGAGAAGGAGAAGGAAAACAGAGCAATAAGCTGTGACGGTAGAGCCTCTATCAAAGGATGAGCAAGCAGAGGCTATTGGTCGATTATTTGGTTGGCTGTCATCAGTCAAACTGTCAGCGATTGGACGATCAGATATTCCCTCGCTTGCTATTGGCCCTGCATTTGTAAACTCCCACCGCGTAATAAAGTCCAGTAATCGCAAGTTCCTTTTACAGTCCCATTTTATTCTATTGCTCTGTCTTCTCTTAACCTCACTCTTTGCAATTTTCTCCCGACTTTCACTCCTCTTTCCTTTATTTTCTTTTAGGTCGTTTATCCTTAAGTGTACATCGAATTGTTTCGTTCAATGAACAATCATCCAGTGAATAATTACAAAAAACAAAATAAGTATTATTTTAGATAAGAATATTTAAATAACAACAAAAAGAAACTGACAAAACATCACAATCAAATTATAAAATAATAATTTAAGCTAAATCATTTAAGGGACCTTTGTAGTACCAACAAGAATATACCATACCTTCATTTTAATTATATAAGAAATTACATGTTTTGTCAGTTGACATCCGCATGATTGTATAGAAGGGTCAATCTAATTAGAGATTGATAAATTATTTGCCACTTTGTTAATTTTCTTTTATCGAAAACTAGTTTCGAATGTTATACATTCATCTTCAGTTCAAGGTTTAAATGGGTTATATCAAACAGAAAAGTATGTACTGGTTTCTTCTCGCACTGAACTAATCATGAACTGTTGAACTAACTGAACTGAGAAGAAACCAGTACAAACTTTTCTGTTTGTTACAATCCATTTAAACCTTGATCTGAAGATGAATGTATATAATTTATCAATCCCTAATTAAATGTTTTCTTCGGTACTATCAATCACCATTTTTAATCATCCCAATTTGTAATTCTTAATAGTCTCTTCAATCAATTAGAAAACGAGAATTAATTTACCCATATAAAGACGACAGAAATAAAAATCCTCCATTACATTTTTTATCGCCTTTACTCCAGAGCAACGAAGGGCTAAAAAAATAAATAAGCTAGTCGACCCAAAGCCATACTGTAAAAAGACAATTATTGGGCTTAAGAACCTTGATATATTTTTTTTTATCAAATTGTCAAGCGATATGCAAATTTTTACCAAAATTTAACTAGAATGGGATTGAGGACGACGCATTTAACCGTCATGTCGAGAACATAAATCTTGTTGAGTATTTTGCCTATCGTCAATGTTTGAATAAACTGAACATAATTATTTATGAAGATGAAATCACCTGAGAATTTGAAAATAACAAAAATCAGGAATCCTGTGCTTCATCTTTGATTTTTTAAATACTGATTGGGGTATAAATAACTGACAAACTTTCTTTAGAGTTGTAAAAAACAAACCGATGTCTCTAGAAAAAAAAAAATGGTTTTATTTTCAGAAAGTACATTTAAAATAGTTTTATTTTCAATATCGAAAAGGAAAATTATTTATTACAAATGTCGATCGTCATTGACTACACTTTGAAAAGTCCCTTCTCAAAGAGATCGATCTATCAGAGAACAGTTCCCTCAAAATTCCAAGGAAACGACTTGATGTAGATCCTTTGGAATGACCAGCTTCCAACTGACGAAATCCAAGAAAATGAGAGCAGTCGAACCTCTATATATTGAACATGAAGGTTCCTTAAAAAAAAATTCGATATGTGGAAATTTCGATATATAGAAAGATTGCAATTTTTCATCCTTTTCAGGCTAAAAACAATTACAGCTATTCTTTAGGGTTAAAGAAGTACCAAAGGCAATTTTTGGGGTTAATGAAGTAACAAAAGCAATTTATTTTTTTTAGGATAAAAGAAAAAGCAAAACTGAACGATTGCAGATTTTTTACAAATGTGCATTTATAATTTAGTAAGGGCATTTATTACAAATATGCAAACATACATAAAAACTAATTTATTTTGGTTTTCGCACAAGATAGCTTTTAATATCTATTTGTGTACAATTCAGTACCGAAGTCATGTTTAGGAGCAATGTTCATAACAAGAGAGGCAAAGTTAAACTGAATTTAAAATGAAAATTTCATTCTAAGCTAGGAAAGAGATTCACGGAATTCAGTTACTCCAATGCTTCTTCCGAAACAATATCTTTCCTGAATTTCCATTGCTTTGCAAACCAGTGAAACATTTTTTTTCTTATATAATTATTAACCATTCATATGTACGTTAACTAAGGGCTCTTTTTGATGACAATCACATTTTTTTATTTTTTAAATTGGAAGATTTTGTTGGATATATAGAAATTTTATTCGATATACAGAACATTTTTTTCTAATAAAAATTCAAAAAAGTTTGATATATAGAGATTTTCTATATATAGAAGTTCGATATACAGAAGTTCGACTGTAGTTTAGAATAAATTAGTCCTACCTGACTTCTGCTACAAGTAGAACACACTCGTGCTGTAATATGTGAAAAAATAGTAGTAGCAATAGCATTAGCGGATACCTATTTTTTGTAGTTTTCTAAGGTTGTTTGCAGCAGCATTCTTACAAAGAAAGAATTAAGGGGTAGGTAAATCAGTTGTATTACATTGTTTTTGTAAATGTTCCTAACAGTTCATAGTAACTAACACCGACTATTAGCATGTCAAAAATCACTACTTTAAGTGGAGAGATAAATGAATAAGGAGTTAATGAAACTTAGATATCAATTTACTCGAAACATATGTCAGATGGAACCTTGCCATTCTAAGGGGATCAGTGTGTGGATGGCTCCTGCTTGTTGGAACCTCACGTATTTTACGTCGATTTTATCCATCTTAGGGCATAGGATAGACTCCAACATGTGCATATAACGGTTGGAGTTCATATTTACTTACCTCCCATCCTCAAAAAAGTAAGTCCGGATAACAACAAAGTTGCCAAGAGTCACGCTCTTTGGCTTTCCGTAGTGTCAGTTATCAGTCAGCTACCATAAGATAACGGCAGAAATTCGGAGGATGTAATTTTTAAAACACACTAAAACAAAACCATTTTACATTATAATTTATGAAAATAATACCAGGTATATATATTTTTTTAAGACATGTTTGTATTTTATAGCCCATAAAAATGTATCAATTATTTCTTTCCTATCCTGTTCTTTCGGGACCTCTAAGTAGTCAGAGGGATAATTACAAAAGATGCAAATGGGTCGATAATTAAAATTGTCTAGCTTTTTCTCGTGTACAGATATAAACTTTAGTTCAAAGAGGTTTCTGAGATTTATATATAAGAAAAATCAACAAAGAATATCCATGTGCATGACATTTTTCATAAATTTTATTAAAATATTTTCTATTCTAAAGTGACATATTGTGATTGCTCTTTACTAGATTTTTTGCTAATAAATATTTCAAAATGTCTTGAAAGTTACCATCGGCCTCCTCAATTCAATCGCCTCATCTAATAGGATGTTTTATAATACAATCTAGTGTATCATTTCTAAAATATTTTCCATAATATTAGTAATTTGATCTCTTAAGAAAAAAATATTGAATTATGCATACCTTTGCACATTTTCAGATACCTATTTGGAGACGGTACCGAGTTAATGGAACAAGGATCACTGAAGAGGACCGCAGACGGTAAGGACAACGTCCTGGTGAAGAAAGGATCCTACAGGTACCTTTCACCGGAAGGAAAAGAGGTCAGGGTGGAGTACACTGCTGATGAGACTGGTTTTCATCCGGTGAGCATGACCATACCCCGTGTTCAGACCGTATTACGCTGATATACCTGACGTACGCTTGTATTCAATATAAAATGTTTTGTAATGAAATAAATGTATGAAACCTATCGTATATAACTCATAGAACTTTTCCTTACCACTGATTAATGCAACTCAAGAAGGATAAATGAGTTTAGATTAGGACCACCTTATTTACGACACCAAGACGATTCACCAGCAATTACATTCGTTAAAATATTGTCAGGGCAACTCCGTCTTCTTTTCCTTCCTCCTTTGTGCCGCTCAGCTTGGAGGTGCCTAGACCCAAGCATGCCAACCGTCCTAGTCTCTTGTCAACGCCTTTATGGAGTCTAACCGCTTTCCTCTCTTCTCTCTTAATCGAGCAATGCGGTCCATCCACGACATCCTTGGCCTGCCTCTTGATCTTCTTCCTGTTGGTCTAGCTTCGAGGAATATGCGTGGTTCGCGATCTTCACTCATTCGACACACATGTCCGAACGACTTTAATTGCTTTTCCTCCAAAATCTCAGTTAAGTGTTCCCTCTCCCCTCCCCCCCTCTCCTAGCTTCTCTCTTGTTCAATAATTTCTGACAAGATCTCTCCGATTTTGACCGGTTATCCTTTTAAGATATTTCATCTCTATTGCGGTTTCTCTGCTTAAATTTCTGTCAAGAACAATCCAGCTCTGACTTTCGTACAATAGGTTAGGAAAGTAAATTGTGTTGAAAATTTTCAGTTTTACCTTTTTCTCAACTTCACGTTTCCCAACAAAATTGCAGATTTTTGAATAAATTTTGTTTGCTTATTTCATAATATTAGACATTTCTTCTACCATTTCTGCTGATAACTGTACCTATGCCCATTTGGACTACTACTGGCTCAAGGGTTTCTTCTCTACAAATGATCTGCACATCCTCAGGCTCACGACAAGTGGCCTAGTCAGGATTTCGTGTCGGGAAGAGGAGGAGGGTACATCTAAGGATCAACTTTACATAAAGCCACTCTAAACGGGGATTTCCGGGTCTCCCTCTCTTCATATAATATTTTCCATACCAAGGTATATTATTTACGAAATAACATTTTTTTTTTCTTTTCCTAATCCCTATATTTATATACAGACTGTATTTCAAAAATGTTTACATCATTTTCTTTTCATGAACTATAATTTTGCTGTAGCTTTGCTACATTTTAAGCAGTTTTTGTTTTTACTATTGAGTTCTGAAATTGCTTTTCTGGAGATTGTGGATCGTGTTGGGGCACACTTCATTTTGTTTTGTTTCTCGTTTCATATACTTAACCTAATCTTATTCTACAGTCCGCTGCCAGCGCACTGGAGCTGTTGCTGGTGTCATCGTCTTGAATAATGGATTCACCGAGGATTTTAGGGAGTCAAAGAATTTTATGTGTCCTCTTTTTATGAACTCTGGAATGGTGGGCAATTCGAAGTGTTCGTGAAGAGCTTCTACCTTCATCTTCTTCATCGATGTGGATCTTACCATTTTCCGCAGTACGGTATTCTGAAACTGTTGAAGATGGCGCTGCGTTCCGTCTCGGAGTTGCGTGAACAGCGGAGCTCCGTACAAGAGTGTCGGTCTAATTATGCTCTTGTAGATTTGTAGTTTGAGCCTGAGTGAAAGAGCAGGTGATAATAACGAAATAACATTCAATAGGTTTATGCAATTTTACAAAATAAAAGTATTTTGTAATTTCGAGAGGAGAGAAGATCCGGATCCCAAGGACCCTCCCATTGGCTAAGCCACTGCTCACGACCATTTTGCATGACTTTGCTTTTATTGTTATTTATAATCATGCTCTTCCTTTTTAGCTCCGCTTTCCATTCCACTGTATCTTTCTGAATATTCTGGACAGAGTCTGCTATTAGTACTATGTCATCTGCATAGAGAAGAGTTTGTGCAAGAACTGTCTTCAAATTCCATTTTCCTGCAACTGCTAGTAACGTCCTACGCTTACATAGTTTCAGGATTTCGTTCATTAAGACGATAAAAAGAATAGGGCTTAGATTGCCTTCCTGTTTGATACCTCTCTTCATATCGAAGCTTCCAGACATCTTATTCCAGACATTAATTCAGACCATTCCATTTGAACCTATACAGAAGGATCTGATTGCGTCTATAAGTTCTTCAGGAACATTTTTTCAGTCCACTCCATATTTAGCTGTCGAGGTATGCTTATCGCTATTCGTTTTATCTTACAAATAGTTACAACTGAGATAGGCGAACGATTGTACTTAGCCAATAATAATACACTAAGAAGGCTATAACAACAGAAATAAAGTGAACACAACACTACTAAAATAAATATTACGAATCATTACGAAGAAGCTGAGTTATATTTACAATTTTAAAGTGGACATACCTTGACCAGGAGAGAAGCAGTAAAAAAATAGGTTTGTATTATAAATCCCCCCTAAACCTAAAAATTACAAAATAAAAAAAACAAGTTTTGTAGACTTAGTATTAAATAATTCACTCACCAAAAGATGTCAGCAGTCTCTTCCTCCTGTAAAAGGGATAAAATTTAGATAATAATAATGAATTCAATAAGATTTCAAAGTTTTAAAAAATCACCTATTATATATGATTTTATATGTTAATATATATTCTGTTTAATCAGTATAAACTCAAAAGGTATCCTGCGATCTAAATTGTCAATAGTATATTTATTGAGTCTTTATATATAGTCAGTTGATATGATGCTATAGAAGGATCAATCTAATAAGGGATTGCTAAATTATTTGCCACTTCTATAAATTTATTTTATTGAAAACTAGTTTCGAATGTTATACATTCACCCTCAGTTCTAAAAACACACAAAAATTCAAAAAATTATTATACAAACTTTTCTATTTGGTTTAATCCATTTAAACCTTGGTGAGTATCAACATGCATTTCATTTCTTGTCTTAATTAAATTCATAATTCATAAATGTTTTATAATATTGATTTATATTAAATCTAATTTAATATGTATAATAATACCAAACTATATTTTTAATTGCTTATTTTTTAATTTTTTTGTGTAGTGTTAGAACTTAGGATGAATGTATAACATTCGAAACTAGTTTTCAATAAAACAAATTTATAGAAGTGGCAAATAATTTATCAATCCCTAATTATATATATATATATATATATATATATATATATATATATATATATATATATATATATATATATATATATATTTTTATATATAGTATAGCACTGTATTTTTTCATTAGCCTGGTCTAAAAAACAGAAATACATGATTTTCAAAAAGAATGGTTTTGCAAAAACGCAAAATATTCTAAAAACCAACAGACACTGAACCAAATTTGTTCAGCAAGGAAAACGTAAAACGCACGAGGCAACGAGGAAATTTTGATTTTGTAGGAGAATAAATTTTCATCTCACAAAAGTGGATAAAATAGCTTCCGCTACCCTCGATAGTTCGAAAGCGACATGAGGCAGTAAATGAAAATACAGTTTTTGAATTTTTTTTTATGCAATGGATCGTTTCTTTATGAATTGCCAAAAAGTGTCGAAAAACTTATTTTTCGTGTCTTTGTCATGTTTTTGACCTGAAACTGGTCAATACTTCATTTGCTAGACCATGTTCAACAGAACTTTTTTGTTCAGCGTTATATTTGCTATAAAACTCACAAGGGTGTTATCCTTTCTTCGGAAGACACACTGTATTATATATAAAATAATAAAATTAAATATTATATGGAAAATGAATACGTTTTCTCATTTTATCCATATCGACCCATGACCGACCCATGTCGACTTTAGTAACAAAAATCCACACACAATAAAAACGTTTTAGTATATTTTAATATATGTCAATAAAGATATTTATATATACACTGTCCGCAGTGTACTATTTCCCGAAGTCAGGAATAGCTGTTTCACTACCTACTTTCAGGCAGATAGTAAAAGCATTTCAGAGATGTAAAATATTTATGTTTCCGATTTGTTTTTATCTTCTAGTTTTAATATTCTGTTTTCTCTGGAAAAGCACTGTCCTTGAATTTATTTATTTATTCCTACCGAAATAGTTAATATAGTAAGATTAGTTTACGGGAAAATTCAAATTATTTAAATTGACATATGGAGGATTGAATGCAGGGAAATATGGTAAAATACAAGGACCTTATTGCTTCCGCGAATCGGAGGAAATATTGAGCTATTAATAAACTGTGTTCCGGGAACAGAAGTATATAATGATGTCTTATTAGTACCAAGTCTGAACTTTATTGAGAACTTTATAATACAAAGTTCTACAATAACAGGATGTAGCTCTAATGCTATGACGTATTAAATAATGCACTATGACGTCACCTTCGGAGGACTAGATATCCTGACAAACAGTTTACTCAAAAATACTTTAATTTTACGAATGTTTCCTGTCGAAATATTGTATTTGAATATTTTTGCATTTGTGATTGTTACTGTGAATTATTTCTAATACATTTACAAAGTAAGTTATTAATAGTTAATCATTTTCGTTCCTGCATTCATGTATGCGCTGTCTTCTGGTCCTAATAATATTTGTAAAAAAAGTAAACGTTTGATTTTTTAAAGGAACGAAAGAAGAATTAATTAAAGTAATTCCGGTGATTATTTTTCCTTAATTTTCTTTTATTGTAATAAAATCCAGCGATTTAAACAGGCATTCCAACCTCTGGTGCTGTTATCGACGAATTTCAAAAAGGGAAAAAGACAATTTTTACAATATTTTCTAACTAGATTAATAATTTTAATTACGCTATAAGGTATATTGTGAATAATCTTCTTTCTCTTATATTAATTCTCCTTTATCTCTTCTTAATATCATATTTTTTTCGACGCTTCGTGGCATTATTTTCCATCATCAGGAGATCTAGATTACAAATTAATTTAGTAATTAATCATTTTACAAAATTAGCAAATAAAAAAAAATTATAAATTATTTTTACATAACATCAGAAGTGTTCTTATTATTCCTTTATTCAATTTTTATCCATATATATTAATATTTTGCCAGTTCTTTTTAATTAATTTTTTTTTTTTACATATTTTGCAAATAATATTAAACTGGTCTTTTTCACTATCCGTGACTTCTTGGCCTGTTGTTTTTATTATCTAATCATTTTTAATATTTCTCTTCTACTGTTGGTCTTATAATTTGTAATTGTATTATTGATTTTACGTTTTGTTGTGGTATATTTAGTTTTTTTATCATGTCTGCATATTTTTAATTATATTTTTATTTTGAAATTAACTATCTTTTTAATATTTTTAGTTACGTATATTGGTTGTTTTAATATTGCATCTAATATACCTAATAATATAATTAAATAAATAATTTAAAACATATAAAAAAATATTTAAATTCGATAAATAGTATGATTTTCCCATATATTTTGGATTTGAAATACCTACTTACCTGTTTCGATTATTGCCACTTGACAACAATAATTTTCTTTTCTATTCAAACAGAACATTGTATCGATAAAATCCCTATTTCTTAACTTACAAGTTATTGGTATCGGTTTTCAATTTTAGTAAATCTTTGACTAAAATGATTTATAATAATTTTACCAGTTTGAAGTAGGTTCTCAAATATCTGATTTCCCAAAATTTTGGATTATCCATTCATCGGGAAGTAGGGTGGGAGTGGCATCCCTTTACCTCTACTACGACACGGCTTCAATGCCAGAACCTTTCTTAAAGTTTGCGCTAGATTACCCAGACGTTAATTTAATTTTATCGCTTCGTGCCAGTGAAAGATGATGACCGTATTCCGTGCCTGTAACAATTTCGTGTTTAATTTTATCGCGTGCGATCTGTTTGTTGAGTAAACATTTAGCGATTATCCCCTAAGCCCGGTAGATCAGTTTCAACTGTAAGCTCAGATTATACACAATTAGAGCCGTTGATAACTGTTGATGCGTTGTCGATCAAAGGAAACGAATCCAGACGATCTGCAGGAGGTGTCTTAAGCATTTAAACATGCCGGATATCTGTGATAAGAAATTATATGATAAGAATGATAAGAAATTATGACGAGAAGTTATAATTTTTTTAACAAAAAAATGTATATTTTAACGATAAAAATTGTAGATTTGAATATGAAAAGAAATTATAGCTTTTTTTATAAGAAATTACAGATTTTCGATAAGAAATTATAGATTTTCTTATGATAAGAAATTGTAGATTTTTATAACTACAGATATCCAGGAAACAATTTATAATTCAATTTATTTATATCGGCATATAGCGAAAAAAAAACGGTTCAAAGTGAACTATCTAAAATAATATCTCCATGGAAAATATAAATTTTAATTATATAGAAAAAAATTGTATTTACTCTTTCCAAGCTGTTGTCATGTAACCTCTCTTCAGTATGAATTTGGGTGCCTTGGGGTGGGTACTACCTCTGGTTGGTGTCTTTTTGGATTGGAGATATGAAATGCGCTGCATTTCGTTCTTATATATATATATATATATATATATATATATATATATATATATATATATATATATATATATATATATATGTTCTTTGTTTGTTTTTTTTTTTTCTCCTTCTGTCCTGATGATATCTGAATTGGCGAAATTTCGACAGATTAGTTGTTTTCATATTATTTTCTTTAGAACTTAAATTTTAATATATATTTTTTTTAATGTACGTCTTATAACTTTCAAGTTTATTATTTTTACAAAGACAAAGATGTTTTAGGGCAACTTTTTTTTCTTTTAAATATTAAATTGCAATTAAAATTTTTTCTCTGTAATTTTAATGTTTTTTTTTTCTTGCCCTGTTCTTACCCTCATTACTGACGATTTGAAGTATTATGTATTTACCTAACCATACTCATGATTTTATTACTTTTTGTCCAATATTAAGGGAATTGAAAGTGTATTTATTTGGAAAAGAACAATTAAATCTTTTAGAAACAACATTCTCTACTTTGAGGCGAAACCCGAAGATGGGTAACACTATGGAAGAAATCCTCGTTGATACAATAAAAAACTTTTGGATTATCTAAGAAGCTTAAAATTTTACAGTGGTGCTCAATAATAGTAAGATAATACGCCAATGATCCTTAGGAGTTGAGGTGGAATAATTAATAAATAAAAACTTAAGATACTTCCTAATTTTCAGTATCATAATGTTTAACTTTATAATTACTATGTATAAATTATCATATCACTTTCTTAACCGTTATTTAATAGTTATGATATTTGAAATAATGATACTGTAAATTGCTAAAATTGGCTATGCTAGTGTATAAAATTATCTGAAAGCCTCGACAGACTAACAAAAGTGTATTGTTTACATACGTTTAGCAAATTCAAAATAATATATTTCATTACACCTATAAACACCTGTGATTAATAAGTTAAGTGTAATTTTGTGGATTTCGAGTTATGAGTTTCAAACCTATTTTTATTTTATCCCATTATGGGTCAAGTACTATGGCTGTTACAAAGTGGAAAAAATCTTCGTTATAACAGCCATATCACTTGTCCTATTAAACGCAAAGAACGAGAAAAAATTATATTTGAAACAAATACCCCCTATTAGCCGGTGCCAACTTTTTACCTACTGAAGATATTTCGGTGAGAGATCAACCAACGTAATAGAACTGTCGCTTAAGAATTCTTGCTTAAGAAGATCGCTTTTGAATAACTCAATTTATCGTCCTGTAATATAATGTATTTTAACGCTTTGCGTTTATCGCGACACTCAATTAATACTAATTAAGCATACATTTTTATAAATTTGTTTAGGTTTTAAAGAGTAAGGAGCGTTTAACGATTTTTTTTTTTTTTTTTTAAATGTCAAAATGAAGTGAGACCTTTAAAGAAAAAAGGTTCGACCGATTTTTATCATTCATCTTAATGGGGCAGTTGGAAAAATAAAATATACAACAAATATTTTGAATTTTAATTTTAACGTTCTTAAGATTCTAGAACGCTATTAAGAATTTAAAAAAAAAACTCCGTTGCTAAGACAAACACAGGGGAAGATACTCAGATAGAGAAGAAGAATAGGAGGAAGTGCTGGTAGCCTAAGAAGTATTGGAAAAAGGACTAAGGACACTGAAGGAGACTTATTAAAAGGATGGCTCAGTTGTTCCTTTATTATCATCGCCTAGTGTCCTCGACTTATTACTACCCTCCCCACCCTCACAAAATTATCGGCTCCCGCCATCTATAATGAGTATTGGAAATTAGGGAAAAAAAATTAGTGTTAGCTAAAGTATTATTCCTCCCTCCCCCCAAGTAACTTTTTCATTTGGAAATGATTTCTTAAGAAGAGCATTCTTTCCCTTCATTTTGTATTCAACATTCCCCAGAGTTTTTTTTTTTCTTTTTTCCATTTTTTTTAAAGGTAGTAAGAGCAGCTGGTACTCGAGGACAATGATTGTAAATGAATTGAAAAGGAAAACAGTAACAATCGAAAGTTGTTCTGGCTCTTTGGACATAAAGATAACATTAATTTATATATAGAAATAACAAACTGTTTTTGAGAACAATGTACAGGTAACATCGATGTTTGGCTTCAGTGTGTTATTAGATTCCTGCGCCCGAGATTTGAAATAACAATATATTGAGCAATAATAAACTTTATCCATATTAGTCTGATAGTGAATTCATTAACAGAATATTAAAAGAAAAATAATGATAATTATTACATTTTTACTTCCTTGTACTAAGTAAAGGAAGTATTGTAATCGCGAAAATTTTCGGTTTTCAGATTTCGACGTAAATTTTGGCCATCCCTGAATCCATTCTGACTAGTTTCGTCGTGGCGTCTGTACGTACATACGTTCGTATCTCGTATAACTCAAAAAAAGGTAGCCGTAGAAAGTTGAAATTTCGTATTTAGGATTGTTTTAAAATTTAGTTGTGAACTTCTCTTTTTGGTCACTGCTTGATCACCGGAAATGGTACTTTACTTGAAGGTCATAATTGATTTCCATCGAAAATTATATTAAAATACTATGCAAAACTTCTCAAATTTAGTATTTATAATTTATATATTGATTTAAATAAAATAATAGATTTTGGTCTAAATTGGAAAACCGGAAGCGGTACTTTACTTGAAGGTGATCAGAATTCCATAAAAAATTATATTAAAATATAATGTACAACATCTCAAATTTGGTAAATAGGACTTTTATATCGATATATATGTATTTACTAGATTTTGGTTAAGATTCGTGAGCCGAAAAGGGTACCTTACTTGTAGGTCATAATAAGCTTACATCAAAAATTATATTTAAATTAAATACATAAATCATATATTTCGGTAATAAAGGTTATAAACGCAATTTGGTTTCCAATCCAATTAAACATTTTTATTACTTTTAAATTTCGTTCTTCGAGCCCATGAGCATTTCGAGTGTACATATATATTACATGAGTAGACAAATTATGAGTGACACATATTAAAATTTTTCTTATAATTTTCTAATGATTTACTTTCCATGGTTATCTCAATCGGCCAAAATTTATTTCACAGCCTTCGGTTCTGTTGTTTTGGATTGGATGGAGATTCGGACCCAATATTTTAAACCAGTTTTCTCTGAATTAAAAAAAAAATCATCACCAGCATAATTCATTCCACATCTCATATCGATTTGATGGTTTTTCCTCGTCGAATCAGACCTGAAAAAGATTTATGAACTCGGAGTTATTCATCGAAATTATGAAAGAACTGCTACAAAAAATAAAAACGCTAATTCGTGAGAAAACAATTTTAGTTTCAATAATAAATAGATATTATTTGGAAGGTTTTCTATGTTGATTTATGTTTAGCAGTTAATTTCTTTCTTGGTTTTAATATGAACTGTTTAATTAATATTAAAATGTTTGTCTCAGAAAGGCAATAATATTTTTTGATGATGACACCATTATAATAATCGTCCGAAAACCGAACTATTTCGCACTTGCCCCAAAACCGCTCTTGCTTGAATAATGAGTCTTCCAGACACCTTGTACGGGCTTACCCCTTACGGCAGATGCAAGTGCGTAAGTTCCATTCAGTTAAATTATAAATCTCATTAAAATGGACGTATTTGGAACGTAGGCTTGAATGTAATATTTAAACATAATGGTCTAAGAAATAGTTAAAAAAAAAAAAAAAAAAAAAAAAGGAAAAATCTAGCTTTAAAAATAAATATTTTACAGTCCAGTAAAGTTGATCTTTGTAAGATTTAGTGCGCACTTGCCCTACATCACCCTACTGCATAAGATGATTCTCCTATACGGTTATTAATTATAATTATTAATGGATAATTATCCATTTCGAAATTGGCCAGAGCGCTCCGTGCGAGCCGTTTGAGGAATTAATTAAGGTATTGTTAAGGTAAGCGTTAATGAATGATTAATGTCTAAGAATAATAAGAGTGGATCACCATTTCTAGTTGAGAAGAATCTTCACACATTTCGTTGTGTGTTAGTTATCGGATAGCATTTATAGCTTTATATATATATATATATATATATATATATATATATATATATATATATATATATATATTATATTATTTAAAGAATATAATTATTTATAAATACTTGGAACCGTTATAAATAAATCTTTATAAATAACTTTAAAAAAAAAAAAAAACAGAAAAAAAAGTTTCTCGATCTGGCACAGTCCCTTCGGGACGGACTTTATCTTTTATGATACTTAAACTCACATCCAACTGTTTACTAGTTCCAATAATAGGCTCCGCCTTCCTTTCAGTTGTGGAGGTGTCGATTGAGCACCTATAAAAGGGTTCATTTTATTTATCACGTTAAATGTTTAGAGTCACATTTAATTATTTATCTATGGCTATAACATTTGTTGCTATACAACTTCCAGGGTCCTTTGTCTCTTCTTCAATCCCTACCTTTTAGACTTTACAGTCTGTGACAGTACGGTTGTATGTAAGATGTATTCTCTTGTAAGAATGTAGTCTCTAGTAAAATTATTGTAAATAAATAGATATAAAACAGCAAAAACTCAACAAGGGACATAAATTACTTACAATAAACAATTGGAAAATTCCAAAACACAAAGCCTTGAGTCTCTAAAATACCGGTAACCAACTAACCAGTCACCGTTTCGTCAATTCAGGCATCATCAGGACATACACCGAAAATCACATCTATGAAGATCAAATACAGCACAACTCACATCAACCGTCCAGAAAGACGCTTCAAAGAGAGACAGCACATCACTCCAAGACAAAGACACGTAGACTCTATGTGTATATGAGTATGTGATTGGTTGTCTTGGAGTAATATGCTGTCTCTCTTTGATGCGTTTTTCTGGACGGTTGATGTGAGATGTGCTGTATTTGATCTTCATAGATGTGATTTTTGGTATATGTACTGATGATGCCTGAATTGACGAAACGTTGACTGGTTAGTTGGTTGCCAGTATTTTAGAGACTCAAGGCTTTGTGTTTTGGAATTTTCCAATTGTCTATTGTAAATAAAGTAAATTCTTAACACGACGCGATTGGCCGAATTCGTCAACGGTTGATTTAGCGCGTCATAAAGAATTCGTACATGTTGGATCGATTTAAGGAAACTTCTAACCGGAAAACGAGCTGTGGAGATACAAGGAAGTGTACAGGACAGAACACACAGCGAGGTAGGCGCCCAAGCACCATCGCTAGAAGGCTAATTGGTAATTATTAGAGTTGTGAGTTGGAGGGGACTTAGTGCCCAACTTGCTAAGTGTCCTATAACTTACTTTATATTGCTGCCAAGGTTGAGGGGAGTTCTTAGTTCATGTCAGAATATTAATAGTACTCCGACGCGTACGTGTGCTCAAAGCTTACACAAATTAAGTTTCAGGAGATAACTGATTTCACTTAGCAACAATTTGGTTTGAGCAAAGGAGTCCTTCTTATTGTCTCCACTGGTGAAGGCTACACAACAATATTACCAGAGCTGTAAGACACAAGAATGGTAAGAAATATATACCGCTAGATAGATAGAAATATATATATTGTTAACTTCGCAGACATAAGTACCAATTTGGTCATTACAACACTGTTATAATAACATCAAAGTAGTCAAATATACAAAAAAAAAAAAAAAAAAAGAGAGAATTTTATAAATAAGGAATTACAGTATGCAGTGAAATCATAAATCTTTTTTTACTCGAAGTTATAAAATTTTCACAAACAACATCTGAGAGGTTGATCATGATTTTATAATTATATTCATGTTTGAGAATTATGAGCCGCCCAAGTTTAACGTTGCATCTTGCTAAGTACGGTGTACTAAAAATGCTATTTGTGGTAGGATGGTGCAACTTCATTCTAATTTAATAACCTTGTTTTTATTTTACAACGTTTTTACTTTCTTGTACGCAGTAAAGAAAATATTGTAATCGAGAAAATTTTCGGTTTTCAGATTTCAACGGAAATATCCGTTTTGACAATCTCTGAACCCATTTTGACTTGTTTCGTCGTGACGTCTGTACGTAGTTCGTACGTATCTCGCATACCTCAAAAACGGTTGGACGTAAAAAGTTAAAACACTGTATATAGAATTATTATATAATTTAGTTGTGAACCTCACTTTTTGGTCACTGGACGATTACCGAAAGTGTTACTTTACTTGAAGGTCATAATTGATTTCCATAAAAAATTATATTAAAATAAACTGAAAAACTTCTCCAATTTGGTATTTAAGACTTGCATAGTAATATAAATAAGATAATAAATTTTGGTGAAAATTAGCAAACCGAAAGTGGTACTTTACTTGAAGATGATCAGAATTCCATAAAAAATTATATTAAAATATAATGTACAACATCTCAAATTTAGTATTTATAACTTATATATTGATTTAAATAACATACTAGATTTTGGTTTAAATTGGAAAACCGGAAGCGGTAGTTTACTTGAAGGTCATATCAGACTTTCATCAAAAATTATATTAAAATATAATGTAAAACATCTCAAATGGGACCTCCAGAAACAAGAGCTTATGTACATGTCAATGGTTGGATGTAGCGAAGCCGAATTTTGTTTTTGAGGTACTGGTATGTTCGGAAACTAGTAACCAAATTCAGGGTCACTTTTTGAGCCACCGATTTATAGTTTGATAGGCGTACAAGGAAGTCCTGGGGTGTCCACATCAGATATTTTAATTTTAAAATAAAGAGAAACAATTAAATCAAAACAAACTAAAGCAAGTAAACGAACAATTACTTGACAATTTGAAACATCAAGCAGACAGCTGCGAGTTGACAAATTAGCAAGGCGACCATGTATGAGAGTGGCACTGCATTTAGCACACAATCAGGACTGTTAAACCGAGCCCATTAGTTGGCATGTTTGCTATTGTGATATTTAGCATGATGCTATTGTTAAAATTCGACGAATAATACACGATTTAGCATGCTAAATGAGATATTCTGAGTACCATAATAATTAGATCATTTTTTGAAGTTTTATTGAATTGATTGATTTTTGTTAAATTTAATAAAACATGAATTGATGTATTCCAATAATCAAATCAAGTAATCCAATAATCAAGTAATTTAAATTTAATAACAAACAAATCTTTTGATTCCCTCTTCATGAATGCTTAAATTTAAAAATAACTTAATTCTTGGAAGACGTTTTGTATCGAATCGCGAACACTAAATATTAGGCAACTCATACAATATTCAAAGAAACCCAGAGCTCAGGGCAATTTCGAAGCGAATAATTATTAACCGTATAGGAGAATTCACTCATGTATTACAATTTTAAATGGAATTTCTGATATAATTGCTAATTAATTTCCTAATTTATAAATTGTTATTATATTTGCTCATAATTAGCCACTGTCACTTCAAAGCTGACATTTCATTTGATTCTATCAGAAACCTCAATTTTCTTCACATTTCACAATTGATATAACTTAATATAAGGGCTAATATAATACATCTATCGTAGAATAAAGGTAAAACTCAAAACTTGAAAATGTTGGAAAATCATTTTTTTTTTCTCCTACCCTATTGAATACCTAGTTATAAGGACTACTTATAAACACACTGAACACATAACAGTATCACGAATGTTCAGTGTGTTTTAATGATAAGGTATTCAAAGGTGTAGACAAAAAAAAACTTTTTTTTTACTTTATGTTAAGTCAATGTTAACAACCAGT